>JAMXBD010000473.1:0-600000 GCA_024138025.1 Combretum micranthum | reverse complement strand
ATCACGAAGCAAAGTTTTTAGACCTCTCGAACGTGACAAAAATAAGGGATGTCGGTGCGGTGGCGGTCATAGGAGCCAAATCTAGAGAGGCTACGATTTTAGAGGTGTAGAAATCTAAAGCAGTTGAGTTTTGAAGTGGTGTTTCAGCATCGTTGGTTTTGGAGTTGAGAGCTTATTGTTAATACTCTAGAAGTGTTTTGTTTTGAGCCACAACATCGAATGTTGAAAGAAGAAGAAAAAGAAACCTTGCTGTTTGTCTAGGGCATCAAGGATAAGATTGGAAAGGAAATACGTTGAGTCTCCTTAAATAATGAGTAACAGTCCAAGATATAAAATTAAAGTTATCAAGGACGTTTGTTTACTTCCCATTTAATAAAAAAAGGGTAGTTGATTATTAAATATACAATATATAACATATAAAAACGGGCTTCGCCCTAAGGCTTTGCATCACTTATGCGACAACATTTACCTCATTTATCACTATGCTTTTGAGCTCAATTTAATGCTTATAGTCAATTATTAATCATTATATAAAAAAAAAAAAAAAAAAAACAAAAGAAGAGGAAGAAGAAGGAGAAGACAAGATGATCATCATAAGATGCAATATGAAATAAATGAAAGGAAATGAATTTCTCAACAGCGGTTCAGAAAAAAAAAAAAAAAAAAAAAAAAGCTATTTCATGTTACTCTAATCCATAAAAGGAAAGCATAGGACATATTGGTCCACTCAGTACCCTAGGTGCTTATGAGACAATGAAATTACTTCATCAGATATTCTACAATAAGTTTGAAAGAAGACTACTTCAGCTTACTTTACTTTATTCATAAATACAACAAGTTTGTTTTATTGATAAATATAAGATGTATTGGCTATATCAATGCATTACACTATTTCATATCAAGTGCAACTTCTTATTAGCATTCTACAACAACTCTGAAGATAACATCTACTTAATATAATGCCTAAAACCCCTTTTATGACTTTGCTAAAGAGCTTTTGGCCAGGGGGCCAAAATGTAGAGGGTCGTTTCAATAATTGCGCTTTTGGCCCAATTTAATGCGACAGACTAGTTTTTTGGGCTAGTGACATTACTTAGTAGGCTTAGAATAGGGATCATCAGACCGGTTCATTCCGCTCTCTGCCTAATTTGGTTTTCTCGCATACAAAAAGTAAACTCCAAAAATATCTTCTTTGGATAATTTGGGCTTTATTTGACTAAAATAAGTCTTAAGCCCTTTTATATTGAAAAATGCTATTTTAAATAAATAATGTGCTTCTTTATATTAAAGAAACCCTTAGGCTCTTTCCAAGCCTAGCCCATTACTAAATAAAAGAAGGCTTCAATTTCAGCTGTCAGATCCTTAGAAATGATCCAAAGGCTAGCATCAACTTCTAACATCTATAAATAGGAGCTGTTCGTCTCATTCAAGAGATAATTCTAAGCATTTCTAAGACTAAGAGCAACGTAGAAACTCTGTTGAAACATCTCCAAGAAAGATTAAAGAACCTATTCTAAGAAGAACTAGTCAATAATAATTGAATCTATGTGATTTGATCTTCTATCACACTCGTGCACTTGAGAAACTGAGTTTGCCTATTCCTCCTCCCACACCTCTCTCTGTGACATTCTATACGTATCATCAGTTCAGGACTTCTCTCAGGTCGACCACCATGTCTATTGTATTATTAAAAAAAAAGTTATATTGGGAGGCAAAAGTGTTATTTGTTGATTAATAAAATGGTTTTATGGTCCATCCTAATATTAATATATATACATATATATATATTATATATTATGTCAAATAGCAGACACATGATTGAGGACAAGGAGACGTAGCTGTATACCACCTAGCAGGCTACCAGCATTAGCATTTATGTTGCCGGCCTTGAAGCTTACATCGCCAATGTTGGTGGCCGGCCTACATGGCCACAATTTCGTCGATTAAGTTTTTAGCCGCTGCTATATGTTATAAGCCGCCAGCCTTCTTTCCTACACTGCCAGCCTTTATGTCAACCTTCATACATGGAATTTGTAAAATTTTCCAATTTCTATAAATAGCCTAACCTATCTTTCCCTTTCTCAAAATCTTTCCTAATCTGTAGAAAACCTCTCTAAACTGTGATCTTTGTTTCAAGGGAGATCAAGATTCAAAAACTAAGTAAATTGGTTATTTTCAATTCTTTAGCAATCTACAGGAACTATTTCTTCATAAAGTCTTCTTATTGGTTTCGAAGGGAGTTAATCTTGGAGGAGTTTTGGAGAAAACCCTAAGTTTTTTGTTGGAGATTTCATGTTTGCAATCAAGGAGGAAGAAGAATCAAGAAATAGGTAAGTTGATCCTTTTCGATCCATTTGGTGATCTAAAAGTGTGATCTTTTTTAAATTTCTTATTGATGTTGAAGGGAGTCAAAATTTTGAAGAAATTTTGGGAGAAAACCATGAGTTTGGTGTTTGGAGATTATGTAGTTTTAAAGGAGAAAGGTGTGTTATTGGTTTCGAAGGGAGTTAATCTTGGAGTAGTTTTGGAGAAAACCCTAAGTTTCTTGTTGGAGATTTCATGTTTGTAATTGTTAGGTTCTTTATTTTTTGATGATAACAAAAGAAGAATAAAATATAATAAGATTTATTAAGTGTGCAGATTCTCAGACAGTAAGTCAGACAGTAAGGTTCTGATCTTTTGAACATCAGACACTAAGAAAATTCAAGGGTGAAATATTAATATATCAGACGAAGGTTAGACTTTCTGGTTCAGACAGTATAAAGAAGCTGTCAAGTTCAGATCAGGTTTTTCTAAATCGGATTTATTGGATTGATTTCTTGCATAAGTAATTGATTGAAGGCCTAGCCACTTTATTAGATTTGAGAATATATCTAATACGTTCCAAAGGAGGATTTAAAATTCATGGGGATTTTGAACTTTCAAGATGTTAATTTTTTTTACTGTTCATCTTCTTCAAAAGCTTGCTGTTTCAGACGTGCAGTGATTTCTTCTAACTTCTTCATATCACGTGAATTGTATCAAGCTGAAGATTGTTTTTCTGGATAAGATACATATCTAAATCTCGGATTTTGTGGGAAGATTTGAATAAATTTCAAATCTGTTCTAAATCGGTAAGGATATGGATCTTTTCGAACTGTGTGATATTTTTAGTTACAGCAACAACTATATTGTTGTTCAAGATTTTATTCCACAGTATCAGGAAAATATCCAGCAAGCACCTTATGCGGATTTCACTCCAGATTTGTTTTTCAAAATACGAGATATTTCTCTTTCATCTATCTCTCTCTCGTATTTTTTACAACCAGAAGCTGTGTTTTTGAAGATATTACGGGATATCAATATACTCAGTTCTTCGAATTATTTTGAATTTTGAATCAGCTCCAACGGCAAATTTGTTTTGTTGGATAAGATGAAGTTGTTGAAGTCCGTTGAACTGAAGGAAAAAGACCAGGATATTTTATATATATATGTATAATGTTTCAGGAAAAAGAGAACAGAAGATACGAGATTGAAAAAACCCAGAATTACACGAGCTGAAATTTTACTTTCAATATTATACTTCTACTTAATCAGACGTTCCGTCAGACACTAGTCAAATACTAGTCAGACACTTTGTGCAAAGCTCCAAAACTTACTTTCTTCTGTGTTCTTGTGCTCAAATATTAGAGTGTCTATTGTAACTCTTGATTGAAGATTCTCTACTCTTGTATTGAGTGTGTTGAGAGTTGTTGAGAGGATTACAAATAATCTTGTAGTCTGTGTTTAGCCAATAGATATAGGCTTGTGAGACAGAACAAGATTCGATTGGTGTTTGTAATCTCTTTTTGATTAATTGGATTAGTGGAACGACCCGGTTGGAAACCGGATCCCCAGCAGTGGAGCTGGAAGAGAGGACGTACTCGCAAGGAGGAACCTCTATAAATTTCTGGGCTCATTTAATTTTCTGCACTTTACTACTCTGCAATTTTTATTGGTTATAATTGTTTATATTGTTGTTCAAATCATTTTCTTATTAAGTTCTACAAAGCAACAATATTTATCTAAGTTATAATCTGATTCTCTAAATTATTTGTTAAAAGAAGTTTCCAAAGTTTTTAATTTTTAAGTGTTTTCAAAATTTTTTAAAAGCAAACAATTCACCCCTCCCCTCTTGTTTGCATATCTGGGACCAACATTTGGTATCAGAGCAGAGTTCTTTTTTAAGAAAAAAGTGATCAACTATGGAAAACACTATTACTATTGCTTCAAATCGGATTCCATTTTTTGATGGAACTAATTTTCCCTATTGGAAATGCAGAATGGAAACTACATCAAGGCCACTGATTTCTCCTCTTGGCAGATTATTCAATATGGCGACAAGCAAGTTGTACTCAATGACAAGAGTGAACTTGATGATGATGAAAGAAAGAAGCTTGAGATGAACAATGCAGCCAAGAATATGATCCTGATGAGCATATCACAATCTGTGTTTGCAATGGTTTCATCATGCAAAACTGCCAAAGAAATTTGGGACAAGCTTTGTGAAACCTATGAAGGAGCAACAATGATCAAAGACACCAGAAGAAGTGCTCTCATGCATGACTATGAATTATTCAGATTCAAAACGGGTGAAAGTATCTCTGATGGCTTTAATAGATTTACTTTAATTACTAATGAACTTGCATTGCTTGGTAAGGAATTTGATGACAGTGAACTAGTAAGGAAGATTCTAAGGATCTTACCAAGTTCGTGGGATTCAAAGACAAATGCGATAGAAGAAGCTCATAACTTGGACACGCTGAGTCTAAGTGAACTAAGAGAAAAGCTTCAAGCCTATGAATCCAAGCTGAAACATCAGCAGGAACAAGAGAAAGTCAGGAAGTCTATTGCTTTTAAGGCATCGGTTGAGAAAGATCCATTGTCAGACGATGAGTCAGACAGTGATGATGAAGTTGATGATGTGAATTTACTAGCTAGGAAGCTCTCAAAATTCTTCAAGAAGAAAGGTAAGCGTTCTAACCGAAGTCATCGTTATGCTAATGATCGGTTTAAAAGTGATGCAGGAAATCTGATTAATGAGAAAGAAGAAAGAAAAAAAGAAGAAAGAGAAGAAAGAAATTGTGTGCTACGAATGCAGAAAACCAGGACATATCAAGTATGCCTGTCCAGTACTTATGAAGAAAATGGAAAAATACAAGTTAAAGCAGAAAGCACTTATGGCAACATGGAGTGACTTAGATGAGTCAGACGCTGAGTCAGACGATGCGTCAGACAATACAGAAGAAGCTAATCTGTGCTTTATGGCTTTATCTGAGGTAACTTCTGATTCTGAAGATGAGATGAAGAAAGTATCGAAAGCAATTTAAAAAACTACTAAAGGGCTTTCAAAAGCAAATGAGAAAATTGAAGTTCTGAAAAATGAGAAAGAAGCTTTAAGTCAAACAAATCAACTTTTAGCTGAAGAAAACGACATCTTCAAAAATGATATTGAAGTTTTACAAAGTGATAATGAAAAATTACGCATTACTCAAGATGTTTTTAAAAAGGAAAATTCTGAGTTACATTCACAAATTAAAGAACTTAAGGAAAGAATGGAACATTTCAAAAGATTTAAGTTCTACTTTTCGAAAATTTTCTGAAAGTGATGAAAAACTTCAAAGGTTGATTTCTTCTCAAAGACTTGGTAATTCAAAAATTGGTTTAGGTTTTGATCAAGCCGAATCTTCAAACCAAACTAAAATAAAAACTGTTTTTGTTAAAGGAGAAGAAACAAAAAGTAAAATACCTGTTAATTTGGTAAAATTACTATGAATCCTAAATCCTTTGTGCAAGAAAAAAGGTATGTCACAATATCATCAACAAAATAACCATTATCCAGTCAGACGGTATTTCAGACAGTCCGTCAGACGGTTTGACAGAAGATACCCAAATCAGTTTCAAAAGAAAACGGTAAGATCTAATTCCTATGCTTGTTTCTTTGTAACAAAGTGGGACATATTGAGAAACATTGCTATTACAAAAATTACAAGCTCAGTAAACAACAAGCTACAAATTTAAATTCTACGAGCTTGAGTTTTGGTGGACCCAAACTAGTTTGGGTTCCTAAGAAGGTTTGATCCTTCCTTCTGTGATTGCAGGAACATGGAGCACAAATTAAAGGAATGGTATCTTGATAGTGGGTGCTCACGCCATATGTCTGGAGATGCTTCACTGTTCACAACAATAGAATGGAAGAATGGAGGATATGTCAAATTTGGTGACAATAGTAAGGTGAAAATAATAGCAACTGGTACTATCGGATTTCCTCCAACCACAATCGAAAATGTTCTCTGGTAAGAGGTCTTAAACACAATCTCTTGAGTATTAGTCAGCTTTGTGACAAAGGCTACAAGATGACTTTTGGTAAGGATAAAGTAGAAGCCTTTAATCAAGATGGTGAAAAGATCTTTGAAGGTTTTCGAAAAAGGAATATATATGATAGACCGCGAAAGTGGAAACTGAAAGTTGTTTTTTAACCATGCATGATAACATATTTCTCTGGCATAAAAAGCTTGGCCATGTCAACTTTTCTCAATTGGAAAATCTTTCAAAGAAAAATCTTGTACATGGTTTACCAAGAATTTTTATAAAAAATGATGTAAGATGTGATACATGTTTAAAGAACAAAATGGTTTCAGTATCACATAAATCAAAAAATCTGATTTCCACAAAGCGTCCTCTAGAACTTCTTCATCTAGATCTTTTTGGTCCTACTCGCACCTTAAGTCTTGGAGGTAATAAATATGGTTTGGTAATTGTCGATGATTTTTCAAGATTTACATGGGTATTTTTCTTAAGACATAAAAATGAAGCCTTTCAAGTCTTCGAAAAATTTTCAAAACAAGTACAAAATGAGAAAGGTTTCTCAATCATTAGCTTGAGAACAGATCATGGCAAGGAATTTGAAAATGAAAGCTTCATGATTTTCTGTGAAGAAAATGGAATTAAACATAATTTTTCTGCACCATATACTCCACAACAGAATGGAGTTGTTGAAAGAAAGAATAGAATAATTCAGGAAATGGCTAGAAGTCTCTTAAATGAAAGTGGCATTGCACAATATTTTTGGGCTGAAGCTGTTTCTACATCATGTTATATTATTAACAGAGTTTATGTGAGACCTTTGACACAGAAAACAGCATATGAGCTATACAAAGGAAGGAAGCCTAACGTCTCCTACTTCCATGTTTTTGGAGCTAAGTGTTACATCAGGAAGTCTGGATTAAATCTGGGCAAATTTGACGAGCGAGCTGAAGAAGGAATTTTTCTTGGGTATTCTCAGAAAAGTAAAGCTTTTCGTGTTTTTAATAAATCCTCTAAGATTGTAGAAGAGTCTATTAATGTTAAATTTATTGATTCTTCTGTGATTGATGTGTTTGATGATTGTACTAAATCTAAACACAAGGATGAAAGTTTAAACTCTCAAAAAGGGATAAAAGATGAAGCTGAAATACCTTCTGAACCTAAGTCAGACGTTGCGTCAGACGGTATGTCAGACGGTAAAGCAGAACCTTCACAGGTTGAAACTGAATCTTCTAACCTTGGAGATTTAAACCTTACCATCCATCCGAACAAGTAATTGGTAACATTGGAAGTGGTGTTAAAACTAGATCAAGTTTTAAAGATTTTGAAAACCACTTTGCTTTGCTTGCTGATTTTGAACCTACTTCTATTGATGATGCTTTGAAGGATAGTAATTGGATTAATGCTATGCAAGAGGAATTAAACCAATTTGAAAGAAATGAAGTTTGGGAATTGGTTCCTAGACCTAAAGAGAAAAGTATAATTGGAACAAAATGGGTTTTCAAAAATAAAGCCGATGAAAATGGAAAAGTTGTAAGAAATAAAGCTCGTTTAGTTGCAAAAGGTTACTCACAAGAGGAAGGAATTGATTTTGATGAAACTTTTGCACCTGTTGCTAGATTAGAAGCTATTCGATTATTGCTTGCTTTTGCATGCTTCAAGAATTTTAAACTTTTTCAAATGGATGTTAAAAGTGCTTTTTTAAATGGTTATATTAAAGAGGAGGTATATGTTGAACAACCTCCAGGATTTGAAGATCCTTTTAAGGAATCATGTTTTAAACTCAAAAAGGCTTTATATGGTTTAAAGCAAGCTCCTAGAGCTTGGTATGAACGTCTGAGTGCTTATTTGATAAAAATGGTTTCAAAAGAGGAAAAATAGATACTACTTTGTTTTTGAAAAATCTTGATAATGATTTATTAGTTATGCAAATCTATGTTGATGATATTATTTTTGGTTCAACTAATGAATATCATTGTAGAGAATTTGCTAAGTTAATGCAGGGTGAATTTGAGATGTCTCTCATGGGAGAATTAACCTTCTTTCTTGGTCTGCAAATCAAGCAAACATCTGATGGAATTTTTGTCCATCAAGAGAAATATACAAAGCAAATTATCAAGAAATATGGATTTGAAAGTGCAAAACATAATTCAACTCCAATGAGTTCATCATCAAAGTTAGATCTTGACATTTCTGGCAAAAAGGTAAATGAGAAGCTTTTTAGAGGTATGATTGGTTCTCTCTTGTATTTAACTGCTTCACGACCGGATATTCTATTTAGTGTATGCTTGTGTGCAAGATTCCAAAGTGCTCCAACAGAAACACATTTGTCTGCTGTTAAAAGAATTTTCAAGTACCTTTCAAACACTTCAAAATTGGGCATATGGTATCCAAAAAATAACAATTTTAACCTAATTGGATACTCAGATGCTGATTATGCTGGTTGTAAAATAGATAGAAAAAGCACATCCGGTACTTGTCAATTTCTTGGTGATAAGTTAGTTTCTTGGTCTTCCAAGAAACAAAACTCTGTTGCTCTATCAACAGCTGAGGCAGAATATGTTTCTATTGGAAATTGCTGTGCTCAAATTTTATGGATCAAACAACAGTTGAGTGATTATGGCTTATGTTTTGAAAAAGTTCCAATCAAATGTGATAATACTAGTGCCATAAATCTAACAAAAAATCCGGTTCATCATTCGAGATCTAAACATATTGAAATTCGTCATCATTTCATTAGAGATCACGTTTCAAATGGTGATATTGAAGTTGAATTTGTGCCAACTGATATTCAATTTGCTGATATTTTTACTAAACCTTTGGATAAAACAAGATTTGAGTTTATTAGAAATGAAATTGGTGTGTGTAATCCATTTGCTTGAATAAAATTTTTTCAGACAATCTTGTGTCAGACAGTGTGTCAGACGTTGTTATTGAAAATTTTTTAAATAAAGTTTTATATAAAAAAAAGGAAAATAAAAAATAAATATATATATATATAATAAAAAGGGAGGGAACCGTTTTCTCTTTTCATTCTTGTTTCAAATTTTTAAATACACAAATCATGACAGTTAATTAAAAGCTAACCGCTCCCGTCTCCTTTATACTTATCCTACCTTCTCTCTCTCTCCATATCTTCGAATGAACTCTGCTTCAAATCAATCTCCGAAAACCATCATCATGCCTCCACGGAAATCGTCCAGAGTCGCTGCTGTCTTCTCTCAGGCAGGTCTTCTCCAACTCCAATGGAGATATCAGACACTGATTCTCCACATCCTCCACAACCTGATGTACCCCAATCCGATGTTCCTAATCCAAACCCTAACCCTAGAAAATCCACTCCATCTCCTGTCTCTCTTGAACGCACCTCACAGATCAATCTAAAGAAGAAACTGATTCCGTTCAAGAATCAGAAGATGATGACTCCTCAAAGGTTGCTTCGTCAGACAGCACGTCAGACGAACCTAGGGTCCCTGCAAAAAAGGTAAAGAAATCTCTTTATCTATAAGAAGGGTTCTGGAGTGTCTCGAACTGCTGTGAGAGAAAATTCTAAAATAGGGGAGTGTTATTTCATTGATATAAACTTCTTTGTAGAGAGAGGGTTACACATTGATGAGTTTCTTGAGGAAATAAAATGCAGAAAATTGTGTACTCTCAAAACCTGTGATTATGGAGAAATTGTTCTAGAATTCTATAGGAATCTTAATCTGAAAAAGAAGAACAAATTGTGTTCTAGGGTATGCGGTAAAGATGTCACTTTTACTCGCAAAGATCTGATAAACTTCTTGGGTTGAATGATTGTGAGGACTCAGTTGAACTAGCATTACTTGGAAGACAACAACTGTTCAATTTGTTGAATGATAATTTTGAAACAAAGGTTGAGAGAGATGTTTTTATTTTACAATTTCCACTGATTGTCAGATTACTGCATAAGATAGTTTGTTCCTGTATTTTCCCGAAGCAAGGAAGTAGAACATCTATTTCGGTGGATGAAGCAAAAATAATTTTGGAATGACAAAAAAGAAAAAGTAGATGTTGCTGGGAAACTTCTGTGTCATGCTCTGACAAATGCAAGAAGCAAACCTTTTGGACATTTGATAATAAGTCTGCTGAAATGGAAGAATTTCAAGCTTCCAAAAAGGTCTGTCCATCGTATTGAGATAAAAAAGGTAGATGCACACACACTGCATCACATGGGAATCTATTTCCAAGAAAAAGTGTGGTTCTCCAATGATATGGCAGTGTATTTTGATCCTAGACACACTACAAGAGAGTTGCCATCTTGGATGAAGTTCAACAGGGGAGTGTTTGTTGATAACAAACCCAAAGCTGTTTCAGATGTTGGGTCAGATCAAACTGTTGGAAAATCTGACAAGAAAAGGAAAGGGAAGGCACCTCAGGAAGTAAGGAAGAAGAAGAAAAGTGATCCACTGTCTGGTCTAAAAGGAGTAGAAATTAAAGAAGGACACTCTCAAAGACAATCAGACACTGAGTCTGATTCATCAGACACTCCTGTTCACCATCAGACAGTAGATCCTGCGGCTTCAACTAGTAAGGATGTTGAGAGGATTAATAAGATGGAAAATGATCTTGCAGCAATGAAAGAGTTGCTCTCTCAGCTGCTTTCACAGTCACCAACACCTGCTGCTGCATCTCAACAAATTCCTGTTGTCTCTCCACCTTTTAGTCTGTCCAACCTAGTTCTCCTCAATCTAATGTTGCTCAGACTCTTCCATCCTCTCCAAAAATGTCTGAACCTGCACCATTAGTTGAACCCACTATATCTCCTACACAGGATATCTCTCAGACTCCACATGATCCTTCACCATGCCTGAGCATCATTCTCACAGGCCCTTGGATTTATCCAAGATTATTGCTCAATATGTTCAACTACACCATCTCAAAGCTTTCAACCTCCTGTTCAATCTGTACAAGATCCACCTCAGCAACCTCCCAAAGAGGATCTTTCTTCTGCTTTAAAAAGAATTGCTGATTCTTATGTACCAACAGGAATTCCTCCTAAGGTGACTTATTCAAGGATTAAAAAGTCTGCTGTCAATTTGCTCAGTCTCTTCAAAGAAAAAATCTGGTTCAAAATCTACTTCAAAGGATGCTGATAAGGATAAGCATGACAAGAAAAATGAAGACTCTTAATGTTTTTCAGTTTTAGTTGATCAGTTTTTAGTTTTGTTGAACTAACTTTTTTTTTGCTTTTTAGTGTATTTGAACTTCAGTTTGTGGTTTTATTAATGAATATGATGTTTTCTTGTTATATTCTTAGCATTGCTCAGGGGGAGTTTATTTGTTGATAACAAAAAGGGGGAGATGATGTTTTGATAAATTTTTGAAATGTCTGATTTGTTTAATTGAATTACAAAATTTTTCAAAGGTTTTGTTATCATCAAAAAGGGGGAGAATGTTAGGTTCTCTTTATTTTATTTTGATGATAACAAAAGAAGAATAAAATATAATGAGATTTATTAAGTGTGCAGATTCTCAACAGTAAGTCAGACAGTAAGGTTCTGATCTTTTGAACATCAGACACTAAGAAAATTCAAGGGTGAAATATTAATATATCAGACGAAGGTTAGACTTTCTGGTTCAGACAATAAAGAAGCTGTCAAGTTCAGATCAGGTTTTTCTAAATCGGATTTATTGGATTGATTTCTTGCATAAGTAATTGATTGAAGGCCTAGCTCCACTTTATTAGATATTTGAGAATATATCTAATACGTTCCACAAGGAGGATTTAAAATTCATGGGATTTTGAACTTTCAAGATGTTAATTTTTTTACTGTTCATCTTCTTCAAAAGCTTGCTGTTTCAGACGTGCAGTGATTTCTTCTAACTTCTTCATATCACGTGAATTGTATCAAGCTGAGGATTTTTCTAGATAAGATACATATCTAAATCTCGGATTTTGTGGGAAGATTTGAATAAATTTCAAATCTGTTCTAAATCGGTAAGGATATGGATCTTTTCGAACTGTGATATCTTTTCAGTTACAGCAACAACTTCATTTTGTTCAAGATTTTATTCCACAGTATCAGGAAAATATCCCAGCAAGGCACCTTATGCGGATTTCACTCCAGATTTGTTTTTCAAAATACGAGATATTTCTCTTTCATCTATCTCTCTCCTCGTATTTTTTATCAACCAGAAGCTGTGTTTTTGAAGATATTACGGGATATCAATATACTCAGTTCTTCGAATTATTTTGAATTTTGAATCAGCTCCAACGGCAAATTCTGTTTTGTTGGATAAGGATGAAGTTGTTGAAGTCCGTTGAACTGAAGGAAAAAGACCAGGATATTTTATATATATATGTATAATGTTTCAGGAAAAAGAGAACAGAAGATACGAGATTGAAAAAACCCAGAATTACACGAGCTGAAATTTTACTTTCAATATTATTACTTCTACTTAATCAACGTTCATTAGACACTAGTCAAATACTAGTCAGACACTTTGTGCAAAGCTCCAAAACTTACTTCTTCTGTGTTCTTGTGCTCAAATAATTAGAGTGTCTATTGTAACTCTTGATTGAAGATTCTCTACTCTTATATTGAGTGTGTTGAGAGTTGTTGAGATTACAAATAATCTTGTAGTCTGCGTTTAGTCAATGGATATAGGCTTGTGAGACAGAACAAGATTCGATTGGTGTTTATAATCTCTTTGTGATTAATTGGATTAGTGGAACGACCCGGTTGGAAATCGGATCCCCAGCAGTAGAGCTGGAAGAGAGGACATACTTGCAAAGAAGAACCTCTATAAATTTCTGGGCTCATTTAATTTTCTGCACTTTATTACTCTGCAATTTTTATTGGTTATAATTGTTTATATTGTTGTTCAAATCATTTTCTTATTAAGTTCTACAAAGCAACAATATTTATCTAAGTTATAATCTGATTCTCTAAATTATTTGTTAAAAGAAGTTTCCAAAGTTTTTAATTTGCTAAGTGTTTTCAAAATTTTTTAAAAGCAAACAATTCACCCCTCCCCTCTTGTTTGCATATTTGGGACCAACAGCAATCAAGGAGGAAGAAGAATCAAGAAATAGGTAAGTTGATCCTTTTCAATCCATTTGGTGATCTAAAAGTGTGATCTTTTTTAAATTTCTTATTGATGTTGAAGGGAGTCAAAATTTTGAAGAAATTTTGGGAGAAAACCATGAGTTTGGTGTTTGGAGATTATGTAGTTTTAAAGGAGAAAGGTGTGTATGAATCTAAAGATTGTAATTCCTTTAAGTTTAGGTTTTATATGATAGTAGGAGTACGATTATTTTGTGAAAAAAGTTTTTAAGATAGTTTTGTTTATGTGATCAGGTGTTTTGGTGAAGTTAGGTTTTATGTTTCAAAGGTTGTTACAGGTATGACATTACCTTACTTGCTGTCTGTAATTGTAGGCTTAATATTTGTAAACTACCTTAATGCTATCCGATTTTTAATTGATTTGCTGCTTGTTTTTTTACTAGGTCTAGTAAACCAGGAGTACCATGTTACTAAGACGACGCTCTGATAATCTATGTATGACGTTATCCCGAGTGGAGTTATGTACAAAGATAATTCTGGTAGTTTAGGAGTGGTACGAGTGTGGTACCCAAGATATGTGGGGAATACCCAACACAATATATATGTATCAATGTATTATATATATATATATATATATAATTTGTTTCCATGGAGTCATGAGTTACTCCAGGTTTAATATTAGTTGCAAATGGCTCTAAACTGTGTTGTTTGCCTAGTTAATCAGAGATAATAAATTGTGTTTATTACATAATTTATTAGGCTGAATGTGAAATTTGTATGACGCTTGTTTATGTGCATGTGATTGTGGTTTGGTGTACTAGGCCTTTACCTTCATTCTTTTCTATTTTTCAGGAACATGTGATGATCCAGTAGTTTTTTTATCTATCGAGCTATGATGTTTATGTGAATTATGGGAAAGATGATAGTGGAGTTAAATTTCCTGTTATTTATTAGATATACTAGATTAAAGATAGACAAAGTTGAAGATCCTATGAAGTTTTAAATGGTTTTTATGATTCTAAAAATATTTTATGAGACCTTTTCTTATGATTTTAAATTTATATTAAGTTGGCTTTTGGCTTATGCCAACTATGTTGTTCAAAAATTTTGTTATGTTATTAATGTTTTTGAAGGTACCCTTATATGTGAGATATTAATGTTATATGAAATTATCATTATGGTTTTGGTATAATCTAAGCCTTAGCGTGTCCATATCTAGTGAGGAAATGTGGTGGGTTGATAACGCTTTTAGTTTAGGGTATTACACCTATCTCATATGATCGGCTAGTTACAACATCCGGACTATATAATATGATAGAAAGAAACTTTAAGGTGGTGTATAAGCTTGTGTGTGGAATGGTAATGTATGTGATGTGGATTTGTTTTGTTTTCTATCAACTTGGCCTTAGGGATTGGAAAATGAGGCTATATATTGAATTATAAGTGAATTTCATGATTAGAGTTGGTTTAATATTGATTCGGATTGAATGGAGTAATATGGTGCTTACTTATACTTGGATTGGTGAACTTATGTTTAGGGTTGATCTAGAATGAAACATTTAAACTTGTAGTTAAATAAATTTTGAGGTAATTTAGGTGAATAAGAGTGCTAATTGATGAACTTGGTGACATAAACATTTTATATGACTTGTTTTGGTATTTTGTGTTTTTAAGAAATGATGTGTAAAGTATGTTTATGAATTGGTTGTAATCTAATTTAAGGACTTCGAGATATTAAAACTTGATGGGAGTTATGTTTGGTAGCTTTAGAAAGATCCTTTCAATTTAGAAGATTGGAACTCATTGAAAGATTTAGATCACTTGAATCAATTAAATAAGTGCTTGAGGATTTTTTACATGCTCCTAAAATAATGAAAACACTAAATCGATGATTGTTATGGTAGAAATTGGTTAAGTCAAGTTATCGTAAAAGTTTATAAGTTTAAGCACATTTTAAGAAATTACAAGTAAAATGAAGGCATTGGTTTTGAAAGCAAATGTGGGCTTTATAGATGTTTGTGGAGCTGAAACACATTACGTATGTGAAGCTCTTATAACTTTTTTGTTTCACAACCATAGTATAATGCATTTTCAGGCCTTAGGATAGTTTTAAGAGACACAGTTAGAATGTTTGCTAAGTAATATGTATAGCACCATTAGAGTTGTATCAATGGGCTAACCTTCCACTTGGTGTGCTAGCCCACAGTTTATGTGGGCCAGCCCATAATATAAAGTGGGTCAAGAATTTTAGCCTACCCTACCTTACCCGACACAAGATGGTTGGTTGGCCCACATATCCAACACACCAACTCGTTAAGGTTTTTTTCTTAAAAAAAATAATATTACAATGTAATTATATTTATTATTAATGTTAATTTCAATCAAAATAAAAAAAAAATTATCTATATGTGAGATAAAAAAATGGATAAAGGTTAAAGGATGCATAAAAAATTAGAATAAAGGAATACTTATTTAACATTAATGTTTCACTTTCTTATTCTTTTAATTCAGTTAATTTTTGTCAATGCATGATTACATATAGTTTTTTACTATAATTAGTTTTTTGTTAATATTTTTTAAACACTTATTGGTTGGCTCTCTCTCTCTCTCTCTCACACACACACATATACAAACTTTTACTAGTTCATAGGCTAACCTAACTCACAAGCGCATTGGCCTACTTTAGCCTATAGGTTATGCAAGGTGAGACAAAATGGCTCACATGGTAGAGAGGGTATGTAGATAAATTTTAGTTGGTTTATAAGCTAACTTAACTCACAAGTGCATTGGCCTTCTTTAGCCCATGGGTTATGCAAGGTGAGCCAAAATGGCCCACATAATAAAAAGGATTGAATAAGTTAGCCTGCATGTCCTGTTCCGCTTGTAAAACTCTAGAAACCATCTTCAATTTGTAATTGATGAGCTAAAATGAGTTATTTAATAGAAATTTTCATATTTATTTTGAAGTTGATGATACCACTAAATCATCCTTATCCATATTGGACTATTAAAATTGTCAATGAGATAATATGTGATCATGCCATGTAACTTGCATGAATTTATTCTTTTCATATGAAAATTATTTATATATTTAGTTTGAAATTTAATTTGATTATGTAACTTGGGTGATAAGAAAATTAAAATAACATGCACATAACATAAATATATTTAATTAACTAGGATAAATTTTGTACGCAAAATTGAAAATATGACATGTTTGATAGATTATTTGCTTCAAATATTGTTTTACTTAGTATTAGTAATTCAATATATATGATAAAAGTGAAATATTTGTACTAATGTTCTAGCTATCTAATTGATTATATAATCTCCATATTATCATGGATACAATTACACTAATAGGCTAATTAATCATGGGGCATATGTTTATGACTATTGTAATTGGATTATGGTATAGACAAACTTAACAACTAAAATAGGGGATTAAGGATTTTAACTTGATTTTAGTGGATCATGAGAATTTATTCTTGAAAATCTTAAGAACCAAAGACAACCAAAATGTAGCCCACTAACGATTAGTTGATCTCGAACCTTTAGTAAAATCAATTATAACCATCATAATGAGTTAAACAAGTTAACTATCATAAAAATCAAAGTTTAGAAATATAATATGGACATTTACCATAAGATAATAGGAATTTATCTCAAAACCCAATTAAGACCCTTATGAGTCCTAAAAAAATGACCCTTGAATTAAATTGGAAAGTAAAACAACAATAACAACGACAACAACAATAATAATAAACTAAGTACTAATATGGTATCATGATCATGAAACAACAAACTTAGACCTAGAGGTTTTTAGTAGCCCCTAATAACCAATGAATGGTAAGAGTTTTTTCCATTTGTGGATCCTAGTTCAATAGGAACTTAATGAGTCAATATGCCCATACTATAAACCCCCAATTTTTAGGGTAATTTCAAGCTTAAACCCTAAGCCAGAGAGTCAACTGGAAACCCTAAGTCAACAAATCCTTAGGAAACCTTAGCAGTTTAGATCCGACAACCCCGTGTTCTTACACCAAGAAGTCAAAATATGAGTAGAGAGTGTAGATTGGTTCGTAATAATATTAAGATATATAAAAATATCATATTAGTAAATTTTCGACCTATTTCGAATCCGATTGGACACAGACTTTAAAAAGCATGTCCCGAGGCTTGAGATGCTAAAAATATGTTATTAGTACCGTTAGATTCGTAATTTCATAAGATTTTCAAATATATCATAAAAGTTACAATTATAGCTTTTTAACGTATTTCATTACTATCGGTAATTTAATTGTCTAATCTACTTTTTGATTTCTAATCACACTATTCACTAGTACAACTATTCATACCCTATTCTTACATCCTTACAACCTATTCTTACAATATTACATCATTTTCCTTATATTTACTTTTCCAATACTTTTATTACATGACTTTTAAATTTTCAATTTTATTACACAAAAAAATAACATACATCTCTCCCTCTCTCTTGTAGAACCGGCGCCCCCCTCCCCATGCTCTCTCTCTCAATTTGTTTTATTTTCCTTTCTTTTATTCTACACGAACATTAATCCACTTTCCTATAAATACTCCTTTTGTCTTTCACTTTTCATTTTCTCTCTTTTCTCTTTAAGACAAACCCTTGCAATTTTTTTTTCTCCTTCTCCTCCTCTTCTTGCTGTGACACACACACATACTCTCACAACATTTTTTTTCTTCAAGTTTTTCTAGCTCCACACATCTAATAGGTAATTAAATGTATACCTTACCATAATAAAACATGTAATGGTAAGATCCTACATATGTGATTCCACTAAAATTCCCCATGAGCGTTATGCTAGGGACATGGAAATACTTAAGCATGAGATTCTTACCATCACAATATTGTAGATCTTATGATTTAAGTTGTTTTGCTATTAGTTTGCTTCATTATTACTTTATGTTGTTATTATTGATGTTTTGTGCATATATTCATTTATCAACCTTATCTACATAATGTTCATGGTGCATTTGCATTCATCACTAGCATGATATAATAGATCTAGTTCTTTTGAGTACATAAATGCTTTAGCTTTTTGTTTTATAGTGGGAAGATGTTAGAAAGTCTAAGATCTATTTTAGTTTCAACAAAAATGGATTTTTGAAATGCGGATCCAAAAAGAACCCTATTTAGAAAAGCTATTTTCGAACTTCAAAATGAGCATTTTACATTAAAAATGAAAGGCTTAGGGAATATGTATCATAAATGAATGATTTTGATAAGTAAAACTTAGATCTACTAAGAGATATTTTCAAAACAAGTTATGTTAGCATTATGTTCCAATCCCAACAATAAACTTAAAATTCGTAATAAGGAAAGTTTGATATGTGAATACCTACTTTTCAACCCTAAACCAAGAATTTTATTGAAGAAATGGAAGCCTTAAGGAGTAAGTTTGATTAGGAATTAATTTAGAAAGATTATATGAGTTTTACACAAGAAACAATCTCAAATATAAATTTCAAAATTCGAATTTAGAAATGACCTCTACTTAAACACCTATTTCTGAATGCCAAAATGAGGATTTTAATGGAAAAATAGAAGTCCTAGGGAATACATGTAATAAAGACCTAATTTTGACAAGTATAAGTGAAATTTATCAAGGAATAATCCTAAAACAAGGAAAGGTTTCAAAATATAGATTAAACAATATTTTCATTCCATAAAATCTTGTAAAATTCATAACTAGGTAAACCCCCTATTTAAACATCTATTTTCCAACTTCGAAATGAAGAATTTTATTAAAATAATGAAGGTGTTAGGCATAAAGGTCATTAAGGTTGTATTTTGATAAAAGCAAGTGTGAATTTGTAAGGAATAAAACTAGTATTCTTAAGTCTAGTAATTTTAAAAGTTTTGCAAGCAAATGTTTCCTAAAAGAATTCTTGATATCAAATATCATTAAGGCTATACATATAGATAGCTCATCTCATGACATTCATGATAACAACTTGTAGGTGTAGCGTATACAATACACTTGATCGAAACAAAGCTAAGAAAATAGTATTTTACACATTTCATGAAGCATTGTCTAAGTACATGAGGAAATAAATTGACCAACACCCATGAATCATGCATGATATTGAGTTATTCATGTATATAAAAGAGTCTTTCAAGATATAATGATAGCTAAGTATCTATCAAAGCTTTGGAATGATGTTTAGATTGAAATTAGAAATTGATCTATGGGTTGGGAATCTCGTATAGCATTCTGTACCCTACTATTCATGGACCAAACGACCTTTTTTTATGGAAATAACTTTAGAAATAATAACCCTCATCGAATAGGTAAAAATCGGTATATAATATATGAAATTTCAAGTTAAAATGACCAAGTTATAGCCATTTTAAGTTGGAGTTTCCTCTTAAGCGAACTTTAACGAACTTGTTAGAATAGAATTTATAAGTTTCATTTAAACTTTATAGAAATACTCATTGGATTATTTCTTTTGATTAGGAGACTTGGGAGACGACTAGACCTTCCCGAGGATTATTATGATTAAGTGGATTTTCGCGCCATTACAAAGTAAGTTCACTTTCTTAAATTACAAGCTTATGATTGTGCTTATAATGATAGCGGCATTAGATCTAGAACAAGATAAAATTCGAATGTGCATGTGATTTTTGCTTGATTGAATTGATGATAAGAATATCGGAATGGAATTGTTATAAATATTTATATGATTTAGTATAGAATTGAAGTGTCTGAAATTTCTATGATCGCCTATAATTTACTTAAATAATATGCCATGATCTTATAACTAAATTGCCCATGCATAACATATGTTGAGTCATATTACATTTGTTATTATAGCTTTGTGGGAAAAGGCATAATAGCTAGGCAACGAGTAGGCTTGAAAACTCAAATGTTGCATGGAATGGCCTGAATTAAAATGAAAGTGGAGTAGGCACTTGAATTAACTACAAAATTAATGAGCGGGTGAGCACCTGAATCAACCTCTATATAAATAAGAAAAATTGAAATCTATGGTCGTATGGCCTGAAACACCTAACCCCGAATGGAGGGTGTAAATCCATTCAACATAGGACTCCTGGAAAGTCTTATGTATTATATGCTCACGTGTTTATGCATTTCATATGCTTGTTAATATAACTTGCTTGCCCTATTGTTTGATGAAGTATTTAATTTAGAAGTGAAATTCACTAAGCTCGTAAGCTTATATCCTTATAGTTTCCTATTGCAGTACAATTATTTATGGCTATCTCCGAGATGCCACTTTCCTTAGGTACAGCTTTTGGAATTTAAGGAGTTTTTTGAAGAAGTCAGGACCTAGACGTTAGGCATAGACTTCTAGTTAAATCTCCTTAATATTATATATACATGTGATTGTAAGAGATTTTTGCGGACCTAAGGACTCTTAATATTTTGGTGGGGGTATGCCTCCTAGATCTTTGTAATAGATTAATCCGATTATAAGTTGTGATTTATATTCTTATCGCTATGTATGTCTTCTTAAGCTATTTCGATTCAAAGTAAGATCCCCTACATAGTGAACATAAGCCTTACACTTGGTGTCTAAACTCATGGGATGACTAAAGTTGTCATACTTGAGTTTAAATATCAAGTGTGGCGGACTGTCACCTATGGAATACCCTTTGGGGCGTGACACATATGTCTTGCTTTATTATTATATATCGAAAGTTACTTCATGTATTGCTTGACACAAAATAGAGAGTAGGTTTGTTTCTATTTTTTATTGAATCTTTTTCATGGCTTAATACATAATTTTGATAAGCCAATAATTTTTTTTTTTAATGTTTCAGAATATAATTAACCATGTTCAACTTAAACTTTATTGGATATCTAGACTTTTGAAAGTGACTTCTCTATCACAAGTACATTGTACCTAAGTGTTGATTGCTATGGTGGAACCTCAAACTAAACTAATCAATTGCACGTTATTGTGTGTTTACTCTAATCAACAAGTGGGACCTTGAACTGTGTTGTAAGCTAGATAGCAACTTTAGAAGGATATGGTTGTTTAGGCACGTAGGCCCCTACGAAGGCATAGATAATCATTGGAGACACTAGTAGCAAGTACGATCAACTAGAGTTAGAATGAAGTTGTGATGAGGCTGTCTAAGTGCTATGGGCCCTTGAATAAAATTTCACAATGGACAATGATTTTAATGGCTAAATTTGGTAGATAGCTTCATATGTGACTATTTGTCACTTATTCTTTTTTATGGTAGTACTGGAAGCCCCATCAACCCTCAATTAGCAAAAGGCGAAGTTAGACTCTTTTCATTTTTTGTTATTTTTATTTTCTTAGAGTCATAGGCACCCCCCCATACTATGTGTTTTTAAAATGTTAGAACACGTTACATGCTTGACTTTTATTTAAACATCTTAAACTATTAGTCATTGCAATAGAAATATGTTAGTGTGACACAAGTATGTGCTTAATATTACTATTATATAGGGTTTCATCACTCACTTTTAATTATTTTAGGTACTAATGAAGATTGCTATACTGACTTTACTACAATTCTTTAAGATTTAGGTGTCTTGAAGATGCTTAAGGCATTAGTTTGACATTGACATGGCATTGATCGATGAAGGATATCTCTAGAGAGAATTTATTTTACTATACCCTTGGTTTTGAAGAAATGGTTATGAATTTGATGTTCTATAAATGAATACTTACTAAACTCTTTATAGCTCTGATGGACCCACAAGTCTTAACCTCTTTTTGTTGGGCTATGTGCACTTGATGAAGCCATATAGTGGTCATGTTTTATAAATAAGTTGTTGGAGAAAATATATTTGTTAAAGGATTATTTAAAGTTTTGTAAAATCATAAAACATGGAAATATAGATGGAGCCTTAGAATTGTTGAATTTTCTGGAAAATTTAATTAGGATTTTAAATATTAAATTAAATAGAAACCCACTTAGATTAATTAAATCTTACATATATCGCTTAAGTAATATATGTTATAACTTGTACGTCCAATGCACTCTTAGCATGACAATGACAACCACATAAAAATAATAATAATGAAGAAGTTAAAAAGAAGAAAGATTATCTTTTGATCATTTTAAGTACTATAATTTATGGTGATCTACTAGTTATATTCTCATCATCGATCTTATCACACAAAATTATACTCTTTTCTATTATTAGTGCTATTTGTCTCATCTAATAGTAAATTCAATTAAATGTAATCCTATCCTTCAATTACCCCAAATTGATAAATATCTTTTATCTAGAAGATGCTTAAAATTGGTTGGTGAAAAATATTGTTAATTTAATTGCTATTTGGAGCATGTCTCGCCTGATGTGTAGAAGCATCTACAATAAGATCTCCTCTTGGATCATGAAATATTCTATATATTCTCTAGACTCACCTTCAAGATGACATTGTATAAAGTACAGTAGTCCACCTTAGACAACATGGGCAAGATTTAAGGAGTTTAATAGTAGAAGTACTTGCAACTAGTTGGCAACTTAGTTAAAATCTTAATGAATCAAATTACTTTCACAATTTAAGTTATGAATCGAATCACATTTGAAGCAATTTAATTTGGTTCAATTGATCTAAACCACTTTCAAAAACACATTAACCATATTGATAAATTTTGAAAGTTTCTAACGAAAGATTGATGTTCAAATTGAAAATATTACATGAGATAAAACTTATAAATCATACCATTGTAGCCTAACATCTTAGGTCATAAAGAAGGTGTCCAAATCTGCTTGAGAGATGACAGATGAAGATAAATGGAAAATGAGTAAACTAAAGAGATGAGTGTGATGAAAAGTAAAAAAACAAAAACAAAAAAATTGATGAATAGGGTACCATGAAATGTTGATGAGGTTTTTTGAAACTAAATTATATCACTTTTTTTTTTTTAATTGAAAGCAATTTGACTCGTGAGATTCAATTCGATTCTACTCTTATAGCAGCCATGAACATTTTGAACCTCTTTAAATAGATTCACTAACTAAAATGAAATATAAAAGAACCCTAGTTTGCAGTTCTATCTAACCGGATTTGATTTGATGGACAACATATGGACTAAGAAAAGAGGTAAATGTATAGTAAAACTTCTATAAAATAATACTATTAGGACTAATAAAAAATATTACTTTATTTAGATATTAATTTATTGATAAATGGATATTTATTAATTTAAAAATATTTTTTATTTTTTATACATTTTTTTCCAAATTTTTATATACTTATAAATGAAAACTAAAAATAAATATGGAAAAAATGCATAATGGTATATATATAAAAGATTTCAAAGTCATAATACACAAAGATATAAAACAAAATAATAAATTTTATAACACAAAAAAAACTATAAAAATTATGGTAAATCTTAGACATTAGAACAAATGGATACATTGAAAAGGATTTTTTTCAATGTTGATGCTTTAGAAGATAAAGAGTAACAAAATATTTTAGTAAACAAAATATAATTTTATTGCAATTTTAGATATATATTTTAGCAAAAAATTAAAAGAATAGAAATAGTTTTTTTTTTATGAAAGAATAGAAATGTTTGAAAAACTTTATTATGAACTTTATATGAAATTTTTTATGTATTTGATGATTACTAATTTATATATATATATATATTGTATTAAGAATTTCTTTATAAATTACTATCTATGCATTTAGTAAGATTATTAATTTAGTATATTGGCTCAAGTTGAGACCTAAAAAAAACTATTATCAAATCAAAATTATTAATTTTTTAAATATTCATTTATCAAGGTTTAACGTATATAATTTGCGTAAAATACTGGATTTACCGCTGCATTAGAACTTTACATAAATATAGAGAGAACTATGATTATGTTACCGGGAGCTTGACGTGTATTGTGGGAACAAGAGATGCGATTCCAAATATACGCCAGTGATATTAATCTTAGACGTACCAAGCTTGCAATTAAAGTTACCGTTGGTTTTGGAAGACTAATATCATTTGCCTGGTTGTGCTCAAGGTTTGAGGATCATATTACTATTACTGGTGACTTGGGAAGATTGAAGAATTTAGAGTATTTTATATTTTGGTAAATTATAAATACAATTTTTTTATTCATTCTAGATGCATTTTGCTTTTTTTTTCAATTAAATTAAAAGTATAAATCTTTAAATCTTTATGAAATAGATTATTACAAAATATTACCTAATTTAAAAAAAAAAAAAAGAAAAAAGAGGAGAACTTTTGTTGTTTTACATTTTTGAATATATTTTATATTCAATGTTTTCATTTTTTTTTTCCATTTTTAGAAGTGTTAATTTATAAGCGAGGATAGAAAAGTTATGTGATAAACATGTAGATGATGTAAATGATTTATAAGAGGAAATATCCATTAATTTAATACTTCAAATTTTTTTATTATATATAAATCAAACCCATTAATGTTTCCTTCCTAAGATCCATTGATTCCCATTTCCTTGAAAGATGAAAATGCTCTGTGGCGGTGATACCATGATGAATTGTTACGATATAAACGTGAGGTTAAAGTAGTCTTACCATATGGACCATCCAAAAAGGACAAAAGGGTCCCATAGTATATATATATATATCTCAATTTTAGAAACACAAGGCTAACTACAAATGGAGTTGACATATTTTAGGATAATAGTGGAATCTGATGGGTGCCGATGAAAAGTTAGCCATGCATGTCCTTTTATCTTGACACGACTCAAGCCAACAAATGATTCCAATAAAAGCAAATAAACTAACTACAGATGATTCCAATCTTCTTCTATCAAAAAGGGAGTAAGGGAAAAAACTAGGTGCATAAATTTTTGTATGGTGATGCGGCATTTGAACGAGAGTAAAGAATTGAATAAATAAAAGATTGAAGGAAATAAGAAACTTAGAAAAAGAAATTATTAGATAAAAGATTATGATGAAACCGTAGATGACAGAAGCTCCAAAAAATAGACGATTTAATTATAATACATACTAAATTGAATTCGATCAATAAAACTAAAAACATACTTCATTTAACTTACATACCCGACAAACAAACAAGAAAGAAACATACACATATCAAGTGAAATAAACAGGACATCTTTTATCTTTATATGACGCTAGGATCATGCCATCAGCACCAACACCAACATTACAATTAGCATGCATCTTATGATGTTTACTATCCCATGTCGAAACCTTAAATCGAAGGGTTGAAGTCAACTCAAACCGAAACACCACATTCCCATGTGAACGATCATTCTGAAACTCCATCCAACGTTGGCTATTCACGTTCAATGTAGCCCCACTCAACACATCGTACACAATGGTTGTGGTTTTAGGCTCTTGATAAAATGGAAACAGCAACGATTTTGAGCCAATCTTTTGGTCCCTATAATAAACCGCACCCTCCATCGAATCATAATATATCCCAATGTGTTGATTCGAGTTTCGAGCAGTTACATTGAAGGATATCTCAGCATTTTCGAATCCGTTCTCTTGGCTCAAACCGGGAATTGAGAAACCATTCATATAAATCCTAGGACGGTGTGGTCGTAGACTAAGCCATAGCACGAATGTGAGAATCCCTACTAAAAGAAGGACCATCAAGAAAACTGAACATATTAGCATGGAGATGCGAGTAGTGAGGCTCTCTTTCACCCGGTGGGCATAGTATCGGACGGAATGGTGGTGTTTGAGGTTTGGATCTTCATTGGTGTAATGGATTGGCAGTTCATTAGAACCACCGTTTGCATCTTTGTGGGTAGAAAATTGATTTGGGAGATGGAATTTTAGGATGAACAGGCATTTGGGGATGAGTTAATATTGTACCTAGAAAAAGGTAGGTAGCTTAGAGGAGAAGGTAGTTCGATAGAATTTATGTTCTTTTTTGCATGGCGTAAGAAAAGAATAAACCTAGGGGTGGTTTTAGGATATGTATATATGCACAACGTATACGATTCAGTACAAGAAATGCAACTGCTCGTCTTAAGTTTCGTAACCTTAACCATCTGTCGCTGTCCTTCGTTGTTTCCATTTTAAGTATCTAAAAGCTAGTCTTTATGTTTGGTTCAAGTATCCTAGGACTACCGCTTGGCATAAATTTGGATTTAGAGGATGGATATAGTCATGCTTCTGCAGGTAGGGAATCTTTTTGTTTTTATAATATCTTTTCTTTAAGATTCATCCAAGCTAGGGGAATAGTATATAATTCTTTTTTCTTTTTCAGATATTATATAGTATAGGGAATGAGAAAGAAGGGTTTTCATATTTCCAAAGTATATCTTGCCGTGTATAAATAAAAAGTTAAAAAATAAAATTTTATTATAAAGTAAAAGTTATTCGCATCTATTAGTATATGATTAAAACAAATACAAATTAGGGTATTATACTAAGACGAAAAAACTTGGTCCCTAAATATCTATCCATATAAAATAGTTTTAATTAAAAATTAAAAGTGGTTACAATAGGTTTTTTAAAATTTATGGACCGGATAGGACAAAACCCCATTTATAGGTAATAAATGGACAAAAAAAAAGGTCCTTAACGACAAGAAAAATTAAAAAAGGAAAAATTATCTCATATATTCTATAGCATAAGAATCAAACTCACATGACAAATTATTTCAATTTTCAATTTACCAAAATTTTTCATATTATATTATTCGGTATTGCTCATATTATATTGTCCGATTTTTCTTATTCTATCTAGTTTTTGCAACCAACACCGTTAGAAGTCAAAAGTTTCAATCATCATCACTAATCTATATATTTTTGAGAAACACTATCTTTGTGTTGATATATTAGGTTTATATGTAGTTAACATATATCTGTTTGAGTGCATAAATTTATTCTAATCATGTCATAATATTCCAACCTACACGTTCACCTAGTTGTGCAATATATATGTGATTTGATTTCCATGATAATCGAATAGGACGGACATAATTTGAAAAGAAATTTTACACTTATATAATCGACAACTAAATTTGCTATAATTAGTGCCTATATAGTATCACGATTATGTCGAGTGAAGTGTGCGAGTAATGTAAACATTTTTTTCTTCTTCTTTTTTTTTTTTTTTTCCAGATTGTTACAATAATGGATTATTAGAATCATTACAACTTGAAAAATTGAATTCGATATCTCAAAAATTTGGATGGGCCGATGCCAAGCCATTGGCGTAAATATTAGTGTTATAATGACATCACGTCTGTGTGGGTAAGATAGTGTTGCATAACTAATGTCGTTTAGAGGTTCGAATAGTGGGCTCGGCTTACTAAGTGGGCCTGCTAATAAATACATCACTTGCGACCATGCCTATATAAACCATCATTCTTCGTGCTTAAGAGGTTACATATTAAAACAGCTAAGGAACACTTCTTTTATAAATCAAAATTCAAGTGTATGTTGTATTAACGTAAAAATTTGGAAAAAAATTTTCAGAAATTATCACAAAAATCATTAATAGCTCGTTTACTTCGCCGAACAAAATAAAAAGGGAATGGAATTTCAATTCAAATGGAATATAATAGAGTTGTAATAGCTATTACATTATTCACTTGGTGTAAAAAGTAAAATAAGTAATTATTAGAGTAAAAAGTAAAATATCTATAAAGCATCATATTTTTATTACATAAAAGAGATAATTATATAGGTGTTATTTCAGATAGGGGGATTTATGATAAAGTTACATAAAAGGCAATTCATGGGTTGAAAACATGAATTGTTATTCATCATTTTAAGTAGTAGTATTTATTATAGAGAGAAGATAATTGTATAAGTGTTAGTTTTAAAATAGGGGTATTTATGATAAAGTTGCAAAATAGACAATTCATGGGTTGGAGATATGATTATTCATCATTTTAAGTAATAGCAATTTATTATGAATTATTATTCCTTTCAAATGAATATCGTAATATCAACTTCATATTGAAACGAGAAATAAATGAATAGTCATTCATGTTAAATAAACAGACTCTAAATGACAACGTATATCTCTTTATCTGCAATCCCAAATCTTTTAAATTGTATGAAATTGCATCCTGTCATACTTTGCATTCATGCCTTAACACCATAGACGAAATAATGAAAGGAGATAAAAAGGAAAATAAATCAAGACGAAAAAATAATAAAAATAGTTATTTGTATAGGAAAGAAATAGGAAGGAAAAATTGTCAAGAAAAATTCGCTAGATTTTTTTTAATGCTTGACAAAATATTAAATATTAATTAAAATTTCATTTCTATTTTCAGGTAATAATATATTTAAATCATCTTATACAAATTTTCTCCTAATTAAGGCTGTAAACGAGTCTAGCCAAATTTTTGAAAGCTCGAGCTTAACTCGTTTAAAAATTATCAAGCTTGAGCTCAAATTAAACTTATCATTAAACATGAAGTTCAAGTTTGAGCTCAGCTCATTTACAAACTAAGCTCGAGCTAAGCCAAATTTTTTATCAAATCTAAAATTCAAACTCGAATTTGACTCATTTAAATAACTTTCTATTTCATTTTTTTTAACTTAAAAATAATATATATATTATATGTGAGCTGCTAAATATATATATATATATATATACATATATATTGAATAGAAATTAATTTTTGTGGTTTTAATTATATATTTACATATAGTTTATTATGATTGTAAAATTCACAAATATGTTAATAAGCTGTGCAGAAGCATTTTCATGAGTCTAATTTGTGAACTTGTTATGAACTGACTCGCGAGTCTAAATCGAACTTTGAGCTCAAGTCAAGCCTAAAGCGATTCAAGTTCGACTAGCTTTCAACTAGTTCGACTCATATATAGCCATATTTCCATTTTTTGAGCCAAGGGTAATTTTTTTATATAAAAAAATTCATCTCTTCCATTTCTTCATTCATATTCAAAGAAGAAAAGAGCAATAAATAAATAAAAAGAAAGAAAGAAAATTGTTTTTCCCTTCACTATCCTTTCCTTTCTTCAATCCATACACTGTGTAATTGAGGAGGTCATTTGAATGTCGCTTCACATATGGTCCAAGAATGATGTGTGATGGCATGTAAGAAATGAGTCGAAGAAAAGTGAATGGAGAGGAAAAATAGGTTATCTCAACTGATTTGAATGCACATGTGACAAGTGGGAGGATGAAAATCATTACACCTCACTAGTCTTCATAAACCAGTATTGATATAATAATTCGGCAATGTGACAATGTATACTTTGACTTTCAAATTCGCCGGATGAAGAGAGATCGGATGTGTCTATAGAATTGGATTGTTATTGTTGTCTGTTGGATCGTATAGACAATCGATAGTCAAGATGAGTCATTTTCATAAATAGATTTTGCAATAAGTTTTTTGACGGATCTAAACCTATGTTGAGTCCATTTTCTTGTGTATAAGTCTTGTTAAAAATGATGACAATTGGCAATAAAAGAATTAATTTTAATGAAATCTACGTTAGACGTATTATGTTAATTCTCTTTGATTATCTCATTCATGGATTTGACCTTGGTACGAGAAGTTAAATTTATATTGATATTGGACTTCGGATTTAATAATTTTAGCGGTATCTTTTACAAGATCAGGATGAGCGTCTACAATTTTGGCCCCATTCCAGGCCGATACGTACGAATTTTCTCCTTTTGTTTTTAGTTTACAGGCAGTGGCCAAAGACTCACCAGGTTCCACCCAAGGGTTAGTTTGCCTAAGTATCAGTAGACTCGTGACATTCACCCACAATTGAAGACGGACACGACCTATCTAGATCTATCGTTTGGACAAGTTCATTTGAACTTATGATATGTTTAAAGTAATAAAAAGGTCGAATCGCATCAGATATTAATAGAATTATCATCATTCCGTGCTCTATGCAAGAGTTGCAAAACACTATTTTAGAATATGGTGAAGAACGTAATACGAACAATGCTGGACCAGTACCACTATGTCCAAGTACGTACTGCCTCAATGATCGAAAACGTGACGAAGGGGAACAAAGGAAAGTTTATTGTGCGAATAAATAGAAAATGATCTAATAATTACCACTAGATAAGAGTGCAAATTTAAAAAAAAAAAAAAAAAAAGATAAAAATTTTGATGTGTTGATTTGTGCACCAAATCTGCTATTTATCTATTGATTCTACATAATATCAAGAAAGATAGGAGAAATAAATATAAATTATTATTCCATCAAAATTCTTTCTCTTGACTATTACAAGTCTAGTCTATTTATAGTATTAAAATAGAATCTAGCTAAAATATTTTATTTACGTAAAAAGATTCTAATCCTATTTAAAAGATACTACTCCTATTATATCTAAAAAATATAATATAAATATAATAATTATAATGAAAGGCAAAAGTGTCATTGTTGTTTAATAGGAAGGTTTTATAGCTCACCATAATAGGGATAATAATTTATTGACATATAACAGATACATTGGATCAAGTGAGAATCATTTAAGAAAGCTATGAGAAGACAGCTCAAAGTTGCCCCTTGAGGCGCTAGCTTAGGAACTTACGCCACCGGCTTTGGTGCTGTATGTCGTCGGCCTAGGTGCCGACCTACACGGCCATTGTTTCATCTTTTAAGTTTTAAGCCGCTAGCTTATGTATCTAGGCCATCAGTCTTTGTACTAGCATACAGACAAGGGATCTAAAAGGATTTTCAAGTTCTTTTGGTTTCAAAGATAGTTAATTTGGAATAGGTTTGGAGGAAAACCCTAAGTTTTTTGTTTAAAATTTCGTGTTCTGAAATTAAGGAAGAAGAAGAGTCAAGAAATAGGTAAGTTGGTCCTTTTTGTGATCTAAAAGTGTGATCTTGTTCTGAATCTCTTATTGATGTTGAAGGGAATCATAGTTATTAGAGGAAATTGTTAAGAAACCCTATTTTTCTTGGACATTCTGTGATTTTACAATCAAAGGAGGAATGTGTGTATAAACCTAGGGTTTGTGGCTCTTTTTAGTTTAGAGTTTAGATGATGATGAAATTATGATTATTTTGTGCAAAATATATTTTGCATGAGTATTTGGTTGTGATCAGGTGTTTTGGTGAAGTCAAGGTTTCTGTTCCTAATGTTATTTCAAGTACATTCTTATCTTATTTGTTGTTTGTGATTATAGGCTTAGTATTTGTAAATTGACATAATACTATTCGACTTTAATTGAGTTTACTGCTTATCTTGGGTTGGGTCTAGTAGATCGGGAGGGTTATTGCTACTAGGATGGTGCCTTAATGATTTGTGTGTGACGTTATCCCAAGTAGAGTCGTACACAAATATGATTACGCTAGTTTAAGAATGGTACGAGTATAGTACCCAGGTGTGTGGAGAGTACCTAACACCAATATATATATATATATATATATATTTTATATATGGACTAGATGTATATGGTTCTAAATTGTGTTGTTTATCAGGCTACATAAAGATACTAACAAATGTTTGTTGCATGTGAATTTGTGTGTATGCACATGTGTTTGTGGTATAGCGTATGGGCCTTGCACTCACTCTTTTATCTTTTTTCAGAAGCAGGTGATGATCGCATAGTTTTTTATCTATCTGGATATGATGTTTATGTGGATTATGAGCGAGACGATAGTGGACTTAACTTTCCTGCTGACTATTAGAAATCAACTGTGAAGGATAATAAAAGTTGAAGAACTTATGATAATTATTAAAGTTTGATCTTTGTTTAAATATTTTATGATGTTTAAAGTTTTTAATTTCAGATGAATTGTATGTTTGTGTTTGATTTAAGATAACCTAGTTACTACAAATTTTTATTATGATACAAATATTTTGAAGCACCTTTCTACGTGAGAAATGGATGATGTTTTAAGTTATTTATGGATTAGTGAAATCATAACCTTAGCATGTTTTTCTCTACACGTGGTTAGTTGTAATGCTTTCTATTAAGGTATTATAATAACTAGCTAAATCTATAAAAATAATAATAATAATCTTCCTAAAATAATAATAATCTATCATGCATCTCACATCAAAGTGTTAATTTTTTTTTTTTATCTTATGAACAATGCACTAATTGGTGCAATGGAATTATACTAATTTAGTTGATAATATCAAATTCTATTGGTTTGTTCACAAATACTAGAAGACAATCTTCTATATGTCCATTGATTTTATGAACACCCGAGCAATATAGGCATAAAAATTCGAAAATTTAAAAAGCAACTCAAATGCTTGAAGAAAGTGCAATATATACTACTCTGAATAATAATATTGATCAAGAAAAAAATAAGAAAAATAAAAATTGTATCTTTGCCCTAAACCATACTGAAAATCAAAAACCCAAAATTTATCAAGAAAAGACAATTTCCTAAAGCCCCATAATCATAAAATAAATAAAAAAGACGAAATAAATGCCACGAATGCAATAAAATAGAGCTTCCTATTAAAAGTTATAACAATATAAAAAAAAAACTTTTCTAAAATAGTAAATCACAATTTTGATGACCAAAACGATCAAAATTACCCAAAAAGCAACATATGTTACAAGTGAAACTACCATAGCTATTTTCAATTGAACTAGGGTCTTAAAATAGAAAAGTTAAAAATCACCAGAAATTTAAGAAATTGCAACTGTTATTTTCAATTCCATTCCTCGATAAACCCGTTTGCTGTGTTCCACCCATCACTAATAGAATTTATATGTTTTGACCGGATCTTATACTCTAATAACAAGAATTGGCATGTTGAATATCTATCTTAAGCTTAAATAACATATTCAATATGGTCAATGACTCACAAAAACCACATATTAATACAACTTCGATGGTATATAACCGTAAAATAAATAACTATTAAATAAATGAATAAAAATAAAAAAATCTATTAATAGTTCGATATTGAGCTAGCTTCTCAAGAAGTTATGTGCTTTGAAGCAACAACGTCTAACAAAGCTCATTTTATATTAGTAATTAGACTTGAAATTATAGATATACATAGAGATTTTATCAACTGAGTTTTAATATCTGGATAACCCTTAATATAAAGCCCAAACATTGCCTGTAGGATTATAAAATATTTATATGGGAAAACTTTTAATGCAACTTAACCGACCAAAGCAACATTCCAGAAGAGCTAAGCAATATTCTGCAGGAATATAGTTTGAACACAAGCCAAGTAACGTAATGCGACTGTCGAGGAATTTGACCAATTCCAAACTATGCAGAATGGAGACCAAGAAATGGCAACGCAAGCGTGGAGTTTTAGTACAAGGGGCAGGGTGAAAGGTGCTCTAGATCGGAAATATTTAGACAGTCATTATTGTTACTTATCGATGGTAAAAACTATTAGCATATGTCCCAAGAATTTAAGGATTTTCATATTGGCATCCCAGTATAACGCAGCATTGTCTTTTAGTTTATGTTGTAATATATAGTTGAAGATAAAATTGATAAATGAAAAAATTAAAAACTTGAATCTTTCAATTGCTTACCATTTGGTTCATTTAATTTAGTGTTTGGGACCTTCTTTTGGATCTTCAAAGTCCTTTAAAATATCAAATTGGAATCCTGGGAAAAAACAAAAATACATTTTCTTATACTATTATCAAATTTTGCCACCAATTTCAATTGTTTTGTGACCAAACACATTGGCGTAGCATGAAATGTAAACAACAGTAATCAATTCACCAATTGACTTCTAGAAATCAAAGCTTGCAAAAATGACAACTTTACTAAGAAATTCTCAAATTAGGGTTTTCAAAGTATAATAATAATGTTCTCTATACAAAAATAACCCTAAAGTCTTATTTATACTATTACAATAAGGGTCTAAAAGGAATAACAAGAAATAAGTCGATGCAAATAACAACTGATAAGTAGTTGGTAGCCTAGGACAAATGAATTGGGCGGCCTTCATGCAATGCTGGCCCAAGGCCGGCAGCCTTCTTGGAAAACGCCAGCAACGTTTTAGGCGGCATTCAAGTAGTCTCAAGGTCGACTTCCCCAAGGTCGGCAACCTTCACTCTAACACTTGCAGTAGATTAGGCAATGTTTATCCTTTCACTGTTTCCTTCTCTTCTTTTTAAACGACTCCCTCTTGTTCACATGTGTGTCTTTTAGGTTGCTCGATCATTCTCTCTCACCTGAGAAGAACTCGACGTTAGTTCTCTTTGGACATAAAGGAGTATCATCTAGAAAGGGAATATATTAGCCTAAATCTCTTTGAAATCAACATCGGCATTCATACAATTCTTTCAATTGCTTGAACCCTACAACTTAGCATCTAAAGTCACCAACAAATTGGCCTTCTCATCCTCATCTATTTTCTTCTTGTTTTTAGTTTCAACCGGTTTACTTTCTAGCTCTTCCTTTGCTTCTTTTCCAGCCACTTCCATTTTGGTTTCTCCTCTTGCACTAATATTTCACAGGTTTACTTTCAAGGACTTTAGGAATCTCAATCTCTTGTGACAATTCACGACAGTACATCAGAAATAGATCCTATTTATTAAGTTCAGTGGAAATAATTGATGGATGTTGAACTTTTTCATCAACAGGTTTTTCTTCTACTTTAGGAGATGGTTTTGAAAATTCAGATGAGGTCTCTTTAACATGTTCTTTCCTACTTTTTTTTGGAGTAGGAACTTTTTCTACCTCCTTCAGATCATTACTATCTGTTGACATAATAAATTCTACAGGTTATTCATGCATCAATTTATATTTCTGTTAACGTCTTTGGTCCTTGTGATGTCATCATAATCAAGAGGAAAAAATTCACTCTCCAATAATAGCTTCATCCTAAATCATGTTCTATCAGGTGTTTTTCCTTCATGACTTAAATCTTTCTGCAATCTCTCCCACCATGAAAATGCATAGCCTTTGAATTTACAAGCCACCAATTTCATCATTTTCTCTTCAGATATTTCTAAATTTCAGTAATCCAATCAACAAAATCCTTAATCCTTAATTATCTTCAGGTATTTCTATATATTTACCTCTAGCTTGAAATCATTCATTCCATATTTGTTCCTATCTTCATAATATTCATCAAAATTATGACCTCTACCTCTATATTGACATCTAACACTATCATATATCCTACCTTTTCCAGATCTGCTACCAACACCTTGTTGTTGTGGCTTCTCTTCCTCTATCAATTCATCTTCCTTCTTGGAATCATATTCATAAACATATAACCTACAATTCCCAATAACAAGTCTAACAACAGGATTTTCGCGAGCATATTCTGCCTTTGGTCGTCTCTCATAACCATTCATCTTCCTATTGGCATCGGATCGCTCATCAAAGCTATTCAATATGCTAGAGTCTATGATCTCTGTTAACCAATACTGCCCTTCGAACCTTTGATTCAATTCATAGGACTCCCACATCTTGATCACCGTTAAGAACGCGACTACCGTCAACACTGTCATTGGTTGCCATCTTCGTAGGAACTTACCTTACTCTGATACCAATATAATGCAAGGTGAAAACGTAAACAACATAAATCAATTCACTAATTGACTTCTAGGAATCAAAGCCTGCAAAAATTGCAACTTTACTAAGAGAAATTCTCAAATTAAGGTTTTCAAAGTGTAATAATAATGTTCTCTATACAAAGACAACTTTAAAGGCCTATTTATACTATACAATAAAAGTCTAAAAAGAATAATAAGAAATAAGTCAATCCACATAAAGGCTTATTAGTAAGCTGTCAACCTAAGACAAACAAATTAAGTGGCCTTCATGGCAAAGCCAGCGGCCTTCTTGGAAAAGCTAGCGGCATTCAAGCCATCTCAAGGCCGACTCCTCCAAGGCCGGAAGCCTTCGCATCAACACTGGCAAAGTAGATTAGGCAATTTTATCCTTCATTCTCTTCTTCTTGGATGAATCTCTCTTGTTCACATGTGTGTCTTCTAGGTTGCCCCACATCACACATTTTGTATATCCTTCTCTTCGTCTTGGATGAATCTCTTTTGTTCACATGTATGTCTTCTAGGTTGCCCCGCATCACACATTTTGTATATCCTTTCTCCCTTTCTTTATATTTCTTTTCATTCTAATCTAGACATAGGCACGGTTTTTGGAACTAGAACTGCCAGTTCCGAGTCTCGAAATTGAGGAACTAATACCAGAATTGTCTTCCACAATTTCAATTCTGTTCTATGGAACCAACAATTCCCGATTTTGGTTTTAGAACTACGGAATACCAAATTTTTTTATAGTAAAAATTAAAAAAAATGAATAAATATAAAATAAATTTTAAACTCAAAATAATAATTGATTCCAAATGTATTAATTATTTGCCCAAAATTTTAGAAATTTGTTTAGGATGCACATTTATTTATATACAAACACATCAAATGTTAATTCTAGTTAATAACATGAGATTGCAAAATACCCTATAGGCTAAAAATAAAATTACAATGCAAAAATAGTATCACATTATTGAGGAAAAAATTTTTATTTTAGGAAAAGTTTTTGTAAACTAAATTAAATATGCTATTAAGTTATATTTGTTTGTGTTGTTAATAAGAACACATTAAATACTATAAATAAATAATAAATTTTGCTATTCATATGAAATGGTTTAAACATTAATAATTATATATTTAATATTTAAAAAAAAATCTCCAATTCTCTTTTTTTTTTCAGTTGAACCAGCTGGAACCGCCAGTTCCACCCGATTTTATATTAAAGAACAACCTAAGAATAGGAAAATCAGTCATTTCTTAACCGGTTCTAAAATAGCCTAACCAATTTAGTTTAGGACTAGTTTCCGATTTAAAACCAAACCGAATCGAATCATGCCTTTGTCTATCTTTTCATTTTTTTCATTTCATTTTCGATTACCCGTTTTGTTATCCAAATAAAGTCAATAGGAAGCCAAAACGTAATGGTCCACGGTCTACCTCTTAATATGCGTCACATGGCTGATACTCCATAACCGACCCATGACAACTTCGTACGCAATTCCTATTCCTATTTCTGGGAGTTAGAAATTAAAGTATTGCATAACCTCATGAATAATATCTAGAGATGTCAAAATGCTTAATTCCTATATAAAACACTTCTTTGCTAGCTACTGGACAAATTGCTAGGTTTCTTCCCATTACATCAGGTCAAACGCGTTGATCATCTATCTTTCAAGAAAGGGCCATCAAGTTAATTCCTCTCCTCTTTATTATAAACGCACTAGGAAGCGCGGAGGTAACATCAACCGGTGGCAAAAACCAGAAAAGAAAAGGCAAAAATGAGCCCAGCATATTACGGTCAAACATTAAGCACTTAAATCGTTGCTGGAATGATGTGATTACGTGCAATTGATCTTAAAAAATAAAAAATAAAGATAACACGTGGGAGTGTTTTGAGCCACTTGTTATTAAAATATCAAATCGAAAAACTTCTTACTTTTTCAAATATTTATTCTTTTCATAAACTGTGTAATTAGTGTTAAAAAGTGTAATTCTTACAAGTTAACCGTTGTTTAAAAAAAACTTACATAAATATTATTGTTATATATATAGCATATAAAATATGTAATATAGCATTTTCTACATATATCGCATGTTGAAAGTGTGATACACATTCAGGCATGTATCGCATAACCTAGGTGCGATATATATAGAAAATCCGATATAAGTGTATATTGATCTTTGGTGATGCAATATGAAGCTTAAATAAGTACCATCACTGTAACGCATAATCTATATGGGATACTTGTAAAAAATAGAAGTGGCAATTTGATAAATTTTTTTTGTGCAATTTGAATATGTGTAATATTTTTTTTAAGAACGATAAGCATATTTTTCACCTATTAAAAAGTGTTATAAAAATTATTTTAAAACATTTCATAAATGTCCTGAGAGATCTCGGATCCAATAGCAACAATACCCGAGATTTGCCCTAGCGTATATTGAACTAATCATGCTTACCATTAGTCAGACAGAAGACTAAAGAAGGTAATTATTGCATTAAATTCCATGCACGTCTTTAGCATGTCTAGTTTGCTCTCCCCATGTGCACTTAACTTAAACTTCTACCATATTTAGCCATGGAATTCAAAGATCATTCGCCCATAGATCTATATTACACAAAATCAGCCGGATACCCCTCCAAGGTTTTCATAGAACCCCATTAATTATTTGTAAATTCCAACTATTGCATCAAATTACGTGCCTCAACTATCTATTTATATCTATATATAGATCCTTGGATAGATGTAGAAGAACAAGATAATCCACGGTACATTGGTGTCTTGTTACATTAAAAATGTCTAATTATCATTATTCTCTCCCCATTATTCCTCATGTCGTTGTGATATGTACACTTATGAGTAGTTTTGCTTGTGGTCAGCTCCAAATACATTTCTACAGGGAAACGTGTCCTCAAGCTGAGCTTTTGATAAAAGGCGTTGTGAAGAAGCATCATGACTTGGACCCGTCTATTGCCGGTGGTTTACTTAGGCTCCATTTCCATGACTGCTTCATCAGAGTAATAATTCTTCTTCTACTTTTACTCTTATATTATAACACGACTTTTCAATTTTAGTTGTCTATTGCTAGATTGCTGAAAATATTTAGATGACTTATAATTATCACACTTGCAATTTTATTATTTACGAGAATATATAGAATATATGAAATCATATAAAACCAGTAAAATCATAAACTTATAAAATCGTACATTAAATTTATAATTAATCATACTTAAAATTGACATCTAAATAATTCCACGTCCATTTATATTACAAGAAAACTTATAAAATTATAAATACGTAGAGTCATATAGTTAACTTACAATTTTGACAACTTTTGGTATAAAAGTGGACAAATGAAGCAATTTGTTATCTCGAAAAGGCAAAAAATCATCTTATTTGCCCTACAAAACCTAGTCTATTTGCCTCATAAACTCTCCTTTGAAGTTTTACATGTCCCTAACTAAAATTATAAGGCGAGTCTCGACACTTAGCCTATGATAGTGAGTTTTGCTCTTTTCTCTCTCTCTCTCTTTTAATTTGCAATATATACTATTGTATTATCTTCTATATATATTAAATATGCGATATAGTATATATTATCATGTATAATAATACATAATATATTTAATTTATTTATAAACGTTAATATATTATTAATATTGGTATAATAATAATTTACATAGTATATATTATTAAAATGAAAAAAAAAATTACCAATACATTAGGGGAAAAAAACAAGAGGAAATTCACAAGTAAAGAAGAGAGGAATTAGAGAGTCGAAGAGAGAGACCTAGAGAGAAAATGAGAGGCATGTAAGAGAATGGAATGATTTATATAAGGAAAGCATGAAAGGGGACTCACCTTTGTTAAATTTTAGCAAGCAAGAAATTTTTATTCCCCAAGAAAGAGGTGAGTCTTGTTATTGACTAGCATAGTGGGTCGGGACTTGTTTTTTCATCCTAATCAGTAATGAGAATCGCTTTTCTTTTCTCGTCGGAATATTTTTTCAAAAGAAAAAGATAATATCAACACCTCTAATGTTGATTTTTTTTTTTTTTTTTTTGGGTCCTAGTGAACCATGTATGGTTTATATTTTGGTAACTACATCATAGCTGCAATTCATTGTAAAGTGAAAATCTAATTAAATGAGACCTGTCCATCTATAATCTAATCATTATGGAAACCCATTACATTAATCTTTTCAGTATACCTATGGACTCATTCTATTGACAGGATCATACAAGTTTCATAATCTCTATATGATCTCACCTGATGAATTAAAATACGTGACATGATTCCAGGGCTGTGATGCTTCTGTTCTCTTAGACAGTACAGACAACAATGTGGCAGAGAAAGAGGCTTCTCCAAATTTGACACTACGAGGACTCGAAATAATTGATGAAATCAAAGAAGAGTTAGAGAAAAGATGCAAAGGGGTTGTGTCTTGTGCAGATATACTAGCATTGGCTACAAGAGATGGAGTTGCCTTGTCTGGAGGATCCGCCTATGCTCTTCCAACGGGGAGAAGAGACGGAACAGTATCGAAAATTGATGAAGTTAATCTTCCAGGGCCGTCTCTTTCTGTACATGATGCTGCAAAGGCTTTTGAAACTATAAATATGTCATTGCAAGAGCTCACGGTGTTGCTAGGTAAAGTAATAATTCGTGCTCTTAAAATAGGAAAATATTTTATAGATACTACACACTATATATATACACGTGGTAGATTATTACTAATGGCAGCACATAAATAGAGTGGTTGACAGAATTTAAAATAACTACTATCCATATGATCACGTGATAGAAAATTATTGATAATTATACACACATATATATTACACATGGCATAGAATACAACCGAAGCTTTCTCAAATGACATTTAAACTAAATTATCAAATTATTGTATCTTTTATCATTTCAGGGGCACATGGAATTGGATTCAGTCACTGTGTATTTTTCATCGACACTCTATACAATTTTCAAGGCACTCAACAGGCAGACCCCGACATTGATCCACAATTCCTACAAACCCTAAGACAAACTTGTCCCATACCAAATCCTAATGTCGCTTTCAATTTTAGCACCGACCGTAAATTATTGATGACTCCTCCCAGTACTCCGTTCATGTTTGATGGCTCTTTCTATAAAGGAGTTCTAAAAGGACAAGCAGCACTTCAACTGGATCGACAGTTAGCTTTCAATGATCAAACACGAAGCCTTGCCATGGATTACATGAATCGACCTAAGGTGTTTCGTCGAAAATTTGCCCAGGCTATGATCAAATTGGGTAGCGTTGGTGTGCTAACTGGACAGCAAGGACAAATTAGAACAAATTGTAGAAGGGTGAATTGAGAAAGCCATCAAACCGAATAAATGATAAATATACCTTCTAATAATCTATTGGTCGGTTATGGAAAGACACTTTAAACTTTCAAATTGTTATTTCACTTCCCGTAACTTTTGAAAATATGCATATAGACCGTAAATTGTGACTAAATTCTCTTAATTTGTGAGATTTTAGAAACAATTCAAAAGTTATATGCATAATTTTGAAAGTTATAAAAAAATAAAGTCATAACTTGAAAGTTTAGGATTTGTCTACATCCAACTGATAATTTACGGTTTGTCTTTTACCGAAGGATTAATAAAATCGCAATTCTTTTTTATATTTTTTTTCCCTTGCTTTCCTTTACTTTTACATATGTCACGACCAAATCTTCATCGTATACCCAAGCACATACAGTTAAAATTATTAATAACATTGGACCAGTCACTTGGTAGAAGCTTTCACTAATAAGTTTTTCTAACACTTTTTTTCCCCCCGGAAACGCTAATATAATTCTCATCCTGTATTTATGGGCCTTCACGCCCAATAATAATAATTACAAGAAACAACAAGGAGCCGTGAGCCATATATAAACAAAACATAAAACATCATAAGAAACTCTCTTTCAGCCCAAAGCCCATTCAAACAGCCTTGTTTTACAAATTTTGTCAAACCACTAAATGAAAAACACCACTAACAATAACTAATAATAATGAACAAATAAGGAGATTGAAAATCCTCTTGCCAAATGTCCCTAATAGCTCGTTTAGTTGATATGAATAACTATTTATTCTCTTTATATTCTACATAATACTGTTATTTACAGTGTTCAATTGAAGAAAATAACAATTCATAATGAATTTATATTATATAACATAATGAATAATAAACCATATCCATAAATTATCATTTAATGGTTTATTTTTCAACATTGTCATTATACATCTATCTTCAAAATATCATATATACAATTATCTTCTTTATGTAATAAAGATGAGCATTATGGATATGTTATCTTTTAATTTAATAATTATTTGTTTTACATTTTATAACAAATGAATATTATAATAATTATTACAAACTTTTTACAATCCTATTGAATTAGAACTTAATTTTTAATTTATTCCATACGGTGAAGTGAATAAACCATAAACAACTTAAAGATAGCCTAAAATTCTTCCATCTAAGAGGATATTATATTTATGGAAGTACAAAAGGTATGTCCTTAACATTGCCTAAAACTCTTTCATCCATCAGGATATTATATTTAAGGAAAGTTACAAAGGGTATGTTATCTAAACCTAACTTTATAAGCACAGCTCGTAGAAAATTTTACTATACCCTATCATAAACCTTGTTTGTGTCTATCCATAGCACACGGATACAAAGCCTTGCCTCCAAATTTAATCCTAAGGCAGTGAAACATTTTATATGCCAGTGCTTTATAATATTTTCTTGGATCAATATTTCTGTGATAAACTCGGTTTAGGTTTAGAAATGAACTCATTTACAAAATGTTGTAACCAATTAACTTGATGCTTTCATGGTCTAATTACATGGACTTGGCTAATTTATTGAGGTTTTTTAGTTACGTACGAGGTAAAGAATCCTAATGGCAAATTACGGCTCGTTTACTTCGCTGAATGAATAATTAAGGTTGTAATAGAATTCCTATTACGGAGGATTGGAATAGAACTGTAATAGGATTTTTCTTTATTAATTTTTTATTTAAAAGGTGGTATTTTGAAAAAAAGACAGTTTCAGTATTGAATTGATATTCATAGGTTTAAATAAAGAATGACTATTTAATGTTTTGTATAATAGAGATTCATTATGGAATCGTTATTCAGTGAACTAAACAACGTAATAGTTATTCGTAAGGAATAAGACTGTAATAATGAAATTATAATCACAGCGAAGTGAACGTGCGAGTAGTTAGTATTTTCAGTATGTTCCATACTTTGTTACACTTCTAAAATGAACGGTAAGGTCAACTGTCCCTCCTTCCCTTCATGGATGCATGTGATAATGTATTTACTGTTGTCTATGATATAAACACTTCGGCTCGTCTTTGACACGTTTTATACCATTTTCATAATGTCATCTGAGCAAAATAGTCATTGCTCATGCTCTCGTCTTGGAGAATAATTCATTTTTCGTCTAATATTTATGATTTCAAATGAAAGTCTTACAAGCAGGGTTAATTTGGTTAGCTTTTTTCAGTAAATATAAACATTTTTTTTAATTTTTTTTCTAATAAATTGTTTATTATTTGATACAGATTAAAAAAAATTGATAGTTTTTATGAAAAAATCAAATATAGATAAAATATAAATGCAAATCGGATATTTATATATATCGTTTCGATACATATATAAATACAGATGAAAAACAACAAATCTATACATTTAGAGGAAGAATACAAGGTTTTATTTATTTATTTATTTATTTTCTTTCCCATTTTCTTATTAACTGTATAAGAAACGCGAGATTCAATTTTCATAAGGTAGACTGAGATGGAGAAATTTGTGAAGTAAAGCCTCTATACATCGTCAAAGGAAGGGTGAGCATTATATAAAGAACGCTAGAGCAATCTCGGAGAAATTTCCGCAGATATTATCTTCACATGCATTTTTTTTTTTGTTTTTTGGCTAATGCCATGTAACTTATATTGATCAGATGCACCCACATAACTACATGCTATCTCGGTCTCTTTGTAAATGAAAATGGATCTCTTAATCTTTTTTTTTATAATTTATTCTTTTAAAATACTATCACATGTAACCAATGATTATATTAAAGATAAAGAAAAAAAAAGAAAAATTATAATATATAATAATGTCATAAGATATTTAAAAAAAAAATATCTATGCAATATTAACCATTAATTTTTAATTACTATTTAACCAAAAAATTTTAATTATTAATGAAAATTAAAAAAAAAATTGAAACGATCCAAATTCTTTTAAAATGTACGTACATCAATTGAAAGTAACTCGTCAACATTTTTATAAGCATGTGAATTTTAACTTGTTTAGGGATGTTTATAATGGAGAGGGTATATGTCTTTTATCAGTGTAAATGGGTAATAAATTTTAGAGAAAATGTCAAATATTCCTTTTGAATGGCATAAGTATGGATGTGTCTCGTAAACATTTGAATGTTACAAACAAACCCCTTAAATTTTGATAAATCACTAAATAGTGAACATTTAACTTTTTAGTATAATAAAGTCATACTAATATCAAAGCTTAGAGAGCATTAAAGTACGTTTTGATAAATCTAGGGATTGTTTTTCATCCATGCTTGTGAGGTGATGCATAATTCCTAGATTTTAAGAATATACAAGCAGACCTGGACCCAATGACATATTCAATTTAGATTTAGACATATATATTAAACTTGATCCTAAGGTTGTGAATATCACTGACGAAAAATAGATAGGTGGTCCAAAAACTACCCAAATTTAGCTACACCCTTTATTAGGGGTTTATCAAATAAAATTGTAAGACCCTTGCGAATCTACATATGGTAACGCATGCGGTTCAAGGACTAGCCACCTTTCATTTATACTAGATGTGAGCACAAATCAGTTTGGTTCGATTTTTTCTAAAACCAAACCATAATTTATGATTTTTTTTTTTTTTTTTCATCATAAACCAAACCATTAAGTAACGGTTTGATTCGGTTCGGATTACGGATTAAATCAAAATTCTAACTAAAAATTTACATCGTTCTAGTTTTTTTTACATTTGTGTAGATACTTAAATATTTATATCATTTTACAAAGTTTATATTTTAAACCACGATAAAATGCTTTATAAATTCATTATACTTTTAATCTATAGTTTTCTATCAAAATCAAGTTATCCATCAATAAAATAGATACACCAACCAATACATAATAAGTCATAATTTAAAATTTTTAATAAAACCATCATGTCAATTATCTACCAATAAATTTAGGTAAAATAAAAAATCATCTATCAACAAAATTCATCATTGAATAAAATGATCTGCTGACTAAATATATTAACAATTAATACATAATGAGATTTTATAATTGAATAAATAACTTTCATACTTTATAAACTTAAAAACTATTTAAAAAAAAATAATAGTTCATCATCAAAAAAAAAAAAATTACATATCATAAGCTTAAAAAAATTAAAAATGAACAAATATTCACCAAATAATAGATATCAAATGAAATCATATAAACATATTGTAAAATATTATTTTTTTTTCTAAAACGGTTTTGGTTTAGTTTTACAGATTGTTTTGGTTTACCTTCCAAATCAAACTATAAATTTATGAATTAGTTTGGATTGAAAATTTTTTAACCAAACCATTAAAAAAGTTATATTTTCCATTTGGATTGGTTCGGTTACGAATTGATTTGGTTTAGTTGGTTTTTTTGTCCACCTCTAATTTATACCACAATGGAGAGTGTAGCCAAATTTAGACCACTCATCTATTTTTTATTCGTGAGACTCTCAACCTTAGGATCAAGTTTAACAAAAACCTTGATGTAATTTAACAAAAACATCAACTTTATGACTTTGCAACAGAGCCTTGCTATAAATGAAGTGAACGCAATAAGAACTAAAATTCTTGATAAATTAAAAAATCTTCAAAAGAAATAACCAGAAGAATTTTTAAAAAGAATTGAATAATAAACTATCATAAACTCATGAACTCTTAGATAGATTAAGCCCATTTATAGGCTTTGTTATTCCTATACTAAAAAAAGGTAAACTAAATATTCCTAAAATAACAAGACTAAATAGAAAATACACGACTAGGAAAAATTACAAAGACTTAAACATGGCAACAAAACTAACAAATTATCTTTATATATTCGTAGACAAATTACCGTATGTTTTAATATGGGGCAACCAAGCATTCTTTATATATACTACACTTCGTGATAATTATCTTGAGCTTTCATTATTTGAAATAAACACCCATTGTTAGGGAAAATTCCAAAGTCCTATTGTTAATTTTGACGAGATTAATCCCATCGATTATCTAATGAATCACATCATATCCAATCATGATCGAACCTCTAAAATAGTTAATATTTCAATTATTATATTTATTTTAACAGTTAAATAATTGATCAGATAGTTCAATCAATAGGATCATAGAAACTCCATTTGTTTAGTGAAGGTAAATGCACATCATCTTTGCTATAATTATCTCAGATTTGATTCGACCAATTCTTCTTCTTCTTTATATATTTATAGATATATTTATTTATCTTACAGGCGCAGGACATACGAATTGCTTGGATATTACTCTTTTGGAACCCAAAATGAATTTCCCATTTATCAGAATCAATCTCAAAAAAGAGGTTATAACGAACTGAGTTGAGATTATCTAAAATTTCAGCATACATATACATAAATTCTCTTTTAAAGTATGTTTGATTCGTGGTTTAACGTCAATTTATCATTTGTATTTCATTTTTATTTCGATCAAATTATTTACCAAAAGTATATATAGTAAAATAAATATTTTATTCATAAATAAATAATATAAATCAAATATACAAAATCCAAATTCACCTTGTCATGTTCCCGAAAGTGACCGACCTAATTCATACTTTATTGTGCATGTGTTTCCTTACAATTTATTGAAAACACATCAATCTGATGTGCGTGGCCTGCATATCTTCCTACACCATGTGTTTTTGGTGTTCCCATCATCCTATTCTGAATTTTTTATTCCACCTCCACAGTCATAGAGCATTTTGGCTTTATTATTTAGTTATTTTTTTAATTCCATTCATACTTGAAAAAGAAAAGATATATCCGCCGCGAGTCGTACTTCATTAATTAAATTCCATCCATTAAACTACACATAGGTCGGCCTAATTACGGCAGCAAGTTCTAGCCCCCACACCCATGTACACAATTTAACTTCTTACGATTGCCAATATTATAAAATGATATTCGCGAAATCTGTTTCGGTGATTCATCTGGACAAATTCAATTCTTACGGAAGTATTCTTATGAATTCTGTAAATGAGAATAAATAAGCTCTTTTTTCACTCATCTTTCAAAGGTTGAATTTTCACAAGAATTAGGATATGAAGAATCTTTTCTTCGTATGAATTCCATAGATGAGTATAGATATTCTGTTTTTGATCTATACGTTGAAAGTTTAGTTCTCATAAAGAATAGGATAAGGAAAACCTCCTGTCCAATTCCATAAGTATGAATTTGTTGTCCCTGATCTACCTATTTATTAAAAAAGAAGAAGAAGAAGAAGAAGTCTTCCTTCCTTATTAATTCCGTAGATAAGTATGAATACGTTGTTTGTGACCCAATTATCAAAAGCTCAGTTCTTATGGGAATAAATTTAATAGCTAGTGACATCCGATCCCGTTCAGGTCTTCATTTTTTAGGTATCAAGTTCGATTCTTCACATTAATACATTGTAATATCTTCATGTGGTTGCGTTATAATAACCTTTGTAGTCAAAAAAACAAAAGAATAAAGTCTACTCACTTCATAAATTCCTTTAATAAGAATAAAAATGCCGCTTTTTTACCATCCATTATAACATTTTGTATACTTATAGTTTGACATAGGTAGTGGATTCAAACTGGCAAAGAACTCGCGGCAGGTTCTTACAATTTCACCTCTAAAAAGCACATTACTTGACGGTTTTGAAAACGCCAGTTCAAGAACCGATTGAGAATCGACAGAACTGGCGGTTCTACGCATAAAAATTATAAAAAAAAAAAGAAAGAAAAAAAGAAAATTATAAAAATATTTAAAACTATCTTTGCATAGATAATACAAAATTTACTTCCTATTCTCAATATTTAATGTGTTATTATTAATAACATAAGTAACAAATATATTTAAAATCATATATTGTTAAGTTTATAGACTTTTAACCAGAGTATACTTTCTTTCTTAACAATGTGTGACTTGTTTTTGTATTGTTTGGACTTATTTATATCTTAGATATTTTATAGTGCCACATTGCTAACATGATAATTAATAAAGTATAAGTGATTTTATATAAATAAATACATAATTATAAAATTTCTTCTAACTAATGCAATATAAATAATAATTATTATTATCAATGTTAGTTCAAGTTAAAAATTTATTTTGTAATTTTTTTCATACTTAAATTAAGTAAATCATTAAATTGATTTTTTAATTTTTATTCATGTTCTCAATTCCTTTAGAACTAACACTGAATTATGGGAACCGATAGTTCATAAGAATCGAAAATCGGATCAACTCTCATCGGTTTCATCATTTTTAAAACCGAGAACCGACGATTCGAGTTCAGCCATATCCGAACCAAATCGTGGCATATTCTAGTTTGATGTGCCATCAGGTTAGAGATTGATTCTTTCACATGGTATGTGTGGTGATTGCAAATCAACGTAGTCTGTCTCACAAATAAGCCAAAATATTAAAAGACAAATTCATCATTGATAATGACGGTCCACCTCGCGGCACGGAGTGCCCATAATTCCATAACAACGCGACATTTTGTCTTGTTGGCCATCTGGGCCAAGATTATTTAAAGTAATAATAATAAAAAAGCAAAAAACAAACCCGAATGAAAATATAAGAACGAACTTATTATGGGTATATTTGGACGTCAACACCAGTCTGTCTCTCTCGTGATCCAGTCCGACTCGGCAACGAAGGGCATGACCCATTAGCCAGGTCCAGTCATATCTGTCGTGACCCACTAAAGACCAAACCAGTTGCTAGGTTGGTGCCGAATCAATAGCCAGGTCACAAAAAAAAAAAAAAAGGAAAAATCATATAAATAAGAAAGAAAAGTTTAAACTAACTTTCTAATAAATGCATTATTGTTATTAACAACACACAATAAATGAATTTAAAAGCAAATCCCACTAACATATCTAGACCTCAATCCAAAAAGAAATATAATTTCTTAACACATAAGATTTTTATTCATCTTTGCAGTACTTAGTTGTGTCTTAAGTTTTACAGTACCATATTGTCAATTTTACCGCCGTTGTTCTTAGGCCCAAAATTAAAATTTTGTTATTATTAACTTAAATTTTATTTTTTAAGTATATATGTATTTATTTTTTTTTTCTATTTTTAACTTTATATTTTACAAATAAAATCACTTGAATACTTATGTTTTTAATTTTTTTTCCTTTTTAAAATAGGCAATTCGACAAACCGTGATGTGGCCTATGAACCAACGAGTGGTCCAAAACTAGCCTAACCTCCAATGGATCCAAGTTGGGCTCGCCTCATGTCAATGTCTAGGTTTATTTTTTGCAACGAGTATAAATAATATCTAAAATACTGTAAATTTGAGGATATAATGGTAAATAAAATATAAGATATAATTTCCATATAATCCTTAAATTTGACATCCTTCCCTTTCTTGATATAAATCTTTAGAATACCCCAAATTCTAAGGTTGTGCGAAAAAATCGACTAAACCATAAATCAAACCAAACTAAGCCACATCAAAATTTTGGTTTTGTTTTTAATAAATTGATTTGGGAAAGGGTAAGTAGTTCACAGTTTAATTTAAGTCCCTAAACTAAATCGAACAATTTTTTTACATATCAAAAAGAAAATTTAACATATAGTTTCTTATTGTAATTATTTTATTCAAAATTTAATTATTTTCTAAAATTTTTATTTAGATTTTTATCTTTCATGAGAATGAAATTAGATTAGTCATATAATGTTTCAACTGTTGTAGTGTATCTACAAACAAGATCATTTTTAGGTTTTAGCCTCTATGATAATATGTTGATTAAAAGCACAAGGAATTAAAGTTTACGCATGATATTAGGATAGTATAATTTTATTTTATTGAATCCTATATATTATTGTAGTGTATCTACAAACAAGATCATTTTTAGGTTTTCACCTCTATGATAATATGTTGATTAAAAGCACAAGGAATTAAAGTTTACGCATGATATTAGGATAGTATACTTTTATTTTATTGAATCCTATATATTATTGTAGTTCAGGAGAATGAAACTAATTTATAATTATAGTTTTATGATGGATGAAATCCCTACTCACTATAAGTTTTATATTTATTTGGGTAAATACTTAATTTTAAATATTATAATTTATATTTGCATTAGTGATAAAAAAAATGTAATAAAAACTCTTAATAGAATTTTTTTTATATATATTAAGGATAAAAAAAGGTTCAAACCGTGAATGTGCTGACTGAATTATACTTAACCTTTTTTTTTTTTTTGTTCAAAAAACATATAAAACCAATTGTATAGTTAGGTTTAGATTAAAAAAAATAACCCAACCGTATTAGTATGATTTAGTTTGGTTCAATAGTCAAATTGTACCATACATATCGCTACCAATCTCCCATTTGTACAAGTTTTAGACGGTAGAGAGCTTCCCTCTAAAATTGGAAGGCTCTTACAACTTTTGAAAATATAGATATACATTACAAAAGAAAATCTAAAATTTCAAAAATATTCTAAAAGGATTGTTAATGATAATTTTGAGGTTTTATTGACAATTCAAGGCTATCATCCATACTTTCAAAAGTTTCTAAGAGGTAAAAGTCAGGCTTTGTAAGTACAAGACATGATGCGATTAATGCATTAAGAGATCCAAATGTTGGTTAGTGAAACCAAAAATAGTAGATATAGAAAACCTAGATCAATCTATTCAAAAACCACGAACATAAGTTATAAAACCTAGACTTATTGGTTATAATCAAATCAAAAGCATGATGTACAAAATAAACGCCACAAGACTTGCAAATTCTCCATAAGTTCGACAATGAGTACAGCACCCAAATTTCCTTCAACATGACATCTAAATTGTTCAATACATCCATGACATGCTTCTTGGCAAGAAGAGAATACAAAGAAATCTCAATAGAAAGGCAAACTTGATATTATCCCGTAAACTAGTAAACAAAAACAAAATTCAATGTGATGTCGTAACAATTATAAAAATATACTAAAAAAAAAGAGAAGATAATATATCTATATTATAGAAGCTATCAAATAATAAAAAAGGAAATAAATCAGACCAAATTCCCGTTAAAGTTCGTAACCCGACTAGCCAGTTGAACTGTAGCCCGGTTGACTGCCTATGTTTAACTAGCCTTCATTCACACAGTCTGTCTCATCTTTTAGCTAATTTTACTTTCCTTGATTTAATTATATTTAATCTGACTTGTTCATCTTGACCCCAAAATGACCTTAATCATTGTAAATTGAAAATCGACCCGAATTCTCGATTTGAGGCTTATTGATCTCAATATAATGTATCGATACCTAACTAATATCTCTATCAGCACATTAATAATCTCTTAAATAATTATTTAGATAATCAATCTTTTGATATTTTCAATATAAGAAAATCAATTTTTGTGATTAAGATAACATTAGACATTTCAAGTAAGTCAGGTACCTTATAAAGCATTTGTTATTTGTTGTTGTATTTATTCATTCATTCGTTTATTTATTTATCTTTTTTTTTTTTTGGGTACTTTTTTGTTGTGTAAAAATGAATTTAATTTGATTATGATAACACATGCTAAGTTGATTGTTTTCCTATGTCTTCGCAGCAGCTATTCTTAATGTGAAGTAAAGTGGGAGCGCTGTAGATTAACCAATAGTAACCATTGGGTTGCATAGTCAAGATGAAGTGATTGGTGGCTTGACATAAATTACGATGATGCCAAAACCTGATGTGTGACAGAATTTGTAGGTCATAAATCAATTAACGATAGCCATTTAAGGCTATGTTTGGATGGTCTGTTTTTTATTTGTATCTGTATCTGTATTAAAATGATATATGTAAATATATCTAGTTTGCATCTATATTTTATCTATATTTAATCTATTTGATCTTTTAATGAGAACTGCCAACTATTTTTTATCTATATCTATTTCTTAATAAACAATTTGTTAGAAAAAAATTCAAAAAAAGTGTCTGTATCTGTAAGGAAATCAAACAAACAAACAACCTAAGTGGTTCATCAAGATAGAACGAAGTGGCTAATAAAACAGTGGACATAATTCAAATGTGGGTTAATGTGCATGGGCTACTTAGTGATGGTTATATAAGTGGTTATAAAGAGGCTAGAAGGTTTTAACATTTAATTATATAATGCCGACATTGAAGCTTATACGAGATAGGCAAATTGCAAACTCTGATGTGCTTTTGCTATATGTCAATTGATAAAGTTAAATTTCCCTTTTTTCATGATTAGCTAGAAGTATCTTATAATTTTGATAATAGGATTCAGCAAGGATACACGCACGTATGCAGTTACAAAAAAATTTCTATGCAATCAGGGTTATGTATTGTCGGGTTATGTATTATCTTTAACTTGCTAACTAGTGCATACGCAAGAAGACTATAATAAGTAAATTCAATTTTCTCGGTTTAATGAATGAAGAAAATTAGTAAGTGTAGCTAATGAAAGAAATTTGATTGGGTAGACTTGGTTGAAGTAGAAACCTGTGCACCAGAATCGGAATTGTTGGTTCCAATTTTGAAAAACGTGGAACCAGAACTAGGAAGTTCGATTTCCAGTCTAGTTCTGAAACTGAAAACCGGCTAAATTTTTTTTTTCTAATAATCGGAAAATCGGTTTTGATTACAAAAAAAAAAAAAAAAAAAATCTTGTCTTTCTTATTTTATTTTTTTTTTCAAATTATTAAATCTATTATTCAAGCAACAAGTCAATACAATGTGTTAATCATACCTTTCCATGACCTTCATACTATGGTAGATTGCCTCTTTACTTATAACCTCTGTCTGTATAACTTTGTGTTTTCTATATTTTATATGTTTAAGTTTATATAGTAATATGTATGAAACTATACCAATTGTGCATTCATTTGACATGCTAGTGGATTGACTTATCAAATATAGATGGCTACAGTGAATGAACAATAAAGGAATTAGTTGAAAGTAATGTAGTTGATAAGGTCTGATCTTGTTTTCTTGGTTGAAGTGTGAGCAAACAGTGCAATATTCAACTAACAAAGATGATAAAAGATACTTCCTTATGCTTATCTTCTTTGGGCTACAGTTTGGTATTTAAAAGACACAGGCATTCAACGTTGCTTTTTTTCTTTTTCTCACACGGAATCGACAATTCTAGAACTGGATGGCACGATTCCATTCCATTCCGATTCCCAGTTTGGAACCAAAGTGTACCTATGTCTAGGTTGAAGGGATATTTGTTTTGTCATCTTATTTGTTTTCAGTGCTTAAAAATGAAAAGAAAAATTCAAGAACATTGAAAATAGATATTATGCTGTCTCATGGATCAATGGTTGTTTTATAAAATAGTATAATTAAATCTATAAATGTGAGTACAAAATTTAATTGGATGATTCATTAATCTTTTCTCATAAGAGGATGATACGTTCAATAATCACATGAAAATGGAAAAGGGATATTATGGAAATTTTTTACCTTTTGTGATATGTTATTTATCTTTCTAATAATATTACAACTTATGTGAATGATGAATTTGAACTTGACTTTTTTGGTAGGAAAATCAGTAATTATATTTTATTTTAAAGATTATGATTGACTAGATAGACTATTTATGAGACCGTAGATGTTTTTAATGAAAATGAAGATCTCAATGACCAACTTTTATACAGTTCTATTGATCGAATCAAAGAAATCTTCAGCAAATAGGTTTAATTCAAATTACAAATTAAATCAAAATTAATTGAAAAAAAATTGTTGAAATCTTTTACATTTATCCAAATGTCAAATAGTTAAATTATTCTACAAAGTTCAAATTATAAATCACAACAAAATACTTCATAAATTTATCGCACTCATGATTTATAGGCCCCCCATAAAATTATTCAATCATGAAATAGTCAACGACCGATAAAGTACATTCACTCGCTAATACATAACAAGCCATAATGTAGAATTCTCTTCAAAACTATTTAATCAATCATTACCAATAACTTTAACCTAAAATAAATCATCTACCATCCAAAATCATCCACGAATAAAAATGATAAATTAACAAAATAGATATAACAGTTAATACACAATAAAAGTCATAACTACATAAATAAATTCCATACTCCATAGAGTTAAATCACAACATAAGAATATATATCTTGAATCGAAAAAACAATTTTAAAAACAAGTTAATAGGACAAATATTTATTAAATAATAAATATCACAAAAGAAACTATAAGAACATAAGTATTTTTTAATCAATCATCATAAGAAAAATTATAATTGCAAGTAAAATATTATTATATTTTTTCTAAAATATATTTATTTTGTTTTATGGATTGATTCAATTTACCCATTCAAACTAACCATAAATTTACGAATCGCTTCACATTGGGAATTTTCCAAACCAAATTATTAAAAAAAAAACCATGTTTTTTATTTTGTATATTTGATTTAAAATTACATTCCATTTTTTTAAGGAAAATGACACACTATCGAAAAAAGTGTTTTACCTAAATATATTTTTATGCGTTTGGTTGCTTTTATAAAAATATGTCAAAATAACTTTTCAGTGTTTGATTACAAATATCATATAACATATTGTCATACGTAAATAAATTATTATTATTCTTATAAGATTACTATATAAGTATATTATGTCAAATAATTTATTTAAGATAGTATAAGTATAAAATATACATTTTTATAATACTAATTCAGAAACTCTAAAAATATGATATTTATTTGATTTTTATAGAAATAAAACAATAAATTATATTTTTGGAAAATGGCTTTTCATTTTAAAGAGAGTAAATCGTTTTTCTTATAAAGAATATGATTTTTTGTGGAAAAATATTTTTTTTTTAAAGCAAAATGTTTTCTAAAACTTTATTGTTATGTGGTGGCTACAATGGGATCAAAACCTGTCGCATCATTCAATGATTCACATTATTAAAATCATAATTGAAGCTCTCCAATTTTTTCACACAATTTTTTTTTCATAATTAATTTAATTATAGTATGTTCTTGTAATAGACATATAGATTCCCATATTTTATATTTAAAAGGTTTTTTAGTATAACAAACAATAGAAAATTAAAAAAAAAACTAATTTTTATAAAATATTTATCTTAAAACAAACAGGTTTTAATTTAATTTGATGGTATTTTTTTTTCAATGTTTTAATGGCAGTTTTATTTTATTTTATTTTTTTCTATTTTTGTCCATCCCACATTTCTCACTCTGCTCTCAGCACGGCACAACACCAAACTAAACACACCCACAGGATGACACTCTCTCCTCGTTCTCTTTCCATTGTCTGTCCAGTACAAGCACAAGAAAAACAGAACACAAATTTCTGACACCCCCGTACCGAATAAAACGTAAGTCTTCTTCTCATTCTTATTTTTCGTAAACTCTGTCACCAAACCATCACCAAAACACGCATACACACACAAACTCACATGTCCCATCAAAAACCCAAAATGCAAAAAAAAAAAAAAAGGTCAAGTTGTTCTACATATCCCTCTTGACACGTTTGATATTATAAAATATATATATATATAATATCATCTTGGTCAATGAAAACTGTTGCATTTCATTGCTTTTCTTTCGGGCAAGTTCGTATTCCTTGAGTCGCTGTTCTCTTAAAGTTTTAAATTTTATGGTTAAATGAAACCCGATTTCGTTTTTCTTCCTCCATAATCACGAGATTTGTTTTTATATGGAACTGTACTGTTTGTATGTATGTCCACATGATTTCACTTATTTTATAACGTTGGTGTTATTAATTCAATAAAAATGTGTCATGTCTTTTTCTTATTTTATTATTATTTTTTTTCTTTTCTTGTTCCAATCAGGTTCAGGTGGTGTATACCAGTTGTGTCCTCTTGCGTGCGTCATTTTTGAGATGCGGTAGATCCCCTTCTCTCTCTCTCTCTCTCTCTCTCTATTTCTCCTTCTCTCCATCAACACACTTTTCTTCGCAACTTGCTTTCCTTCTGAAGTTTTCCCAAGAAAATGATAGAAATGATGGAAAGTCCAAAGTTGGTGAGGCTTTTTTTTTTCCCCCCCTTTTCTGGGTGTTATTTATTTGTTTATTTTGGATATGTGTTGATTTAATTTTAACTGTTCTATTGGAATTAAGCCTTTGTATGTTTATTTAATTTTTTTTTTTTTTGGGTAACAAGGATTTGACTTTTGAGTTTCTTTCTTCCTTTTTTTTTTTTTTTTTATTGTGTTGTCTTTCAGGTGAGTGGATTAGAGGAAAAAATGAGCACCCAGAAAATTTGTGTTTCAGACCATGTGAAAGGTTTAGAGCATACATGTGATAATAAATCAGACAGTTTTGTCATTGACATGGAAAATTTACCCTTTTCACATCTCAACTACACTAAGGATGTCACTGCAAATTCCAGGCTCACTGTAAGTTAATAATTTACTCTCCCGCTCCTTAATTTTCTTTTCATTTTTCCCTTCAATTCAATTAATGTTAAGAGCTGAACTGAACCTTTTTTTCCCCAACAACCTTCCCCCCCCCCCCCTCCTAACCTTATTACTGTTGATTGAAAAAAGACCTTTCTAAAACAGAAATTGCCAGATAATATTGTTTTGTTTTTCATGCTCTATTTTCTATAATTATATATATATATGTCACTCTAGATATTTTGTGTAATTGCAATGTAATAGTCTATTTTCATTGAAAGTCTCTAATTATTCTCTTGTTTTGAATTGAAGTGTCTGTTTCAATTTCAAAACAACTTTTTTTTTTTCTTCTTCTTTCCATTTGTGTGCTTTGTAGTGGAATGTTATATTTTGTATATGAAAATATTGCAGAGAAGCCTTTCAAGAAAAGGGTCTCAAAGAATTACTGAAGATAGAACAATTTCCAACAATCATTCTTCTGAAAAAAATGAAAAAGAGTCTATTATGGCTACTTCATCACCCAGAGGTACTACCATATTTTCTCCTTTTCTCTTTTTGTTTTTTTTTTTTTTCCCCCTAATAAATTCGGGAACTTCTACAATCCATTGTGATATTGTTTTCCCTGCTATAGTTCCTTAAATTTTCAGGTGAAAATTACGATGCAATGATGTTGTACTATTCCATAACCTCAATCAATATTTCTTGTAGTCATTATTGCAATTATTGTCTAGACATAAGGAATTCCCAGATTGTGACAAGCTGCCCATCTTAATATTGTCTTTTCTATTGAGTAGCTCCAAATGGCAATTAATTGGAACAACATGGAAACGTTTTGTTTTATTAAGGAATAAAATAATCAATATCAAAGCATCAATATATCGGTAAGTTGATAATATGAAATATCTCCTTTTTTTTTTTTTTTTGGTCATTTGTTATATTGGGTCACTAGTCCCAATTGGGAAAGAGATTTGTGGATGGATGAAGCAATTAGTAGAAATATGTCTACCTTTACCAAAATATTTATTTCACACCAACATTAGTTTAGCTTTTAATGAGGTTCATTCTAGTTGATTTTAATTACTATTGGCTGTTGACATAATTATTCCAAATTATACCATCTATAGCTTTTTGTTATGAAGGGTTATTGTTTGTTGAGATGTACAATCATATTTATTCCAGTGAATGGAAAAAAAATGTGGGTCTGGTAATTTTGCGTCATCAAAAAAATTAATAGAAGTTGCATCTGATTTTGTGTACTAAATGTCCTATCTATCTTTTTTCTCAAATGAAAGTGAAATAGTAACAGAATGATGAGGTCAACTAAAGTAAAGGGCCTCTTAATTGATGAATTTAGATGGTGAAAGCTGAAACTTCTTTTTCCCCTTTCTCTTTTGGGTTCCATTACTTATTACTTGTATTTGCAGCTGCAATAGGAGGAGCTAGCATGCCAGAAAAGCCTACACTGATTTCGGTAGGGATGTCTGATCATTGCAGTAGCCCGCGTATTCATCATCAGATCACTGTCACAACTGCAAACATAAGTGCTGCTACTGATGGCAGATGCACTATTAGGAGAAATAGTTTTAGACGCCCATCTTCTTCATGGATCCTCGACCCTAAAAGGATACTCTTCCTTTTTGCTACCCTGTAAGTCTGTTTCATTCAAGCTAAATGCCATCTCTTTTCGGCAGAGTTTGATCTGCCTTATACTTTATCCATGACAGGTCAAGCTTGGGAACGATTTTGTTGATCTACTTCACCCTATCAATTAGCCGGCCTAATTCCAACAGCAATGAGTTCAATTTGCAGCAATGAATCTAATGTGGTCCTTGGCAGAATCTGAGCAAGAAACATAGGAGCTTATCTTTTCCTAGGAATATTTGCAAGAGAAGTTATATAGCCAACTTACACAAACAGCAACTCCTTTGCCTACCCGGGGTGCCTGCCTTTCGGCATGGAGGTGGTTCAAAACCAAGCCCTTGAAGAAACGCAAGAATGGATTAGATTTTCAATAGACGGAAAGAAAGACCCAAAAAAAAAAAAAAATTCCCCCATCACAAGATGTCGATGACAACTAAGTCTTCATGACTTTTTCCTTTTCTTGGCCACATTGGCGGTGCTGTAGAGTTATAGATGAGGACAAGGACATGCTACAAGGAGACAAAGGGAGGGAATCTTGTATTTTATATATCTTTGGAAGAGATCGAAGCACTTGTTGTCTAACCTTTTTCTGAAGTAATTGGTGCGTCTCCCACAAAGAATGGTATGATCACACAAGTTTTAACTTTTGTTCATTTGTGTCTTTCTTCACTTGCCCATACGTTTCCTCTGTACACTTTTTGTGCTGAATAGCATGTGACAGTCATGTGGCCATGCAAAGCAAGGAACAATGCTTCGGCAACTTAGGTTGTACTTCTGGCAAGCAAAGACCATGCGCACTAGAAGCTTCCTCCATAGGGACCAAAATTTGATTTTACAAGTATCAAATCCTTTCGAGGGCCCATTGTAGTCCTTCTGCCGGGCATTTTAAGTGAATTTTTTTTAGTTCTTTTCCTGCATAAACAATATAAAAAACCGTAGGGTGGTCCTAGCCCTAGGACTACAGCTCTAAGGATCCCTTCCTTGGATGCTTTGATACATGAGAAAAGGGCAAAACAAGTCCATACACGGTTAAATTACATGAAAAGATAATGTATAAGCCACTATTTTATATTTGGCATTTTTCCGATTCTCTAGACAAGGTTTTGAAACTGTTCAACTTCAGATGTAATTGAAATCTTCATTTGTAAAATTCTCTCGACAAGGTTTTGGTCATCTTTCCTAATCCTTGACCAGTGGATGGGAAACGAAATTTTATTTAGTATGGTATTCAATTACTCTAATTTTGTGTGAATTTTAATGACCAAAAGTTTGACTTAAGTATGATATTTTGCAACCTCAAGTTTAAGCATAAAATTAAAAGGATGAATACCCAAAAACAAAATAATTAATTAATTTGGCATTAATTGGTATTGTAACATGCTGGCTCCTTTTCCTAAATGTAAGAAGTATTAGAAATGCGTGGCTCGAAACCACCTAGCTTTTGGTCAAGCTATGATGAGCTTTGGATATCAAGCAATGAGAACCTTAAACTAAAATATCCTGCTAAGTATGCCATCTATATGTTAATAACGTTAGATTTACAAGATCTAAAATCAAAGATTAGGTGGTATTATTATTATTATTTGTTGGCCCAACGCTTTTTACAATTCAAATGCTGCACCCTGCTCCTTCCCCAAATCAATGAAGTTACTGCTCTCAACTCCCAACTTTAATGAAGGGTACAAAGCAGTTGGGGAAAATCATGGGAATCCAAAATGATGTTTTGAATTGTCAAATACGTCGCTTCAAAGGAAAGTTTACTTGATTTAAAAATTATAATCAACCCAACATTTTCCACAAATGTACCAAGAGATTCTGTAAAGTGCAAGGTTTCTACATGTATACAAGAGTGGTTGAAAGTTGAAACAATCAAAGATTTAGCCAACAACTTCTTTGGCCTTAGGAAATCAGAACAGCAAGATGATAGAAAGTGAATCCTAAGAAACTTGCCCTGAGCAGCATTACATGAGTGTAATCCATTGTAAATCCACCGTCCAAAATAAAATAACATACCAGGGTTAGAGCACAAGAGCAACTTGACACCCTGCATGAATCTGTGTTTGAGTAGCCAATCACAACAGTCTTTATTGAAATTCCAACATATGGGAAAAACAGATTAGAATTTAATTTGTTGGGAAAGAGCGCTTTCAATCAGAAATAAAATCAGAATCCTGGCTCATTGCGAAAAGAACAAACTCGCATTTTACAACTCAGATATTGATATAACTCAAAACTGTTAGCATGATTAATAATTAGTACTAATTATGTAACACCAACTGTGCAGCAGTTCTGTCAATAACAAGAAGACGGAATCAACATCACTCTTATGAATCAGCGATTGATGTAAACAAAGAGCAGGGAATGTTTTGTTTAAGGGAAGCTAGAGGACAGCCCTTGCTGAGTGCCAAAAGATCAATCAATTACTAAACCATGGGAAAGCACAGAATGGACAAAAAATTGAGGTATTGAAGCTAGGAGACCAACTGCACGTCTTGGGAGTTATGTTATCATAGACTTGAATTCAATTGTGCACCAAATACAGATCTCATCAGATTTACTCACTAACTGTTGACTGTTATGTAAATTCCATCACAAGGCTACAGAAGAAGGCATGTAAGATACTGAACTCTAAAACCAAAATGCACTTCCGAATCACCGAACATACATGGCCTATGTATGATGTGCACAGGGTTCTGCTAGATCATCCCAACTACAAATTGCCAACTCACAGCAATCAGTCATTTTCCAGAGTAATTTAACAAACAAATAGGAAAAGACTATTGCCTTAATTCATTATGCAGAATGAAGACTATAAAGCCATTCATGAACGAAGAAATGGGTTTTCACAATTTAGATATGATTGGACTCCTCTTTATACCTCTTAACTTTTTTGACGTGACCATGCCTTCTTCAGTGATTCATAATGGTCACCACAATTTCAACAGCTGATGGCAAGTTTAGAAGTGAAAAATGAAATTGACACCTCTAATTAATCAAAAGGGAGAAAAAAAAAGAAGGATCCCCTCAATCATGACAATAAAGCACAAGTAATGGTATATAGTCAATCACTAAGTACAGGACGAAAGACACAGGAAAAGGAAAAAAGAAGAGCAACATTGGAAAACACGCCAATGCCAAAATTGTCTACAGCATGTCTAAAACAAGGGGCTGAGATAGCAAAAAACTCCCTTGGAAAAAAGTGCAATCCTGCAAATCAGCTGCTATAACTGTGCACAATCTCCAATAGTTCACACCTCTAGTAACAGGCATTAGATAAAGCTATTGAAAAATGGAATAAATAAGAACATGGACAGAATTCTAGACACAATCCATTTTATTAATACAAAACAGAAGAAAATTCAAATCTCCAGTGAAGATGCATATAAAATACAAAATATAAAAGAATTAAATAATAGAGGAGCAGATCCTGAATCTCCAATTCTAGGATAATATATGGCTATCGCCTATCTATCACTTATTTTTATTTCATCTCCATCTGGAAGATAGCTATAGACTTACTTCAACGATCGATATCTACAAGAAAAGGTAAGACATAGAGAAGTAGGAACTTCTCTTTAAATACAGATCTGCTCAGATAGCCTTAGCATCTTCTTTATGATCTGACCTCACCATTAGTATCGCTTTGAGATCCTTGGCATGAAGCACTTTTGCCTGCGATCATGATAAAGCCTCAAAACAACTGCCGCAGTTTCTTCAATTGCTTTCCCCGTAATCTCTAGAATACCGGCATGTAAACAATTCAGTTAGCAATTATTAAGAAAAATGGTAACATACCAAAGAAGTAAATCTTACCGATTACAGGCCACATAGGATTCTGCGCAAAAATCCGTGCAGCAAATTCCAACTCTTGCCTCACATGGTCTATCTCTGAATAATGACTCCTTACATCATCACCAAAGCCCAACTGCTTGGCTCTGGCTCTTCTTATTGTTTGCAAGACAACAGGATTGATGGTCAGACCAAAAACTTTCTCTTGTTCAATTTGAAAGAGACTCTTGGGCAAAGCTACACCCATAACAATTGGCACATTTGCTACTTTATATCCTTTCTGTGCAAGATAAATAGATAATGGGGTCTTCCCAGTACGTGAGACACCAGCCAGGACAATATCAGCCTTGTGCAGATTTTGGGGCAGAGCTCCATCATCTTGCTTGATAGTGAATTCAACAGATTCAATGCGGCGAAAGTACTCATCACTGAGTGCATGATTTCTACCAGAAGCACCACGTGGAATGCCCAAAGGTGAGACGCCGAGATGAGAAGCAATGGCCTCTATAATTGGACTCAGTATGTCAGTGGATGGCACACCCCACACCTTGCACGCCTGCCTCACCGAATCAGCCATGGAAGGATCAGCTAATGTGTAGACGAGCATCGCACCTTCTTTTGCTGCTTGCTTTACAATTTCCATTAGCTTCTCCACATCATCAATCTATGTAAAAATGTTGCAGAGGGGTTAGACCTACTTAACAATCAGAGACTCAAAGTAACTGAAGCATCTGGTGGTAACATTAGATAGCAATAGGAGATTGCAATCAAATTTCCAGGAAAATATTGATATTGAAGGGTGCTTCTGTTGATGTTAAATTCAAATTCTCTTTATGAAGGAATAGAGTCCTCAAATAGCCATGATCTAAATCAATCAAGAGGTAAAAACAAAGAGGTATTTTGGCTTCTCATTTTGGTATCGTTTTGGCAGTAGTTTCAATTAGGTGTTTAAAAAGATATCAAAAGATACAAGGAAAAATACAAATAGAAGATAAAGAGCAGATATGGAACAAACAAAGAAGTAATACAGATCCAACACATCACATGATACAGACAAAAGTAAGACAAAACTACTTACATTCCTCCAATTGACCATGACAATGTAGGGCTACATCACCAAATCCATTTTTTTTTCTGTTAAAACTAGAGTTTGAAACCTAAAACCATAATTTAGATCATAAAAATCTTTGCCACAAGCCGACCTCACTACAAAGCAAATTCCCTATTATTCTTACAATTACCTAGATTCTTCAAATTTAGAGCACATTTTAGTGGCAGCCCAGCCATTTGAGCTCTCACTTGACCTGCAGCCTTCATCAGTCGAACCATTGTGATTCAACTTCTTCAACAAGGAAAGATCCCCTCTTTCCTTCCATTCAGTCCTATAATTCCCCAAGTTTCTTAAGCAGCGTGTATAATGATTCACATACTAAGAACTATAATCAGTTAAAAATGCATTTTAACAAGACTGACAAACTAGCTTGATCACATAATCAGCTACTGCAAAAGCAAAAACATCCTTTCAGAGATCAAATGAATCACCTACAGCAATTGATTCAAAAACACCAGAAAATAATTGCACAACAAACAAACTACGTAAATAATAATCCTGGAGACATATCAGTGCTTATCCCTACATTTAATAGCTTAAAGCAAATATGGCATATATCTAAATTGAATAGAGCTGCATCATCTGTTATGGTTTTCAGATTCTAGTCTGACAAAGGCTAGTTAAACAAATAAATTACTACAGAAATATCATAAATAGTATTTTGAAGAAGACGAATCGAGGCATTCTACTATTCGATTGATGAATGAAATTCATTGAAGATTTTTCTTCAAGATTTCTCTCCAAAAATTTTATCTTTTGACTCAAACTATAGACAATATCAATTTTTCCTCATTTGTTCCTAAGTCTGAGTTACAAAAGATCATACTATCATCACACTAATCAAATAGAGTTAAATGCACCAACACTCCAATTCAAATTCAAAATATCACTATCTAACATCATATCTAAATTAAATTCATATGTATAATGAACAGATACCAAAACATAGACTAATAAACAAACAAACAAATATTTTTTCTTCCCATTTTCATATTTATCACAAAAAATTATTTTTTCTGTATTCTCTCACCATTCATGTACTGCACAAATGTTAAACTTGGCCCCATTTTTCATTTATAGCACACATCACACATGACAGCTTATGATTAATCCGACACATAAACAAAATATTTATATAAATTATATTAAAAAACAATTAATTACCTCAGAGAAGAGATGAGTGTTGACAGGACACCCACGATCCACCAAGCAATGTTCAAACTGCCCTAACGCCGCATTAACCGAATGCTCCGCCGTCCAACCAGTTCCATCAGACACCAAATATATCTGCTTCCCCACCGTTACTTCCACCTCATCTTCCCTTCCGGTACTTCCCTCCACACCACCATTCTTAAACTTATCCACCATTTCAGAACCCTGCTCAAAAGGGTTCGAATCAGAGCCCGTGGTGTTGGTTTCATCAAGGGTTTGGTTTTTCTGAACCGTCCGGTCCAGCTTCCACCCTGACCTGACAGCACGAGCTCTGGACCAGCGGCTCAGCTGCGGGCTGGCCTTGAACTTGCGGGGCTGTTGTTGTTGGGAGTTGATGGGAGAGGGAGAGGTTGGTGTGTTGGAGGAGGCGGTGAGGGAGGTGGTGGAGGTGACAGCGGCGGTGGCGCAAGAGAAAGTTGGCATTTTCGGTTTTTCTTTTTTCTTATTAAATTTTTTAAGAATGTTTTTTCAAATGTGAATTGTGGTTTTGGTTACGGCGAGTGAAATAATTTTAAGGATATGTGGTGAAGACTCGGATGGGATGTCACTTTTGGGTGCCTTTTAGTTTTTTAGTTTGTTAAGAAATTTGATCTGTATTTTGTTTCATTTTTATTTTATTATTATATATACATATATATTTTATGTTTGGCTAAGCTGAACGGTATTTTGTTTGCTCTGGTATTTTTGTTCTGGAAACTGGATATGAAAGTGAGACATAGGATATAATTCGAAGGGGACCAATTTGAAGTAAAACTTTTACTTTCTTTATCTTTTATTTTATTTTTCCTTTTAGAAGAAGAATGGAATGGATGAGAAAGTCTTCTTTTAATTTTTTTTTCCCTCAACTTATCTAAAAGACATTCTCTTTATATTTAGCAAACATTGTCTGATAGGCATAATTTATCCTTATTCTTAATGGCTAATTAAATCCAATTTATAATTTATTGACATGATTTATAGTAGAATTGGTACTTAGTTGGGATATATATTTATTTTAGAACAAATTGGAGCACATTGAAGACATTAAAAGGAATTACAAGAGAATTTTGTTGAGAAGAGATCAAGGAAACAAAGGCAAGCATGAGGATGACAATTGACGATCATGATTCTTGGAGTGATGAAAAAAAAAAATTCTATTCCAATAACTACAACGACTGGATCACGTGTGGGATCTTTGTAAAAGGAAGAAGTCAGAACATTTAGAATCGAAATCAAACCCATGATTCATGAAGAAGTGGAGAAAATTCGAGATTAGTGTCTACTAAGGCTAGATCACGGGAGTGATTCTTAAAAAGCTGTAAAATGTTGATTTGCGAATTATCCATGTCACGGGCATGAAACTGAGATCCAAAGAAGATTTAACAAGCATAATACCTACCAAATGATGAGTCACGCTTGTGAGATTAAGAAAAGGATGCTTGCGAATTTTTTCGCCTTTTTACATTATTTCCTCAAAGTCTAGGGCATAAATACCCTAATTGTTATGCCCTAGAGGGCACCGTATTTGTTACAACCCCACTGTACACTGTACCAAAGCTGGGGAATGACTCCTTTATCACTCAATAGTTTCCAATACCTTGTATAAGGTGTGGTCATCATTCATAGGCACCATTGGAATATGACAATCATAGAGTCTAATTTAAAAAATATACAGCCGTAATAGGGATTTTTAAATCATAATGCTTAACAGAAACATAATATAACTCTTATTATAGATAAATTAGGGATAGTGGGCCTAACATTACAAAACATCATTCCAAAGTATCTCTTAGGAATTTAAGTATCACATAAAATACTATGATCAGGATAACCATATAAAATCACTAGTCTTCCAAAACTAGCCAAATATCATAAGCATAAACATAGATTTTTTCAAAATAGGCAATCCTCTCGGTTGCTCCATCTGCCCACAAGATCCTAAAAGCCTATTACTAACATAAGGCATCCCTCGTCCGGGTGTGTCCAATGGATAATCCTACAACAGTAAATATCTGTAAAGGGATCAACTACATACCAGCTAAATGACATCCTCTCATGTTACACATTCAAGCATGGTTATCAAATAAATACTTGCAAATATATGCAATGCATCAAACACATGAATAAACACATATCACTTATCGGTTAAATTTTTTATGGTACAGATTTACGCCATCTATAACTTCGGTTAAGGAAAAGTGTTTAGTCATCGTGACCCAACAAGAACCCACCAGTTCCTGGTTATCGTGCGACCTGGGTATTTAGAAAATACTTTATAACATTCAAATTTTTTTTTTTTTTTCAAAAACAAATTGAAAATAATTCCCAAGTATGTAAAAACCTAAGTCGAGCCCTCGATACGATTCTATCCACAAGGTTGTTTCCCCATACAACGTAGCTCCTCATTTATAGAAACAGACGCACGGACATAGCTATGCCAACTGATTTGCTCAACGTGATACTAGTTGTTCAAAATATGCATACAGGATGATATGCATGATCCATTTAATTAATCTAAGCCAAATGATTATAAGTTTACTTTTATGTAATCTATCAATTATATACAGTACTTAAATTCACATCCCTAATGAAAACAATTTAAATTGTTTTTATTTTAATCTTAAGTTTTAGCACACTCAAGCAGTTCGAGCATAATCATCCCCCAAATCTGGCACACATACCAATTTATTATCTTTATTTTTAGTGCTCTAAACTACACATACAAAATAATATAATAATCATAAAGAACCCACTCTACCATATCTAAGGATCAAAGTAATCCTTAGGGTAAGGATCCTCTTGCCTGATATCTCTTAAATTCAATGAGAAATATAAAGAACTTAAGGAATAGTTATATAGGATAGTTTGGTAATCTATACTTTAGTAATTCATTTTTTTGTACTTTTATTGTTAAAACTTCAATTGTTTGTATCGAACTTGTTTTAAATCGGTCTTTGATGTATAAGCAGTTAATTTTACGCTGTTTTTCAAGTACTTTTTAATGGTGAAATTACTTTTACTAAAGGAAATTTGTGTAATTTTGAATTAAATAAGGATAACTTATGGGAGTACGTGTTATTTGGAAATTTTCTTTCAATTCTTGTTTTTGTGATATCTTGATCGTTTCTAATCTGTTTTGGATGAAGATTAGTCAATTTCATCAATTTTTCAAGTACTTCCCAATTGTAATATTACCTGTATGAAATGAAATCTCTAGAGTACCAAAAGGCATTGGTTTAGGTTTTGAATTTTTCCTCCTTCCAACTGAAACATTGTGTTCTTATGCTCCTTAACTTAATTTCTTCCTAATTCCACTTATAATCCAAAATTCTGCTACAATCCATGATTTTTGTGGCTTTTAATAACGAACTTAATATAGTTAGTTATTCTTCTTATAGCATTGTCATTGGACTCTATAAATATTTCATTCCTAAATAGCAGCTATTTATCATTAAGTCAAATGCCTATCTCATAAAGTTAACTCCATTAATCTCTTAAAATGTCAATGAAATATTTCCAAGATGTTATTGCATTCTTGAATAGTAATAGTGAGGGAATTTCTACAGCTCCTATTACAACTTAAACTTACATTTAAGGAGATTCATTAAAGCTTGGGTTTTGCAAACACTTCCTATCATTTATTCTATCAAGCTTGTTATGTTGTCAATAGTGGAAAGGGGCAAGAGCATGGCACAAAACGAAGGAAAGAAATAAATAAATAAAACAAGGAAGGAAAAAATAGAAGGATGAGCAACTCACGTGCTATTATTATTATTGTTCATCATTGTTGTACTATTGTGATGGGAGAAAAAGAAATCACTAGTGCGGCAGCAACTTTACAACATCAAGAACAACAATGTTAAAGGTTTAGCTAGACATGGCAAGAACAACTTATTTGTTTGTTTGTTGCTAGAGTGAATGGTAGTCTCAACTTGTGTGCATTGAAGCTGGTTGGTGGAAGGAAAAGTGAATGCAGCAGCCTCTACTACAAAGTGGATAGAAAATTGATAGAATAAAAGAAAGAAGAGGAGGAAAAGAAAGAGGTAATGGTAGAGTAGTAGTGGTCTTACTATGGTTGCTAAACAAGATGTAGATAAGGTGCTTAAGGTACGTGTGTGGTTGGCTTTTTGTTAGCTCAAGTGGGATGAAGGAGTGCCTCCAATAGCAGCCTATGTCTAGCACAAGTGCGTGTGCATGCTGACCTTTGTTGCTGACGCTAACATTGTTGTTAGCGATGATGTGTGTTGCGAGGCTTGATTGGTGGGACAAAGGAAGAAAAGAAGAAGCAGCAATAGTTACGTATCTAAAACAAGGGAAAAGGGAAGAGGAACACAATCTGATCATGATTTGGAGAGAGACAAAGAGAGAAGGAATTAAAATGAATTAGAAGAAAGAAGATTTTTATGATCCTTTGGTAGTTACCTACTCCATATTATAGTGTGGAAGGTAGAGTAGAATAGGCTTAGTAGATTTAGTTATACTTGAGTGATCTTATTGTACTAGCTGCCTAAAAAAAAAAAATTATATCCACTCATTGTAACTTACTTAAAAAGTTAATAATTGTATCTTAACAAAAGTACATGGACAATCCTTTAGTCAAGTCCTACATTTAAGGAAAGAAATTTTATTTTATTTTATTGGCTTATTGTTTATAATTAGTCTCGTCCTATTGTAACTTATTGGGTTGGTTTTATTGGTATTTGAATGATATTCAAGACTTGGTTGGTTTTATTGGAGTTTCCCATCATCATCATCATAGCCAAAAATGTGAAATCAAAATCACCATTTGTTGATACGATCCAAACTTTAGCAAAGTCTAAATGTGGTGATTTTATATTACGCAATTTAAGCTATTGGACATATCGTATAATTTATTATCATTTGTTTCGATAATATTATGATTATCCAATTCCCTCCTAAGATCAATATTAATAGAAGTCAAGGTTTGTAGAGGATGAGTTTGAGTTTAGGAACTAGAACAAGAATTTTGATCAAGTTGACTCATTGAGTTGATGGTGAAATTTTATGAGGCTTACACTGGTACCCATTCAATAAAGAAAAGGATGAGATTTTTTCACACCCCAATAGGTACCCTAAATATGACAGCTTGTCGTATACAATATTAAAACTTAAGAATAACTACCTTAGTCACCTGAAAGTTTTTATATCGGTACAAGACGTACGTTCACAACATAGGGATGCCTGTAAAATTATGTATTTTAATGCAGTAGCAATGGAACATGCAAGATGATACTACTGTATTTCATCAAAATATAAGTTCTTACAATTTCTATGAAGTATTTCCCTGATAAATCTCTAAAATTATAATTCAAGCATACCTTGCTTAAATAAATAACTGTAACTTAAACGATTTTAAAGGAAATCTATCTAAGTCTTCAGATAGATTTCTCCCAAAAGCATAAGCTCTACCTGACAAAAGCGATCTCGTGTCCAAAAATGCTTAACCCTACAATATGAAAATTTGTTGGAGGGTAAGCACTACTAACTTAGTGAGATAATTTCTTACGCAAATGTACCCATAACAAATCAATCAAACAATTCCATTAGCAAGCATATGAAATGCAACAATTATATGATAAAACAAATACATATGACTATCTGGATTCATATGTAGAATGGATTTGTACCCTCCATATCAAGGGTTAGGGAATGCTTTGAATTGGTCCAACGACCTTCTTGAAATTTGCACGTGCGTTTTAGGGTTCCAATCAACCTTACTACTAGTCCATAGGCTTTTCTTATCCAAAGCGCTCGATCTGGCTCGGCTACACCATAAGGTCGTATTCTCTAAACGTCTTAAATCCTTAAGATGTAGCTAGGCAGCTTACCTTTCTAGTCCTATGTTGAGAAGTAGTAGCAAAATGCAAATAAGATATTCCAAGTGATATGTATGATCAATTTAGCTATAAGAAATTTCCAATCCATAATTAATCTCACTTAAGGCGATTAATTAATATTCGCATTCATAACATAATACGTAGAGGCAATTTATATTAATGAACCAATCGAGTTCTAATATACTTATCGTTCATTGATCACACATAACGAATCACATACATAATTCTCATGATAATCCCACATGCATACTGATTTTATAATTATCCTAAATTCTAGTGCCCTACTTTATAAGCCCATATGCGAATACATAAAACATAAAGAAAAACTCACTCGGCCTTGGCTATTGCAATCAATCAAAGTAATTTTTGGGAAAGAGAAAATTGTAGTCCGTCACCTAAACAAAAGAAATACCCGAAATAAGTACTTCATGGAAGCTCTACTTAAACCATCTAATTATATTTTATCAATTTCGCCAAAATTCAGATTAAGTGGAAATTCCAACTTAAAATGGTCATAACTTGCTCATTTTTAACTCGGAATTTCGCATATTATATGTCGTTTTCAGCCCTTAAATTGTAATTTTTCAAAATTTCACTTCATCTAAAAACCTATAACAAACACATAGATGTTTATACGGTTGAAAATTTCTTTAACATAGATATATACTCATATTATATGCATAATTCTACTAATATTATCCCAACAATGATTTTTCATAAAACAATTTACTCTAGAGTATTGAAAAAATGAAGTTCACAATATTTGTCTTTAAGTTGTTGGAAGAAAAATCAAAATTTTGAGTTTGTTAGCAATGAATGCCTACTCATTTCAAACCTTCATTTTCATATTTTCTTGACTTTATAAAGTTAGATTTATTTCTTAAAACCTTGGTTCCTTAAGATATCTACAAATTTTTATTCTTTAAGTGGATGTTTTACTAGTGTTTTGAATTAAATCTTGACTAGAAAAACTTGCTTTATTCTTAGTATTTTTCAAAGTGCCGATATAGACATTATAAATAAGTTTTTAAAAAAGATTGTATAGTAAAGAATTATCAACATTAAAAATGTATAATAAACTTATTTTAATAGTTTAAAAAGATTATAGTTGAACTATTTTCCTAAGTTTTAGTAGAAATCTCTCCTAAGTGTTGAAAATTATTTTTCTTAGAGAGTTTAGTCCTATTTTTATAAACGAAGATAGCTCATTTTTATTATAACAACAACATATGACCATGCATGAATATGAACCTTATAGTTATGTTACAAGATAAAAATAACTCATAGAAAAAAAAAAAAAAACAGACATAGTGAATCAAATAAGCATATATATATAATATATACATATATATAAGAACAAAAATATGGAAGTATTAGCTTGATATTAAAACTTATTGGAACTTAAAATTGACAAGTTCCATAAAAAAAAGAAAAGAAAAGAAAAGCATAAGAAAAGCTTCAAGAAAAGAAAATGTAGAAGTCTTATATTTTTATTCAATTCTTCTCGGGAATTTGAAATAGAAAAGTCCCATAAAGAAAAGTAAGAAATAACAAGAAAACATGAGTCTTAGATTTATGTCAAGGCTTCCCGGGACTTAGATTATGGACAAGTTCCATTGATGTTTTGACTTGATAATGGATAAGTCTGAGACTAGAAGGTGACTAGTCTCATTTGTTAAGCATGAAATAAAAGATGAGCAAGTAAATAAAAGCAATAAATAAGAGGCTATGTTAGTGAGCTTATAGGTTCTAAAAATATATATAACGTACTTATACATAATAGCACATAGAAAGTTAGATTAGTAACATAAACAAAATAAAAGCATAACATGAATCATAAATAAATATGGTGTTTAAACAAGACATGAACAACATGTTGTTTTTCATGATTCCATTCTCTAGCATTAGCATCATGGGGATTTTATAAAATCAAAACACACATATTGTTCATGTTACGTTACATGAACAAAAGAGGGGTTTAGAAATATTCATCTAAGGTTGATGAAAGATTGAAGATGGGATAAACAAATGGATGGTGTGTTTAGAAAATTTCCTAAAGAGAAATTGGTGTTTTATGGAGATAGAGGAAGAGAGTGTTTGAGAGGAAATCTGTAGAGAGAAAATTCGAAAAGTCATTTTGGTAGAGTTTTGTTAAGTGAAATGAAAATGTGTGAAAGACCCGGAGAAAGAGGTGTTATTTATAGAGAAATATGGAGGGAATTTATCGTAATAAAATGAATTGAAAAACAAAAACAAATCGAGTGAGAGAGAGAAAAGATGGTGGCCGACATGAAATGAAGGGAAGGGAGAGAGACAAGAGAGAAAGAAAAATTTTAGAAGAAAAGTGTAAGAGAAGTTTAGTAATATATGATGTAAAGTTTTTATGAGAAAAGAAAATTGTAAGAAATAAGTATATAGGTTATAAGAAAGGTAGTAAGAAAAAATAGAGATAAATAAATAGTAGCCAATAGTAGAAACAGTATAATAAATAGTAGAAATCGTAAATAAGATAAATAAATTACTGGTAGTAAAGAAAATATGCGTAAAAAGGTTATATCTAATATTTTTAGATGTCGAAAAATTTTAAAACTTATATTTTATGAATCCTCATCTTATTACAAACTAAATATGTTATTGGATTATTTTCACCATTTCATGTACCAGGACACTGTTTTCGAAAACTGGTCCCATTATGATCCGAAACGAACAAATTTCGACGAATCTGATCTTTTTATGTTATAACATATTATTTCAAACAATAATCTAAGGTTATCTTATTTTTATTATTCCAAGGTTTCTAGCGAGGGATTGTCGAATCTAGATTCACTAGGGCTTGTTGTTGATTTAGTTGACTTTAGGGTTCCGATTTTAGAGTTTATGCATAAAACTTAATGGAAAATCTAGGGGTTTATAGATTTCCATCAAATCAATCCATTCTCTGTCACAATTAGATTAGGACACCATATAGACATCTTCTCTTCCCTACATGAGGGAGGGAGTACATTATGTGAGTGTGAGTGTATACGTGTGTGTGAACTTTGTATCATTCTTGAAGAAATCAAGAGAGTCGAAGGGGCTATGTTGTTGTTTGTGTTGAATGACCCCATATCTTTATCCATATCCAAATCCAATTAAAGAGCTTTATTTCTCTACTCTCTTCTCTGTTTTGTCATGTCTGTGTTTTTGTTATTGTTAATCTTATTTATTTCTTGTTTTATCACCATATATAAGTAGTGAATTGGATTTATTCGTGGAATTAACTTGAATTTGATCGTTAAAATTTAATTCATCTAATAATTATCTAGTTTAAGTAAAAAGAATTAATAATCTGAAGAAGTAGTGTAGGCACAACACCTTCTTGATAGATTTTAGTGGAGGACATCAAGGGTGATTCCATGGAATAGATCTTGTTTACTAGGCAAGTCACTCATAGTAATAGAGATATCATGGCGAGACTTTCTGCATTTATTTTAGAGAATTTAGATATAAATTAGTCTTAATGCAATATTTAAGTGGTTGTTAATAAGGAGGAGATTCTAATGGACTCACTAGTTATTAGATGTGAATGCTTCTAAGAAGAACATTCACTTACTTAATGAAGTCCTGCAAGTAGTTATCATTAGAGAAACCTATTTATAAATTCATGTTAAGAAAATGAACAAATCTTATCATACTTTTTGTGTTCTGTTTTTATGTGTTGTGTTGTTAACAAAACTTAGTATAATTCTTAGTTTTAGACTAATAAGCATTCATCAAATCCATTCCTTAATCGATTTGCTAAATAATAAGAAGATTAAATTAGTATTAGTGCTTGAAAATGTTTTCTATGGAGATGACCCCATCCTCTACTCTATGCTACTACAACGATTGGCACACTTCCTTGTTAAAATTGAGTTTAGGAGTAGAATATTAGGTTTATAAATTATTAAAATTAGGAATCCATAAAAGAGCAGCATCACTATCCCAATCAGATTAATATGGTGCCTTTTTTATCTGTAAAAAAATTATAATAGATAATAATTAAAAAAAGGGTTAGTTACAAGAAAGTAACATATGTTTACGTGCTTTTATAAATCCATGACTTGTAATTTTTTTTTTTTACAATTAGGTGAACTGTAATTTCATCCTTTTTGTTCTATCCAACTTTCTATTAATTCATACACATAAGGATATGTAAAAAAACCGAATATTTAAAATAATCGAACCGAAACTAGAAAATTAATTTGAAAAAAAAGGGGTTAACCAGTCCATCGGTTTCGGTTTAGGATTAGAGTTTTTAATTTTTCGATTTTTTATTTTGGTTTTGGTTTATAAAATCAGAAACTAACAGTTTCGATTAACTGTCTGTATTTATATATATAACTTGTAATATACTTATCTAGTTATTTTATTAAAATAAATAAATAATCGAATATCGAAGGTTTCAAATCCTAAATGCCTATCATCACACATTCCCTAATCTCTTTCTATTTTCCTTGTTCCTATATCCACATCCTATTCATTTTCCGCAATCCACAGTTCGCACAATGTTCGACATCCATCTATTAAGGTTCCATTTTATTTTTAATTTAATATCTACTTCAAATATCTTTTTTTTTTTTTGTAATTCTTCTATTTAGGGTTTTTTTTTTTAATATATAGCTCAGCTTATCTTGGTAGAGTTCCTATGTATAAATGTTGTACTTTAAAACAACACCACATATAGAAGGAAAAGGCAATAAGAATGGTTCATATTTTCGACTCATAGCACCACCAGAAATTAGAATGATTCATATCTTAATAGTGAAATACATTCTTTAATGTATATAATATTTAACTATGCTGTTAATCTATCTTAACTTAATTGTTCTGGTTGTGTGTATACTTGATGGGCATCATGGTGCTTAGCGTTGCAGAATAAATGTGGATGACTATCTTTTAATAACTCTTTCACATGTCTTACATTCTTAATTTATGGTTTTTAATATAATTAAAAAAATGCTCTATTTTTTTTTACGAACATATTGAAAAATACGATTAACTGCAAATTTTACTTAACCATTATGTTAAACAGTTAAAAACTGAAAACCAATAACATATACCAAAAAATATAGTTAACCATTTATAATTAATCAATTTAGGATTGGGATATCAATAAACTAATCATTACGATTATGTTCAAAAAATGGAGTCGCAAACTGGTTAATTGAACCGTGAACACCCCTACATACACGTGTCAAGTAAGGTGAAGCCAAAGTAAAGTAAAAAAAGTGGCAAAAAAAAACCCAAATGTTCTTACTATTTCTCTCTTCGTTTGCCTAAAACTAGTACCCTCTCAGCCTCTACAATACTCCCCCCTTCGAACACATATTCAACAACACCAACACCACATTGCACCACCGGTCACTCTGTCAACCACACCAGCCATGTAGGCAAATAATACGACATCGCAACCAACATCAAACCCGAAACTAACTGCCACATACTCCAACCACCAATCTCCTCCATCACCTTCAATGCACCACTACCATTGAAACACCTAATACAACCAATACACGAAATAAAAAACATAACCAAATGCAAAACTCAACCCATGTAAACAACCAAAAACCACTCCTCACTTTAAACTAAAATCCAATCATTGCTCCTCTTCACCAAAACTAAACACCATGACCTCCAATAGCCCACATAGAATAAACCAAACACATAACACCCAGGTACTCTCTAGTCGTTTGTGAAGGTGGAGTGGTGGTAGGTGAAGGTGGTTTGTGAAGGTGCTTGGTCACAATGGTTAGTCTTTTACAGGATAAGGGATGTTAGTTAGAGAGAGAGAGAGAGAGAGAGAGAGAGAGAGAGAATATATTTGCTGAAGAAGATGATTTTTGTGGCGTTGTTGCTGAAGAAGATGATCCGAGGATGAAGATGATGATGATGCGTGCTTAGGTGCTCTTTGGTCATTATTTTTGTCTAGAGAATCAAAGCGAGGATTATTCTCGAATGCAATGAATAATTATATGAGCTTTAATGTTAATAATCCTCAAATGCAATGAATGGTTGGACGAGGAAAATTGCCTAGAGAATTGAAGCGATGATTTTTGTGTTGTTGCCAAAGTAAAGTGAAAATTCATCCGAAGATAAAGATAATGATGATGATCCAAAGACGTGCTCATTTGGCTTTTTTTTTTTCACTTCACTTTAGCTTCACAAGTGTATGAATTAACAGAAAATTGGATAGGACAAAATGGATGGAATTACAGGTTACCTAATTGTAAAAAAAAAAAAAAAAATCATAGGTCATATGTATGTAGAAGCACAAAAGCATGGGTCACTTTTTTGTAATCAACCCTTAAAAAGAAAAAAAAACAAATTATATCTGTTGTAAACAAATTGGTATCAGAGTGTAAGTTTTGATAATGGCAACCATGAAGTATGATATTCCTCTTTTGGATCGCAACACTAGATTCTCATCATGGCAGGTAAAGATGCGAGCGGTTCTAGCACAGATGGATCTTGATGATGCATTTCTAGGGTTTGACAAGATGCCTACATCTTGGTCACCGGATGAAAAGCAGCGAAAAGACCGAAAAGCTCTTTCGCAGATCCATCTCCATCTATCGAATTAGATTCTTCAGGAGGTACTTAAGGAGAAGACCGCGGCCGCATTGTGGTTGAAACTGGAACAACTATGCATGACGAAAAGCTTAACCAATAAGTTACATTTGAAACAGAGATTGTATTCTCATCGTTTGGAAGAAGGTACGTCTCTTGATGATCACTTAACAATCTTTAAAGAAATTGTTTCTGATTTAGAAACGTTGGAAGTTAAGTATGATGAAGAGGATTTAGGTTTAATCCTATTATGTTCTTTGCCTCCATCATATGCGACCTTTAGAGATACCCTTCTGTATAGTCATGATACTTTATCGATTGATGAAGTTTATGCTGGTTTAAGCTCTTTTGAAAAAATGAAACATCTTGTAATTAAATCTGAGTCTACTTCTGAAAGTTTGGTAGCACGTGGTAGGAGTCAAGACCGTAAGTCTGGTAGGAATTCTAGAGGCAGATCTAAATCTTCAATTAAATTTAAAACCTGTAACTATTGCAAGAAGAAAGGTCACATTAAGGTAGATTGTTATAAACTGTAGAATAAAAATAAGAAGACTGGTGAGAATCAAAAGCAAAATCAATCTGATAAAACGGCTGAGACCGATGTTGTTGAAGATTATACTGATGGTGATCTTCTTGTTGCTTCTGATAGTGATTCACAGGCCAGTAAAGAGTGGATTTTGGACTATGGATGTACCTTTCATATGTGTCCCAATCGGGACTGGTTTTCAACATATGAAATGGTTTCCAAAGGTGTTGTTTTGATGGGAAATAATACTTCTTGTAAAGTTGCAGGTATCGAAACGATTAAGATCAAGATGTTTGATGGCGTGGTTAGAATGCTTGGTGATGTGAGATACGTTCTTGATTTGAAGAGAAATTTGATTTCTGTTAGTACCCTTGATCTGAAAGGGTATCGATATACAGGTAAAGGTAGAGTCCTGAAGATCAGTAAGGGTTCGCTGGTGGTGATGAAAGGTCATAGAAAGACTGCTAATCTTTATTCATTACAGGGTTCTATTGTGACAGGTGATGCAGCTGTTGGTTCCTCCTTATCAGATGAAGATGCCACTAGGCAATGGCATATGCGTCTGGGTCATATGAGTGAAGCTAGTATGGCAGAATTAAGTAAGCGAGGACTTCTGGATGGGTAAGGCATCAGCAAATTAAAGTTTTGCGAACACTACGTATTTGGGAAGCAGAAATAGGTCAGGTTCACCACAGGTATCCATAATACTAAAGGCACTCTGGACTATATTCATTCTGACCTTTGGGGTCCTGTTAGAGTGCCCTCCAGTGGCGGTGCCAACTATATGATGACCATTATAGATAATTACTTTAGAAAAGTTTGGGCATATTTCTTGAAGCAGAAAAGCGATGCCTTATCTACGTTCAAAGTGTGGAAGACGATGATTGAGAAACAGACTGGAAAACAAGTGAAGCGTCTACGCACTGATAATGGCTTGGAATTCTGCTCCAGCAAATTCAATGACTTGTGCAAGTCTGAATGGATTGTTAGACATCTCACGGTTCCTGATACACCCTAGCAAAACGAGGTTGCAGAACGTACGAACAGGACCATTATGGAGAAAGTGAGATGTATGCTCCCCAATTCGAAGTTTCCAAAATCTTTTTGGGTGGAAGCTAACTCCACAGTTTGTTTGCTGATCAATAGATCCCCGTTGACTTCCATGGAGAAGAAGACTCCACATAAGGTATGGTCTGGATCCCTGCAATTATTCTGATTTGAAAATATTTGGATGTCATGTATATGCTCATGTAAACAATGGCAAACTTAAGCCTAGATCCCTAAATTGTGTGTTTCTTGGTTTCAAGACTGGGGTTAAAGGATATAAATTGTGGTGTCCCGAATTGAAGAAAGTTGTTATTAGTAGGGACGTTGTATTTGATGAATCTACTATGTTGCATGATTTATGTCCTATTATTACTTTTGATGAAACCCAGTAGAAACCAAGTGTGCAAGTGGAGTTTGATATCAATATAGATTCAACAAAGCCTATCTCTCAATCGACTTCTACATCTCAACAACCACAGTATTCAATTGCCAAGGACAGACCCGGGAGAGAGATAAGGCCTTCACAGAGATATGGGGAAGCGGATCTAGTTGCATATGCATTGAATGTGCTGATGATGTTGATTTAAGTTTGGAACCATCTACTTACACAAAAGCGATTAGTTGTGATGATTCTGATAAGTGGATGATAGCCATGTAAGAAGAAATGGAATCCCTCCAAAAGAATCGAACATGGGAGTTAGTAAAACTTCTTAAAGGTAAGAAAGTTGTTCGCTGCAAGTGGATTTATAAGAAAAAGGAAGGAGAATCAAGTTGTGAAGAACCTAGATACAAAGCAAGGCTTGTAGCAAAAGGATACAGTCAAATACGAGGTATTGATTTTACTGACGTGTTTTCTCCTATTGTGAAACACAGCTCGATTCGAGCACTGCTTGGTGTTGTGGCTATAGAGGATCTTGAGTTAGAGCAGCTTGATGTGAAGACTGCGTTTTTGCATGAAGAACTTGAAGAAGACATTTACATGCACCAACTGGAAGATTTTGGGGTCTTAGGGAAAGAAGACCATATGTGCAAGATTAAAGAAATCCCTATATGGGTTGAAGTAATCACCACGACAGTGGTATAAAACATTTGATTCTTTTATAACTTCTCATGATTTCAGGAGAAGTAATTATGACAGCTGTATATATTTCAAGCGCTGTGGAGATGGGTCGTTTCTATATCTACTTTTATATGTAGATGATATGTTGATAGCGGCCAATGATAAAGGAGAGATTGATAGGGTCAAAGCACAATTGAACAAGGAATTTGAGATAAAGGACTTGGGTATAGCCAAGAAGATTCTTGGTATGGAAATTTCAAGAGACAGAAAATCAAGTGTATTACACACAAGTCAAAAAGGGTATATTGAGAAGACACTCTCCAGGTTCAATATGAAGAGTGCTAAACCTGTTAGTACCCCTTTAGTAGGTCATTTCAGAATATCGTTTAATCAATCTCCTAAATCAGAAGATGAAATTGACTATATGTCAAAGGTCTCTTACTCTAGTGCAATAGGGTCTCTTATGTATGCAACGATTTGCACGCGTCCAGATTTGGCATATGCCTTTAGTGTTGTCAGCAAGTATATGGCAAATCTTGGTAAGGAATACTGGAAAGTAGTCCAATGGATCTTTATATACTTAAGAGGAACTGCTAATGTATGTTTACATTTCGGGAAAACTAGAGATGGGGTCGTCGGATTTGTCGATTCTGATTTCGCTGGGGACTTGGATAAAAGAAGATCTATCACAGGGTATGTTTTCTCTTGGTGGCTGTGCGATTAGTTGAAAAGCCACCTTACAAGCTACTGTTGCTCTATCCATTACAGAGGCATACATGGCTATTACAGAGGCGATTAAAGAGGCTTGCTGGTTGAAAGAGCTATTATCTAAGCTTAGTAATTTGAAGATGTCTATAGTATTTTGTGATGGTCAGAGTGTGATTTTTCTAACTAAGGATCAGTTGTTCCATGAAAGGACTAAGCATATCGACGTTCGTTATCACTTTATGCGTGATATTATTGCTTAAGGAGATATTGCAGTGAGCAAGGTGAGCACTCATGACAACCCTGCAGATATGTTGACTAAGACACTTCCCATTGCAAAGTTTGAGCATTGCTTGAACTTGCTAAGTGTCGGTAGCTAATTGATTCATTTGAGGAACTTCTAGAGGAAGTAGAGTTTTTTATCAAAGTTTTGGAGTTTATTGTGTTTGTTACTCCAGAATTCGTGTCAAGGTGGAGATTGTTGGAGTTTGTGACTCGATTTCTGTAATCGACTCCCGTAGTTAAATGTTAATTAATAAATATTTGACTACACATTTATTATTCATTCATTATACATTTAATGGTCATAATTCAGCCTTTATTACTCATTAATTACATATTTAAATGTCATAATTAGGCCATTATGCCGGTTATCCTTATACACACATATATATGTGTTGTTTCTAGGGTTATATACACAACACAACACATCATATAAGCAAAATTTCCATTGAGAGATCTAAAAGTTTACAGTTGTAATTCTCTCAAACCTTTGTAATCCTACTTTGATATAGTGTGATTCCTCTTTCGCCTCTGCCCGTGGTTTTTCCTGAAAAGGTTTCCATATAAAATTTTCTGTTCTTTACTTTCTGCTTGCTGTTAGCGTTTTCGATTGCGCGATTTGTTTATAACAATATAACTAGCCTTTAAGTTAAAAAAAAATTAATTTGAATTTTTAAGCCATTTATAAGATTACGATGAGATCATTATTTATGGAAAATCGGATAAGATTGTAAAAGCTATCACTTAGCCTAAAAGAATTGATAAATAGTGAAAATACAGGCATAGGTTGGGCTAGATTCACCAATAGGTTAGACGTTTCGATTTAGCCCAATCGTAAGGTCGTGACTCATCCGAAGAACTAATGGTTAGCTGAGTTATATATGGTTTAACATTGCTAACCCACCGGGTGAGGCCAGAAGCAAACTAAAAATAATAATAAAGGTTAATTACAAAAAAACTATGGTGTATTTTTGCACTTTTACAAATATATGACCTATGATATTTGTTAGGCAATTAGGTGACTTGTGATTTTGTCCGTCTTGTTCCATTTAATGTTCTATTAAATTAGTCACTAAACAGCACGTGTTACATGTGTTAACTTAAAAAAAAAAAAACTAAAATAGCTCCCCCTCACCTTCATTCATCAAACGTAAAACAAAAGCCTTTATTTTGATCGAACCCTAACCCTAACATTCCCCTTACCAATTTTTTTTTATTCTTCTTCCCATAAACTTTGTTAAAAAAAAAAAAAACCTAATCCAAGAAGATGTTATTCAATTTAACATCCAAAATTGTTTTACTAGGGAAAGCCATGCTATGAGGGGCATCGTAGTGGGAAGAAAGATGAACAAAGAGAAATTTTCTGACGCAAGAACATTTTTACAATGATTGGAAGCTTGTATTCATGTAACTCCTTGCTGAGTAAAATGACTTTTCTCGATTGGAACTCTGGAGAGTGTTCTTTGTGAGGCACATGCCCACTGTGAAGGAATCACGATGGTGTAGTAATAAATGAAAATATTCAGCTTGTGTAAAGAAGAAAACAGTGAGGACAATCATAATTTTGATGCTCATGATAGTGGACAAAATCATAGAATCAGGAAAGTTTCGAGAAGTGGCTAATTCCTAGACTTAGAGTTATAGTTTTTTTTTAAGGTTAACACATGTCACAAGTTGTCCACGTGAACAATTTAACAGAACAAGACAAACAAAATCACCTGTCACCTAATTATCAAAAAAAATATCACAAGTTATATATTTATAAAAGTGTAAAAATACAGGTAAGTTTTTTTTTTATGCAACTAGGGACTTATCAGGTCCATCTTGTGAGAGAGAGCTTAAGGGTCAAAGGAAGAGAATATAGTCTTGACCTAATTTACTTTCAAGGTAGTCAAAGGGCTTAGTATATGTTTAATTTTTTGTAGAGCACAATCCTTGAAATTATTTACTTGGGTCTATGGAATGGTATCTATTTTATTGCTCCTACAACTACTAGGTTTGGTTGTAGCTAGTTGGAAGTATGGGAAAAGAATAATATGTCGTGATTGAAAAATGGAGGAAGACAATTGTAAAAGTACTTACGGAGACATGAACACACGAAGTTGCTTCCATGTTGTTGTCTTACGTTTTTTTTTTAATTAAAATTGTGAGGCCATGAGGGAAAGAGGGAGGGAGAGAGGCAAAGAAAAGTTGAAAGACTAAGTAAAGGCAAGTGAAGGTGGAAGCGATAAAAATTCTTGAAGTTACACCGGATGAAAATGTATAAAAGAGGAAAAACTAATCATAAAGTTAAGGTGCATAGAATTCATGGAATATTAAAACAAACATTCTTAAAATAAAATGAGTGTTAATTGCCACCATAAATATTAATGGAGATGGGGGTTCATATGATAAGCCAGTTTATAAACTATATAAGTTTGGCTCAATGCATAGTTGAGTTTTATTTGAAAATAGTCAAATCGAACATAAACAATTTGTCAAATCGAGTTTAGGTATTAATTTTGTTTTAATTAGAATTAAAAATATATCTTTTTAATAAACCGAGCCCAAATGAACTTAATCGAATTAAGCTCGAGATTTTATAGCATTACTTCAACCAAAGTCAAACTTAAAATCCAAAACTCAATCGAACATTATTTGAGCTCGAATTTTGAAATTTCAAGTTGAACTCCAATTTGAGTCCAGTACTGTACTATCTTCCTTGACTCATTCACAACCTTAATATAGATGGTGAATAATAGATATAAGATTGAATATGTATCATGGATCTTTTGTGACAAAGGTCCTCACAGGTCATTATAATAGTATATCACAATGTTTAGGTAGATAATTAATCTCTTAAGAATTAATAAGTGATAAAATTGAAATCATTATGTCTTATTGAAGAAATAAATAGAGAGAGTCGATTGCTAGTGAAAACCTTGAAAGCTCATTAGGAAAAATCCATTATTAAAGTTGGTATAAAATTCATATAAACAATTCTTTGATGCAATTGACTCAAACAGTATTGATGGCTATCTTAGATATTAATGGAGAGCATAGTTGTCAAAATTACAAGTTAAATATAAGATTCTATAAATTTATGATTGTATATGTTTTTTCTTAATTAAAATGATGATAAATAGAGTCAACACATATTTTAGGTAGAATTATGGATTTAGATGCACAATCCTATATGTTTAAAATTGTCAAGTTTTGTACGATTTTGTACGATTTTACTGATTCTATAGATTTCAGTGAATAGTAAAACCGTGATTTTGACAACCATGATGGAGAGGAGAGACAAAGGGCATAAGATTGTGTGTTAGGTCATTGGTAAGAAACATCATCATAGGTACTATAATAGTTTATTACATTATACATGGTTAGATGAGTAAATACTAATGAAATAGATAAGAATGAAAATCAAATGATTATATTGTCTAGTTAATTTCACTCATGGTACCTCAACTTTTTTCGATTTTTACAGAATTGTACCAAAAAAATTTCACTATAAGAAAATACTCGAACCTTTTAAATCTTTCACCTACGATACCTATCAACCGATTCCGTCCATTTTTCCATCAAATAGTTAATTAAATATTACTTTTTTCCATGTTGGCAAAATTTTTTTATTTATTTTATTATATATATTTTACTTTTGTCCTTCTCTCTCTCTCTTCTTTTTCTTCTTCATCCTCCTCCTTCTTCTTCTTCTTCTTCTTCTTCTTCTTATAATCCTAAAAAAAAAAGGAATAATAATTAAATCAAATCAAATTTATGTAGGATTCGTTAATATATATATATATGTATATAAATATGAATTTTTTTTCAAAAAGAAAGGGAATCATGATCTTCTTCCTCAAAAATAAAATGATCTTCTGAAGCAACTCCTCTCTCTTTCTCACTCTCTTTAGGACTTTCTCTCTCTATTCCCAACATTAACCCAACAAGCGCAAACCCATCACCGATATCATCAAAATCCATTAAGCTTTCACATGACAACAGCACTGAACATTGACTCAATTTCATTCTTCATGCCAAGATACTATCACCATCGTTAGAAGTCTCAGACTTCATTGCATTTATGATTCATTGAAGAAGACAATCCACATGCAGAGCCCAACTCGATCCACTTTACTAACCCATATGCCTTTGTACACACCGATTCATGACTATGCATTTGGTGGGTCTGTTATCTTTGATTTCATTTTAGTTTAGTTTCATATATTATTCCTCTAAGTTCAATTTAATTAATATAAAGAAAAAATAATAAATCTAAAAATAAAAATGTATATTTTTAGTCTAATAGTATATGCTTTGTAGTGAACTTTCAGTGATAAATTTGATTTGATTTAATTAATTATTTTTTTTTTATTTGGGGTAACAAAAATTATGAAGGCATGAATAGAATTTAATAAAGCATCAGTAAGAAAACCTAGGTCGACCTACAAGAAAAGCATAAACCACTTTCCTTTTCTTTTTCAATACAGTGATTCAATTTAATCGTCATCAAATTTTTAGAGAGAGAAAGCTTCATGGTTATGGAGTTTTTACAGAGAGAGTGCAAAAAGTTTGGATATTTGAAATTGGTTTTCTGAGATTAATCATTCTTTTATTGAAATTTGATTATGATTTCTAGTATTTTAGTTGTTCTCTTTTTTTATTTGAAGAATGTTTGAGGAAGAAGAAGAAGAAGAACCAACACAGGAAAGAGAGGAGAGAGAAAACAAAAAAAAAAGCTGACATGGTTGAAAAAATAATATTTTAATCATATTCATTTGCCACATCATCAGTTTGACATAAACGTGGACGGAATCCATCCATAGATACCGTAGGTGAAAGATTTAAAAAGTTCATATTTTTTGTAACAAAATTTTTTTAGGTACAATTATATAAAAATCGAAAAAGTTCAGGTACTGTAAGTGAAATTAACCCTTATATTGTCCTTGTTGAAGAAATAGATAGAGAGAACCATTCTACTAATTGAAGATTCGTTAAATAAAAATTGTAGAAGAGGATAAACTAATTATTAAAATTAGGCCATATAGAATTCATGAAATCTATAGATACAAACAAACATCATGATGCAAATTATTTAAGCAAGTGCTAGTGGTCCAACTTGTCAAACTCTATATTTTGTGCATATTATTAAGAAAATAATAGAGGTTTTTTTTCTTTTTTTTTTCACTTTTAATACTTTACACCTCTAGTCGAATGAAAATATCTATGTATCCATCAATACTGATGTATCTAAAACACAATGATACAAAATTATGCTATGTCTAGGTAGATAATGACTAAAGGATAAAAAAAAATAATTAATTAATAAAGATCCTAACCTCAAAAAAAAATTAGGGTTAAATTGATAGATAAAGAAATCCTCACTTCCTTAGGTATTATTCACCAAGAAAGGAATATCTCAACACACTCGTGAATAATTAATATCATGCACAAAGGCTTACTCATATTTGTACTTGCCACAATCTTACCATTGATAAGAGTAGTAAATGGTCACAATCAAGAAAGTTAATTGATAAGAATATGATTTCATGAGTAACAATTCTCAAAGGAGAAATTTTGTTGAAAATCCAATAACAATAATCATGAGTTTATGACATGAATAGGATTATTTATAAAAGTCCAAAACCCTGAAAAATGACTAATGAATAACTAATATACACCTAATTAAAAAATCAAATAAAAATACTGATGAAATAAAACAAAATAAAGCAAAAGTAGCAAATTTGAGTTCTACACAACCACCAACACAAGGCGATTGTGTACTATAGTCCGTGTAAAAATTATGCACTTTTGGCATCAACATGGACCAAAGCACTTTGCTTGTGTTGCTCATGGAATACTCTATTTTTCTCGTATGTGCTTCTAATCTCAACACAACTTCTAACTCAATTTATGTGGACACTCATATACTTTTGACAAAGTTCTAAAACCTTTAAAATTCATCCCTAATACTTAAGAAGTCTTTACCTTCATTTAGAACACTTCATAAACATCCTATGATAGATTGTGCTATCTAATTCTTATCAAATATTGTGTCAAAATTTATTATCACTAACTTATGAGAATTTTATTCGAGAATCTTATTGATGGCTATACAAAAGCAATCAAATTCAAGAATCTTTTTTTTTTTTAATAAAACAAAGGAAGTTCGCAACAAGAAGCATTTACATAGGACAGCTTGCTTGAGATTGCAAAACTAGACTAGCGACGTAACTTGTTGCATCACATGGATTGATGACACACTCAACATTAAAATCATTCCACTCGATGATACTTTTAATAGTAGCCAAGACTTTTGATGGACTATCAACAAAGATGTCATCTTCTTGCAAGCTCCAAGTTGCTTGCACAAGTTCATGTCCTAGGTGAAGTTCCGACTCCTCTACATGTCACTGTCATTATTGGATTCAAATGGCATAATTCTTTGAATTGAAGAACAATATTAGGTAAATATGAAATTTAAGAACCACTGTCAGTTATCAGTTTGGTTGTCGTAAGTGAATAAAATTAGTATGGCAATTTTGCAAACAATTTATCAAATGTCAGTTTCGATTTCCAATATATTCCATAGATTTCAGCTGCTAGAGAGGATGATACATAACATTTGCATATAAAACCAACACAAGCAAACCCGGTTGGGTTCATTGCTAGTCCTACCACTCTTGTGGACATTTGATTTTCCTTATATTCTATCTGTATCTTATTTGCATCTATATCTTATCTGTATTTAATCGGTATGATTTGTTTATGAGTAAAAATATTAACATTGAGCTAGAAACTAGTCAAGTGCTTCTACGGCACCAACATCATTGATTAAAATGTTTGAAACAACAAAAACATGAGGAGCACAAGAGGATGAAAGAAAAAGTTGAAGCTGTGTCGGTTTGGAGCCATCATGTATCCCAATCCGTGTAGATAGATCAACAAGGAAAATGCTTTCACAGAGGTGTAGTGAAGATTCACTCCATCTAGAGAAGAAAGTTTATCCCTACATACCAAAACCAGATTAACAAAGGGGGCACAGCTAGAAGGTTATCTAAGTTTATCAGTTGAACAACACTTAGAGAATTTGATTCCATAGGCACATTTGTTATATTCCTATCTAAGATTAGAGATAAGGACTCTAGAATAGCAAGGAGTTCCGCTTCAAAGGGAGAGGACTAGGTAATTTTTTTACAGAAGCCCGCAAAAATGTAACCTTGCGAGTTCTGGTAGATGTCTCCTAATGCTTATTTAAGTTTTGTGGAATAGCAAGCATCTTAGTTAAATTTGCTCAAGCCAAGGGGTAGAGCGAAGCAGTCATGGGCTAAGTTTATTGTGTGTAGGAGTCCGTATGCTTTAGGTGCAGAGCTACCATTCTAAAGCTTTTACTCGGGTTGATCCTTGCCAGTCTGGACATGGCTCAGCGTAGAGCTTTTTATTTCTATGAAGTCATATCTCCCAAATGTGAAAAACAAAGAAAAATTGCCAAAGAGTAGCCATTTCCGTATTTGCTTTGTGTTAAGACTAGCATTCTATTTGATTAAGTCATGGAAGCTTTTGTTGAAAGAAGATAAGAAAATCAGGGAAGGGTTAATATGTCACCACTAAGCTCATGTTAGATGACAATGTTTAAATAGGTGCTCTATGGTGTCTTGGCTTTCTACATAGAGGGGACAGGTCGTGTCTAGTTGAATTCCTTTCCTTGCTAGGTTGTAGCATGTAGGGATGGCTTCATGCATGAGTTTCCATAGGAAGCTTCGTATTTTTAGGTAGCATGACATTTTCTAAATCCAATCTTAGCATGGGTTCTCCTCCCTTATCTGTGACCTTAGATGATTATAGATAGCTCTTACTTCCAGGCTCTAGCTTTGTCCAAAGCACCAGGTTTCTCTCCATTCATCTAAGGTTCCATCATCAAGGAAGATATTTCCTAGTTTATTAACTATGGCTTGATCTGGGGGATACTAAAAGATGTCCTCTTTCCATAACGCTATTGAGCTCCAAGCCTCCCTCAATGAAGTGTTAAGAGCATTTAGAGAGTGTGGACCAAACAACCATGTGGAGAGGGAGCTAACTTTATTCTACTTATCCGTCCATGAGGAAATCTCGCGTCTAAAGTTTGTTATGGAAATTTTCACTAATTCAAACAATTCAATCTCTTTCATGAGGGCTTTAGTTAGATGTGATCCATTCTTCCAAGGCTCCCCATTTCTTCTCCTCTCTAGCTTATTCTTGAAGATGGTTTTCCATCTAAAACTCCCAGTACGAATTTTCCATGCCAGGTTAACAGCTGGGCTTTTTCTCATCTTTTCTTTGCTTCTTTAGCTTGCTTCGGTCTACCCAATGGATCTTCCATCTATCTTCAGACAAACCCCATAAGAAGTGTTTGCATTGCTTTCCTATTTCATTTGAGATCTTTTTTATTAGGGGTAGGAGCTTAGCATACCAGTTGATCACTCCTCCAACTTTCTGCAGAAATGATTAGCTGTTTACCTTATAAACTCAGAAACTTGGTTTTCTAGCTAGTGAGTTTGTTTTTAACTTTCTACAAGATGAAATCTAAATCCGAGGCTCTTAACAGTCCATTTATCTTAATAGGAATGCCAAGATACTTCCTCAAGTTGTTCTTTGGTTGATATTGAGGATGCTAGCAATATTGTCCTTCTTCTCAGGGGAAATGTTGTGGGTGAAGACAATAATCGATTTGTCATAATTTAGCTTTTACCTGGATAAGTTCTCAAACAGGCCTAACACATTCTTCATAACTCTTGTGTTTTGCTGTGTTGCTTCACCAAAAAGAATGATATCGTTAGCAAACATCAAGTGTGTAAGCTCCACCCCTATTCCCCTTAATTTCAGGGGCTTCCACCAGTCTTGATCCTTGCATTGGTGTATAGGTCGACTAAGGATTTTCATGCATAAGATGAAGATATAGGGGGCGATCGGATCCCCTTGTTGAAGATCCTTGCTCGCTTGGAAAGGTTCAAGGGAAGTTCCATTAAAGAGTACTTCATAGTTTATTATGGCTAGGCAATTTCCTAAAAGGTTGATCCAGCTTGTTAGTAGGTTAAGGATTTTTAAAGTGCTCCTAATTAAATCCCATTCCATGCGATCATATGCTTTCTCAAGATCAAGTTTGAGCATTATCCATTTCTTTCTCCCTTTCATCCTATGCATGGTATGGAGGACTTCCTGAACAATGGTGAGATTATCTATTGCTAATCTTTTTGGTAAGAAGTTGGCTTTCTCTGGACGATAAGATCAGCCAAGAAGGTCTAAGGAGATTCACCATAATTTTGGTTATGGTTTTATAGACCATGGTGTAGAGGCTTATAGGCCTAAAATCCTTCATCTTATTAATACCTTGAACCTTAGGAATAAGGGTTAGGAACATACAGTTTGGGCCCTTTGATACATATTCTTCCCTACAGCATTTTTTTTTTCACTCTGTTGCAAACAGAGGGCCTTACTATCTCCTAACAATGCTTGTAGAAGTTGGCATAAAAACCATCAACTCCAAGGGATTTATTATTTTCGATACATGAGACAAATTTTCTAATTTCCTTTGATGTACATGATTGTTTACGAAAGTTAGATTGCTTAGTTAAAAGCATCAGTCCATTGTTATCCCAAGTAATCATACTATCCTTGTTGAGAAGCTTCCTAGTAGAGCAGAGGCCTTGGTAAGAGCCCCTAAGTAAGGATTTTAGATCATCTTCACTGTTAATCCATTCTCCCATGTCATTAAAATTCCAAGGATTTTGATCTAGATTTTCTTGAAATCGTTATACTATGGAAGTACTTTGTACTTCTTTCACCCTAAAGAATCCATTTAGATATGGCTTTGGTACCCCAGAGTTTTCCCTTTGCATTTAAAATGCCGTTTAGCTCCTTTTTAAGATCTTTCTCTTTGTATATGAGCGCTTGGGTAGGGGACCTTGGATTCGAGACCTAGTATCCTTGAGCAGTGTAGTCACAGCTTCTTTCCTTGTATGGATAAAACCGAACACATCCTTATTCCACTTTCTTAGCTTAGTGATGAAAGGATCAAGGATTTCAAGGAAGGGAAAGTGGGGAGGGTTCCGATTTTCCTTAACAAAGCACTTGAAATCAGGGTAGTCTAGCTACATGGGTTGAAATCTAAAAGGCCTTCTATATCTCACTATACCTTAGATCAGGGGGGCAATAATAGCTAAGATAAGAAGGTGGTTAGATCCATGGGAGTTTAGGTAAGAAGTTTTGATTCAAGGAAGAGGACTTTCCATTCTTCATTAGCCTAGGCCTTATCCAAGCAACACTAGATAAGCACAGTCAGGTCTTTGTGTTTATTTGACTAAGTAAATTTAGGTCCCACAAAGCCTAAATCACACATCTCATGCGTGTCCACGCTGTGTTTGTACGAGTTGGACCTAGTATGGCTAATCCAACAGCCCTCGCGTTTCTCATTATTTGTTATGAGTTTATTAAAGTCCCCAACCATTAGCCAAGCACCACCGACATGATCCGGCAAAACATTTAGATTCTCCTAGAGAATCTTCCTTCTACCTTAGTTAGTATTAGAAAAAAATATCAAAATTGAAAAGAGGACAGTTAGAATACTAGCTATTATATGTAATTTCAAATCACCGATATAGCTATTTTGCTCTTAAATAATCTAAATCACTGAGAAAAAAAAAACCAATGAAATAGATGCAGATGCCTATGTGATAGGTCATTCCCCAAAATCCAATAGTTGAAAAAGGAATATATATATATATATAATATAACATATATAAAGAGAATTTGATTATGATTATACCCCCAGGTTTTTGCCTTAACCTAAGTTAAAAATTAAAGAATTAAAATCTTGAATGCTTTGGTTAAGTAAAGATAGTTTAGAAATAATTCACGAGAGCACAAGACACTATATATTAACTTAAAATTTGTTTTCACAAGTTCTGAAGCTTAAATCTCGTTATTAATTCTTTTGTGTCCTAAGATAATAAATGTTTTAGTAGTATATTAATCAGTATTTATCAGGTACTATAATTTGTTGTCTTATATACATTAAAAGGTTTTGATTTTTATTTATTATAAATAAATCATTGCTAAAATTATCAGAAATTACTTTGCAAGTTGTACACCATAAATTTCAAAGCATGGGCATATTGTCATTTCTTTTAATAGAGTTTCTTTTATTAAATGCTAAAATAACAATTCCCAATTAAACCATACTTATTTTCTTTTACGTAAAAGAAAAGTAATTAGAGACTTGAAAGTTTACACCAATTGAACCTCATTGTTTTCATAAAATAAACACAATGTTTTTTATACATAATTTTCTAACATAATCTTTTTTATACACATAAAATCGTTTCTTCAAACATTCCCTTTCTTAACTTGAAACCCCCCTTCCCCCCAAGATAGTGTTTACGAGCTCCACAACTAATATTTTGAAAAGAAGTACGTAAAGTAATCTTATAAAACATGATATGTAACTTCATTTTACTTTATTCTCAAAAGTTACAAAAAAAATATCTTTGTTAAATACACCAGTACATGTGCACATTTCATTGTTTACATGTGAAACGTCATTTTTTATAGATGTTATATGGTAGGCAATTAAAACTGAGCCTTATTTGCTAAGAAATGTTAAAAATGGGTAAAAACTTACTATGTGAGTTTGATTAGGCTTAGATTGTAAAATTTTAGTTAAAAGCTTATAAAAAAAAAAACTAACTTAGCTCAACTAAACATAGTATAACATAACACGCAATAAATGGAGTAAATGTACCCTAAAAACTCTTATACTGGAGCTAGAGATAGAAATTAGAAGAAGAAGAAGAAGATAAAAGTCTCAAGTTAGATTAATGTGTTGTATGAAGTCGTCATGTTGAGTTATCTCTATGCGTGTTTGATGTAAGTATCTCTTATAAAGGGGTTAGTGGTGAAATAGAGTAAGTTAAGTTGTTGTTCTATAAGTGTGTTGGAGATTGTGACCAAGTTTTGCCCTCAGGTTAGAGTAGTGGTAGATTTTGAGAAAGTATCAAGGGTATATGTTGATGCACAGCTTCGGATGTGGCTCAAAGTCGAGCTTTCAACATACCTCGTAAATAAAACTAAAGGAAGTCACAACTGAGGTAAAATTAAGTGTTTAGAGTACAAATTCTATTCGGACTCAAGCCAAGCCCTTGATGCATACTACGATCAAAGGTGTAAACGTTTTTGGATGTACGTGACCCCCAATTTGTCAAGACATGACTTAGTTTTCTAGTCGCGATGTACCCTACAACTCTTCCTAAGCTACCATCGACCAAACTATGTAGTAAGTAATAAAGAACCACATAAGTTAAGAAGTTTATAATGTGAATCTAGGACTCTTAAGTTCTTATGAGGGTTCTTTCTTAGTTGTATGTATAGTAATATATGCTTGTTGTTCTATAGAAACCCTAAGCCAAGATCCAGAGTTTCCAATAGATTACTACGATCTCTAACCAGGATACACAGGTTAGTAACTTTGAATTTATCATATTATTGTGCTTGTAATGTGGCTACACATGTTTCTATATGAACATAACTGGTTATGTATGGGGATGGGAATAATGTGTACTATATGGTGTCTAGATGGATGACAAGCTTTAATACCAGAATTGATAACCAAATTCCTGTTATTGCTTTATAATAAATATTGATGATTTTCTAAACAATTGTATGGTTATTAATAACTTGATTTAAGTCTTAACTGACCCATAAATAAATGAAAATGCATTACACGATAGCATAAATGCATTGGATTGCATCGGCATGGTACCCACGTCACGTATTGATATTCTAATTCTATGGTAGGATTATCAACCCTATAGGAACTAAATGGGCACCAAAGGACATCACTTGAGTTAGAGTTGGCTTCAGAATGTTAATACTTAGTAAAGTCTCTAAGGTTCTAAGGTGAAGTTGAGATTATGTTGCATATGTATATGAAAAAATATAAGAGCAGATAAATTTGGAAAAACTTTTCCTTCCTTAATTCTCAATCTTTCCTAGGCGATGGCTACTTGAGCTAGTCCTTCAATCCCCAAGAGAGGGTGTAAATCTCCATTGGTTTGGATTCCGATCATAAAAACTGTGCATTTCATATGGTTGAGTTTTGCATTGCATAAGGCTAAGACTAAACATGTCTAGCAATTGCTTGAAGTGTGGTATGATCGTGTTATCTAACTGAGTTGTGGTGTGCTCACACTCCTACAAACTTTATGTGTTTTCAAGGATCCAGAGAGTTGATCCATGCTAGAGATGAAGGGATGTAGTATACGCCGAGGGGCAAATCAAGGCTTGAGTGAGAGTTTAAGATGATGCCTTTTATATAGGGTTATCTTATATGTTCTTGTAAGTTTGTAAGGTTATGGTTGAGAGCTTATCCTAAGTCGTATGTAAAGAGCATGATCTAAGGGACTTATATGTATGCAAATTTTTTATCTTAGCAAGCTTACAATCTTATTTTAATTGTTCATGCCATAGAATATCCTACTAGTTTTATTCACGTAGAATTTCTTGAAAGAGCCTAGCTAGATCATTGAATAATGCGATTACTAAATTATTACAAAAGAGCATTAATATTACTATGGTACCCTGTGGAGGAGTGACAATGATATTATCTATAGTTTAAGAGTAGATATACAATAATAACAAATTATTTTTGGGTGAAAGGAGCCAATTCAAACCAACTTATATGAAATTATTTTCATGACATTTGTATAAATAGATTGGCAACTGAACAATATAATTTCTTTTATTAATTATGCCTTTTTTCTTTTTTTGCAGAGTCCTAATATAGGTCTGTATTCCCCATTATTATTAACTTTTTTATTTTTTATTTCATGTTGGTGAGTGCAGCTGAACTGCTCTGCCTTAACATAAACCATAGAGAGGACATTCGATCTTTTTATGTTGATTCATATTTCGTTACAAAAATTATTTTTGTTATTAGCTCTTAAATATTTTTCGAAGATTCAAAGTTTTAAACATAGTTTGAAAGATGAGGAACTGAAGCATATATATATATATATATATATAATAAATATAAAAGGATATAAATAAATTTAGTTTCCTATAAAATTATTTGTAGAAAAAAAAATGAAAATGAGAAGGATAAATTTAACCTTCTAAGATAGTAACGTGTAAACAATAGTTGGGCTTTAGAAGATAATATCATAATGATGCTATGAAATAAATTAAAACTTGCATGATTTCAACTATCGACCTGCAAATTAAAAAAAAAAAAAATTGGGAGTTATGTTAATTAAAATAATCATTTTTAGGATAAATAAATTAAAAAAAAAAGAGCGCAATTGGAGAAGTAATATGCACCAAAATGATTGGGCCGCAGAAGAGAATGGGCTCTAAAGACGGAACTCTTTTCTGATTGACACGGACGTGCATTTTGCAGGCCACACAGACATGGACATCGAAATGAGAAGAAGACGGCCAATAATAAAACGGCTAGCCCATCAATGGCGGATGCTGCATTCCATCCTTTATTTAAAATTACGTAAATTCCCCAATGGATCTGCTTAATGCTTAGGATCAGAGCTATCCACGAGTTTTAACCCATTTTTCAATTTATATATAATAATTTTAATTTTCAATTTTGATGAATTGGATGGTGGAGGATAATCACTATAAAGTGAACATATCAAAAGTATGTTTTATTTTATCCTAACCACTAAAATTGAAAAAAAGGAAAATCCACTCCAACATTATGACGTCGTGCATATTTTACTTATTATAATAAGGGTTTTTTTTTTTTTTTGTTTGACCTTCTCATTAGTGTTAATGGAGATCACGGAAGTGTACGTTCTATTCTTGTTTTACAAAATACTAATTCAATAATTATATAGTACATATTACTGTTTTTCACCGTATAATACAAATATATATATTTTAATGATACCATGTATATTATATGTCGATAATTCAAAACTGATAGGGGTTCTTAATTAGATAATTAAACTTGATAATAAGCCTTTAAAAATGAACCTGCAAAACAAGGCATATTTAAGAGGTAATGGAGGATAAAAGAAATAGAGTAGGAGAGTTATCAATCTGGTATAAAAATGGATATGTATTTGTGTTCCCAGCCTCCAAAAGCTCTTGGATGGGTTATATGTAGGAGAAGAAATGACCTTAGTTGATGGTGTCATGGGGATTGTAGAATAGTGAAAGGTTAAGCATGTTTATTGCAATAGTACACGATGAGCCATGAATCATGCTTCCGATTTCCTCAAGAATGAGACAATGAAGATCATGAGAATGTATGCCAAGTGACTTGAGTTAGTGTCTCGAGCATCCAGCTTGAGGAATCAGTTTATTGAGTCAAGAATTATTTCTAGTCTCTTGTTCATATAGAGAGTCAAATAAGGTTAGCTTAGGGCCAAAGAGGTTTGCCTAAGTCTCAAATGGGTCGAATTGACTAGGGGAGTTCATATGCTAAAGTTGATCATCAACATTATGTATACCTTAAACATATTTCTTATTCATGATACACTTATCTAACCTTATAAAATAATATACATATGCACTATGTATGTTGAAGGCTATTTTATTAATTGGACTGTTTACTCAATTTAATGTCGTATACCATTTTATTGGATTAGTGTTCAAAAAATAGTACCAAATAGGAGTGTTTTAGTGAGATATGACTTAATTGACCAATTTATTAGGCTCAATTATCACATGAACCCTATGATCATTATACAACGAAGATGGGCCCTTATAAATGAATTGGACTTTTTTTATACTTATAACCTATAAGCTTTTTTAGCCCATTGCCAAAACCCATATATATATATATTGTTAAAAAAAAGAAGAGAAAGATGAATGTTAGTTATTGGATCATTATGAGTAATCCAACAACTACTAATAATAGTATATCTTAATTATCCACCTTGTAATGATTTGATGATTGAGATTAGCCTTTATAATTTATAGATATTTGTCGTAAAAATACCAACAAAATTTTGATACATATAATTAAGAAAAGAGTAGTCTACAAAATTATTAAATCCTTGATTTTCAAACGTTTTATATATACATGTAAGTAAAAATAAAGTTTTATTAATATTTAGAGGTAAACCTTTTCATTTGCATGCATGATTTCATATTACTAAGTGAAAGAGCAACTTAAGCTTTAACTTTTCACTTTCAACATTTGGCATGAAAGAAAACCACATAATGGAAAAAGTAATCAATTCTACATATAGAAACTCTTCCAAAGTCTTACAACTAACTATATGACATAGAGATCAAGTCATCAAACGGCATACACAAATCAAAACTTCTAAGATACTTTATATTTAGATATTGCGTTCATACTAACTATGGACATCATAAGATTCAAAACTTAATAAAGACCATCATGAGTATTTATATGATCAACTCCATTTATATATTCACAATGATTTCACACAAGTGGCACTTGATAAGAATAAAATGGTACAATGTACTTATAGGGTATAGTAACACTAGAAACAATCTATCTAACATTGTTCATCTTCATGCTCACTAGGATAAGAAATAAACTTCATAATCACTAATAGTCTTTATCCCCCCTTCTCATCATGTTAAACTCATATGGGCTATAAATCTTCACATCAAACCCTTACAGTAGCATTTCCCTAGAGTCCACTAACTGATTGTACTTGTTGATATCATAGACCACTTGTAAGAGGGTATGAAGGAGTAGGAATATCTTGAGTTAAATCCTTATGTGTACCAAACGAAAAGAGATTAACTATTGGGCTGGTGATCGACTGAGGTCCATAGGCTAAGGTGGTTTGGGGCGGTTCATTTGCTTCATGGACCTTGTTGCTAGTCTACTTTACTAGTGTTGGGCCTATTTAGTCATAATCAAATAAAGCCTGTTAATTGTCATAACTCATAAACCACACTATAAGACTCTAACCTAATATTTAAAACTTATTTATTGGGATTTTTTTTCTCACTCTGTGTCCCCTAATTTAGATTAGAATCTTAACTTGGAAATGAGGTTAATTAAGCTTGTAACATAGATTAGATTAATATCTATTGATCAATGACTAATATATTATTACTTGAAGGTATAACAAAATAATTTATTAAATTTTGTAAAATATGCAAAAACTAGTGTATGTCAAGGTTAGACCGGCTTGAGAACCAACTAGTCATTGGTTTTTAGTTGAGATGGTAGTATCAGACCAACGAACTGGTATAAAATGGACTTGCTAGTTGGTCCATAAGGACATTATGTGCCTGAAATTGAATAACACAAGTGTTGCCAATACAAGATGCACTAGCTTGCCAATGCAACATTATAGCTCATCAAGATGGTTTTTTTTTTTCCCACTTTTTTGCAGGTTCGCAGAAAAGAAATGCTCATTAACACATTTATACAACAACCTGACCTAAACTTTCATCAAAACTCAACTCAATTCACATTCGAACTTCAAATATCTAACCTTAGCGTGATTAACTTAAAATTTCATGAAAGAAACTTACCTAAATTCATTCTTTCTCCATGAAAGATAACAAAAACTCACTCTGTGTTAGATTACTAGAATTTTAGACATAAAAGTACCAATTATAATACTTAATTTCCTAAATACGTGATTTACTTGAGACTTTTCACCAAAACTCTTGAAAACTCACTACTTTCCTTCCGTTTCAGCAATTACAATCCCTAAGAAATTCAAGATCTCTATTTCCCAGACGGTTTTTCCAATTTCAGGACCCAATGAAATAAAAAAATTAACATACAACTAACTATCCTTAATAATGTCAAAAATTTGTTGTTTGGTTCAAAGAATTAACAAGGATGATTAAGTAATACCAAGAAGGAATAAAGTAAGTTATCAAAATAGTCATCTACATAAAATAGGTCCTCACACAATACATCAACTCTTCTCCAAAATTTTTCTGCTCATACACTATGGGGACACAATTTTGTGAAGAAGTCAATTTTACTATCTCATGATGCCCTTCAGAAATGGCCTACTTGCTAAAGTTAATTAATAAACAAAGAAAAGCAAATCTCTATTGCACAATCAATGAAAACTTTCTGACTGAAATACCATGTTGGCTTTTATGATTAATCTTGTTCAAAAGACTAATTTTAATACCATTAAATGTAAGGTCATTGGCAAAATATCCAAGGTGTTAATACCATTCATAAAATCAAATAATTGTTGCATTAATATTTTTGGGACCATGCAAAACATACATCGTGTGGCTTTGGTCCCAAAACATGTGTGTCGAGGGAAGCCTTCATGTTGTATGGCACAATGAGACATAAATAACCATACGTATACCAAACATTATGCTGTCCGAATTGTTTAAATTCGGACTCATGCCTGATATCTAACAAAATTATAATAATTCCATCATCCATGTTGATAGTCAAATTTGCTACTATACCTTAACTCATTTTTTAGTTTAATTTTTCTTCGCTCATAAAGAAATTATGTCCTAAGAGATGTAATCCTTCTAACTATGAATCATAGATCTTTTTTTTATTTTTTTTAAATGCTAAAAGAGGATACTACATATAAAGATAAAAATCAAACAATCAAGCGATGTTTGAACTTCAAGTGCAAAAGTGCTTTTTTTTTTTTTTAATGTGAAGTGTGTGATGCACACTACACACATGTAATGCATAATAACCAATTCGTGTATCTATGATTATGGTAACTCGTTGAAATCTATACCATTATAGAAAATACATTGCAATATATGATATACAAAATATCAATCTATCAAGAAAAGACAACAAATATGATACGTGTCTTTTTATTTTGAAAAAATGTCACATATGATATATAAATTATGCCCATATTTGTGGCAAATCATTTAAAGTTTAAAAATGTCAATTTGATACCTAAACTTTTTATTTTCATAATTAACTACTTAAACTTAACCTTTTTTTTTTTTTTTTGCATTTAACAATCTAAATTTTACACATTTTTTCAATTAACTGCTTAATTCCACTATTATGAATGATTTAAAAAATTTTATATGTAATAAATTGATACTTTGAAAATATATTGTAGTATATCATATGCAAAGAGTCAATCTATCGAGATAAGACATAACAAATACAATAAATGTCTTTGTATTTTGGACAAATGTTATATTTAGTGTTTGAATCTTGTCTATATTTGCAACCGACTATCTAAACTTTAAAATTTTTAACCACGATAGGAAAAGGAAAAACTAGCATTTAGTAACAAAAAGTCTATGATGGAAAAATGGTGAAAGATGTAATACTTTTACAAACAGTCCTAGCAATAATGATTTATCTTATAGAGATTTACATTTAGAGGTAAAATTGTCTCTAAAACCTAATTTTCTTGTAATGAATTTAGTACCTGAACTTTTTTCATTTTTTAATTAATTATTAAATTTTACCAATTTATGCATTTAATTACCTAAACTCTACATATTTTTTTCAATTAACTATTTAATCTGGTACTATAGATTATTTTACAAAAAATATAGGCCATAACTTCACACTTAAAGTTTAGCTAGGTAGCAAAGTTTTAGAAAAAGTTCTATGGTCTTGTCATTTTTCACAGAATCGGTTCCGTCGTTTATTTAATAACTCAAATTCATCTAAAAATATAATCAATTATTATATTATTTTAATAATTAAATAATTAACTGAATAGTCTTTGATGGACTATAGAAGTTTCCAATACTTAAATAGAAATTTTGATATTTAACCCCTATTTTTGGAAGTGATAGTGGATACCTTAAGGGACAGATAGCAACAACCTCGAAAGGTAGCATTTATGGTCTAGAAAATGGTTAAAAGGTAAATTTTCTCCTTTTTTTTTTTTTTCTTTTTGCATTGCCAAGTCATTCTTTAGTATGAGTATATAGTATTATAATCATCTTCCACGTTAATTCATCACTTGATTTGACATCTTATTTTTCAATGTGACATATTTACCTAGTGAAATGAGTTAAATCGAGTAATGAATTGACATAAAAAGGTAATTATATTAGTTCTTTATTTGTATTATGAAATATTGATGAAATAAAAATTAAAGTGTTACATGACAATTATAAAAAAATTTGCTAAATGCTTTGTAAAAAGTAAATTTTCTCCTTTTTTTTTCATTGCCAAGTCATTCTTTAGTATGATTATATAGTATTATAATCATCTTCTACGTTAATTCATCACTTGATTTGACATCTTATTTTTCAATGACATATTTACCTAGTGAAATGAGTTAAATCGAGTAATGAATTGACATAAAAAGGTAATTATATTAGTTCTTTATTTGTATCATGAAATGTTGATGAAACAAAAATTAAAGTGTACATGACAATTATAAAAAAATTTGCTAAATGCTTTGTAAAAAGTAAATTTTCTCCTTTTTTTTTTCATTGCCAAGTCATTCTTTAGTATGATTATATAGTATTATAATCATCTTCTACGTTAATTCATCACTTGATTTGACATCTTATTTTTCAATATGACATATTTACCTAATGAAATGAGTTAAATCGAGTAATGAATTGACATAAAAAGGTAATTATATTAGTTCTTTATTTGTATCATGAAATATTGATGAAACAAAAATTAAAGTGCTACGTGACAATTATAAAAAAATTTGCTAAATGCTTTGTATAATATAATCTTAATGGTATACTAGTATGATAGATTGATTTGATATCAAACAATTTAGAGGATCACTTTTACATTGACTTACTTTTCACATTGCATCATTACTTGAAGATTCAAAAGTTTATATATAGATATACATACATACATACATACATACATACATACATACATTTCATAAATGAACATTCCTTAAAGCATATGCCATAAAACATATCCTCGTGACCATTGAGGTAGATAGTTATGGTCCTTACCTTCAATGATTGCCGCACAGATATTTCTTGTGTTACCAGAATGATCTTTCCCAGCACGCATGTGACTTTCGATGCTTCCACGTATTCATCCCAAATTGGACAATGAGGATATACGGCTTAGGGTTGTGTCTGGTTCCAATTCCAATCATGTGGCCTGTTGCAGACTTTTCAGAACGTGATAAAAAAAGTTGCAATTATTATACGTGCTGTTTCTCAAAGCTGACCGATATTGAGAGACAACTGATCATCAACACACAAAGAAGAGGCAATGTCATTCGAAATCATAAATGTTTGTGAGGAAATGTGGAGCCACGTCGAAGGATCATATTATTGAATATATTCACACAATTAATGTGTCACCTATTGACTGTGCTCTTACGTGGTTTTTTATGGGATGGCAAACACGACTCCCCTAGTTGTAGTGGTTTTTAGAAGCCGGAATAAGACTTTTTCAAAGAATCTCACCTAGTTGGCGCTCGTTATATCTTTGCCATTTCTAAAGGAGTTTAATCTTTACATGTTTTTAGGAGGGTGGTGCAAATCCTAAATCCAAAGAAATGTTGGGTGGAGTAAAATATAATGGGCTACATATTTGAGCAGTGAGAAGAAGGTTATGTGATACAATATTCTAGTTAATAGTTTTGTGTTATGCCGATTGTGCTAGTGGCAAAAGGTTTTAGTGAAATATTACACGCTACGTATAATATAAACATGGTGAATAAAAACCAATTATTTTTAACATTAAATCTATGGATGGTAGTTATTTTGAAAACTATCAATTATTTCATTAATGTGTTAAAATATAATTAGTAATTATTAACTATGTGTACATACACATAGTATGTATTAACTATTTAAAGGTAAGTTTCATTAGTGGTACCTGAACTTTTCTTAATTTAATGAAATTGTACCTAAATATAATTTTTCCCAAGAAATTACCTAAACTTTTAAAATCTTGAACTCATTATACCTCTGGTCAGAGTCTAACCAATTTCTGGCCAAATACTGGTGGAAGATAATAATTATTAAGAAAATAATTTTTCTTTCATACTTAGCAAGTTCTTTTTCTTTTTATTTTATTCCTCCCTCTTTGTCTCTTCCCCCTCTCTCCTACCACTACATCTTCTTCTCTTCTCCTCTCTACTCTCTCTCTCTCTCTCTCTCTCACACACACACACACTTAGACTATCAGTTTTGTGGTTTGAGAAAAAGAAAAACAAACTTAGACTATCGGTATCTAGTATCAACAAACCTAACATATCAAACCCCATGGATGAACTTATCAATTTAGTTAAGACCCATCAAGATCAAGATCATAACAACGTATATTGCATTAAAAGTCCTTCATCTACCAAAATGAAAATTGACTAGAAATCCATAAAAACACAACTTTTAATCTAAATCGTTCTTAAGAAGATATGAACCAAATCAAACCATTTCCAATTTCCCAATCATAACTTAAACAAAAAATACCATACACCAAAAAGCAATTAAGACATCAAAATCAAATAGAAACTAAAAAATAGAAAAACTTGAACCTAGTATAATACCACTGTAATAAATTAACAACCACAACAAGATAAAGAGACAAACTTTAAATAATTAAACTCAACTGGGTTCATGTAAACCCCAGATCTACACACCTAAATGAAACTAAAACTCCAATTATTTATAAAAACTTTATAAAACACAAGATTTAGTACTGAAATCAAAATGGGTAAATGAAGAAACATAACCCTACTATTAGAATCTTGACAAATCCTGAAATCAAAATGGGTAAATGAAGAAACACAAGCCCTACTATCAAAATCATGACAAATCTTAACACACTTGTTCCTTTCATATGAACCAACAACCATAAGAGCACTTGCTTCCTTTTTTTTTAATTTATAAACAAGATTATTAGTATTCAACTAATAGGATTTATAGTTTGTGTTCAAAAACTAAAAGATTTGATCTTTAGGGAAATGCAGCGGATGCATTGTCCAATCAACACGCCATCTTTATCTAAAACAATACCATATGTTGTTATGATTTTTACTTCTTTTTTTTTTTTTTACAAGGGAAAAGGAAGAAGAGGGAGGAGGAGGAGGAGGAGGAGGAGAAAAGAAGCACTGTAAGAGAGAGGGAAAAGAGTGAAAAAGAAGAAAAAAAGAAAAAGAAAAAGAAAAAGAACATGCCAAGTATGAAAATGAAATTATTTTTTGATAGATATTATCTTTCACATCAACATTTGACAAAAAATTGGTCACAATCTGACTAAAGATATAATGGGTGTAAGATTTAAAAAGTTTAGGTTTTTTTTTTTTTTTTTTTTTTTTGCTCAAAAGTTTTGTTTAAGTACAATTCCATTATATTAAAAAAGTTCAGATACTGCCAAAGAAACTTACCCCCCTATTTAATATTTTTCTATCTTAGTGACTGAGGTCAAGTCTATTAGAGTGTGTCAAGCTAAATGTTTGACCGACAGGGGGTTAGTTGAATAGGAAAGGGTTATATAATGCTAGCCATATGTTAATCAATTAAGGCATTTGAGATCATTCATTGAATATATATATATATATATATATTTAGGGGGTTATTAATTATGCGAAACACTAAGGTTAAGTTTGATTGATAGGAATAGAATTGGTATTCACTCATTATTTTGGTTTATAAAAATTTTACCAGAAGGATTGTATATTCCATATAACGTGAAATTAGACAAAGAATCTTTATTCCTTTCATTCACTTAAGGAAATGTTATTCCTTATGAAAAACTTCTTTTTTTCCAAAAATACCCCTAATTATAAAATAAAGAAATAGATATTTGTTTTCAATCTTAATCCATTCGAGTAAATCAAACGTATCATAGTTAGGATGGGCGTATAGGAGTAACACTCCTATAATACCCATACTAATACAATACATATTGAAGGTTTTGAAATCTAAAATTCTAATTAGAATTTAGTATCATGCATAATATGGACTTTATGCTAGTGTAGTGCTAGAGTGTGCCACACTAAATGTTTGACCAATAAGAGGTTGTTTTGATAGGAAAAGGGTGGCATAATGCTAGCCTTATGTTAGTCAATTAAGGCCTTCGAGACAATCCATTTTGCTCCCTTTACTTGTTTATTATGAGTGTACTATACCCTAAGTTTTTGAAAGGTCTATGTAAAAACTTATAATGGGGCTTTAATAAAACAAAAAGTCTATTCTTATGACAAATATTACTATTTGTTATTTTATTTTTTATTCTTACCTTAAATTCATAATTATTTTTTCCACATAGAAATTTTGTGTGGGTGTGTGTGCGTTTGCTTGCTTTTTTTTTTAAATAAAAAAGAATTATTATTTCTTTGTTAATGTTAGCTTTCATTTTAATAACTTATCTAAGTAAAGAAGATATGGTATCAATGGAATAATGACCATAAAAATTGGAGAATTATTGTACCTTTGTATTGGTAAAGTGATGTCTAGTCTAGGTCCGCATGTACACATCTCAATTCTCAACTAATCCAACCACTTTCCTGATAGAGTTACTAGCATGCAAATTTTCCTCAATATGTGGGGGTGAAAGGAAAGAAATGGCTCCCCACTTTCATTTGTACCTTAGTCCTTCACTTTTAACTCTCAATTTAAAGCTTTTACATGGGTCATTTATTTTTTAACTTCCCTAGTAAAATTTTCAATGTCCAAAATGGTTATGCAAAGTTTCCTTATCAACTTAGACAGCTACTCTAAAAAAAATTTCTAACAAATACTTATTTATTTATTTATTTTATTGATATTTATTAATACATTATGATTATCCTAATTTTTAAGGAAAAAAAATTACTATAATGGATAGAATAAAGAAATTTTCTAATCACTTTTCAGAAGATAGAAAGTGCTGAATGAATACGAATGGAGTAAGAAAAATGAATCGACAAAAGATATTTATTAAAATGTGATGGACTCCTCTTTACACAAACTGAGAAAAGATCTCCTTGCAATGGGGTCGAAGTGCCTCTAACCTCTATTTGAGATTCTTCCACACCATTAATTGAGCAAATGCATCTAAACCTAGCTTCATTATTATTTCACGTATGAGCAAAACATACTTGCTACACATCCCATCAAAATGTACATCCACCAAGAAAAAGAGAAATAAGGACAGATACTTTCACTTTAATGCTTCAAATGGTGCACATTCCTCCAAGTATACTAAACTGTTTCCATATTTATCCAATGGAGTCTCATTTGGTCCTCCTTCGTCCAAGTCACTTACTTTTCTTTTTCCCCCCTTTTGCCCCCCCTCTAAATTCCATTCCTGTTGTCTTTGAAAAGGGAAAAATCAAAAACACAAAAGTATGTCTTTTCTTCCATTTAATAGTCAAATGACAATGCAACCATTTCTTTGATAGAATTCGTTGGTACGTGTTCTTCTAGGAAACATAAGATTACAATCTTCATTGTCTCTTACAACTTGACGGAAGGTTCCTATCACGAGCTCCTCAAATCATTGTATCAACAAAAGATGCAACACTTTATCAAATAATAATAAATGCAGTTGAAATTTTAATATAAGCATTAAGTAATCTAAACTACCAATATGTATAATATATATATATATATATATCTATAGAAAACTAAAAATAACCATAAGCATAGTGGGTACCCTTTTGTCCATCATTGCATACTTAATATTTAATTACAAATTTTGACACAATTTTTTTTCTATAGAACAAGAAACTTCGTTTATTGATAGAAAGAAGTAAGTACAAATTCATCTAATACATAAAAATCAAGAGATGGGGGAAGCAAAAACTAACCAATAAGGACACATCTCTTACACTAAAAACTGGTATAAAAACCCTCAAATAGAAAAGGTTCTACTATGAGAATGGAGATCATGTACTCTGATCGGACAAATTACTCACGCAAGGGTAGAGCATGAAAAACTAAATAAAAAGAAAGTTGATGGAAAGGTGATTCCTTTTCACCTTGAAAACTCTCTTCGTTCAGAATCTTACAATGCCGATGTCTAAAATGTTGAATCCTTCTACCCCTTGTTAACAACAATTTCAAAATCCTTTCAAAATAATTTTGTAACATTGAAATACTTGAGAGATAAAGATGGAAAAAGAGATGATGAAAGGTGAATGTTGGGTTTTTATTAGGTCTTAAAAGTGGAGAAAAAATGGAAAAGAAGGAAGAAAATGATTGTTTTGGGGTAGCAAAAAGGGTAGCCACCGCCTAAGGTTTTTTTTCCCCTTTTTCATTTAAGGTTTCTCTTAGGAAAGGGAAAGGAGAAAGGGGAATTTTGGCAGATTGTACATTTTGTAGAGGGCTAAATCTAACTTATGGGATTTAAAATAACTTAGGCCTAACTTTTAGGTTGAGTAATATAGCCTAGAGAATCAAGTTCATAAAATTGAGAGTACCAAGGGATTTAGCATGGTGTACTTAAAGCGGGGACAATTAGAGCAAACCAACACAATCGCTTTCAATTTTTCTGAAGGGGCTCATGCATATAAAGAGATATTCAAATGGACCAGAAAGCCTATGTAAAAATCAATCAACGGGAGGACTCATCTTATTAATTGATGGTCAAAGTGATCCAATCGATGTTAACAAAAGCCAAACTCTATAAATACATAGAGTTTCTCTTCATTTGGGAGATTCAAAAATTGAAAGAAACGTTACATGCCACCAAAATATTCTCGTTAAAGATTAAGCAGAGCTCAAAACAAAGAACACACTACCTCTTTGTAAACCCCAGAAATTTTCTACAATAGTACATGACTCCAAAGTGGAATGTATGCACTAGTTAATAGATTTAGATTCTAATTAAAGTCTAAGAATAGACCAATACCTAGAATTTGGTCAGATAAAGGATTTAGAAAGTCAATAAAAGAATTTCTTTAACCCTAACTGATACCAAAAATGAGATTTCGTATCTTGAATGAATAATTCAAGATATGATTAAAAGAAAATCTAAAATTCAAACCTGAAACTTGTAAACCCCCAAATTTTCGAAATCGGTTTAGTATAAAACCCTAAACCGGAAGTCAAACAGAACCCTAAAGGTCAACAAAACCCTAGTTTACCGTATCCAACTAAATCCGGCATAGCCGTTTTCTTTGGCCCTAAAAACGAAGTTGGGATAATTAGCTAGAATAGTTCGTAATAACCCATAGGTTTTATAAAAATTCGTTTCGCGAAATTCGGTGTCCTTCAAACCCGATTGACACAGTTCTCGAAAAACGTGTCCGGAAGCCCGAAATAGTAAAAGTATTCCGAATACACCGTTAGACTCGTAAAAATATAAGTTTTTCCAAAAATATCAGTTTCGTAATTTTTCGGTAAGTAAAATAACAGATATAGCTATTATACGCATTTTCTTACTACCGGTACTTTAATTTCATATCTACTTTACATTACACTATTTATTACTATTCTACACTATTCTTTTATCTCTACTTTTTCTTACACCTATTCTTACACTCTACATAACCTATAAACTTAACTTTTTACCTTTCCCATAACTTTATATCACATCTACTTTACATATTACATCTTTTATTTTTATCAAAAGTCAAGAATAAATCACTCCCCCTCTCTATCCCCACATGGCCGGCGCCCCCTCCTCTCTCTTCCCTCTCAATTTGTTTTAATTTTACTTTATTTTAATCACACAAAAATCACTCCTCAATTTCCTATAAATACCCCCCTCCTCTTTCACTTCTTTCACACCACTTCTACACTAAAATTACTCTCTCAAAATCTCTCAAGAATTTCTCTCTAAGAAGTTCTTTCAAGAAGTTCTCCTTAGCTCATCTCCTTTAGGTAAAAATTCTTCAAGAAGTTTCCATGTTCATCTACTTAGTATGAACTTAATGTGTGTTTTCTAAATCCATGAAGGTTAAGAAAGCAACAATAGGTTCATACTTTGTTTTTGTCCATAATCATAATTCCTTTATATTCATGTTTCTTTTATACTCATTTATGTTTCTCTTATGTTCATTTATGTCTCTTTTATGTTCATAACTATCTACTATATCTATATAGCTATATATACTATTTAGAGCATATAAGCTCATGATCTTGCAATTTATTTACCTTTCATGCAATTTATTTACTTCAATGCATTTTATTTATTCCAAGTTGTTTTTAAGACTAGTCTCTAGTCTTAGACTTGTCCTCATCAAGTCAAAACAAGTTTTCTTTCTTTCATTTTATTTCATTATGGGACTAGTCTACTTCTTAGTCCCGGGAGCCTTGAAAAAGCTAAGACTCCAATACTTGACTTTATTATTATGCTTTATGTTATTTTGGTTATTATTATTCTCATAATCATGTTCATTTAGATTGTTGTCCATAATTTTATTTAAACAAAAGAAGAATTTTGTCACTTAGAAATAAGTTTATGTAAAGTATAAAATCTATAAAGCAACACAAAATAAACTCATTCCTTTTCATGTTACAAAAAGAACTCACTATAATTTTATAAACTACTTTTACTTTAAAAAGCCACTTAGATCCTTATTATCCCACCTTGTTTTTCAAAAGAAATATTTTGTTGACAAAAATGGTTCTTTTCATAAGAAAGAAAATAAGATGGATGACTAAGGAAATTTTTAAGTAAAGACCTTTGCAAACAAATAGGCAAAGAAAATTTATGGTTTGAAAATAATAAAGTTATTTCTTTTCAAGTTACAAGAAGAAGTTAATAAGATTATAGAAATTAGTTTTTCTACAAAAAGTCCTTAATTGTTCCACATTGTTTTTATGAAGAAAACAAATTTTCATGCATGGATGATTATTTTTGAAAAATATGAGACATGAGAAAAAGAATGAGAAATATCAAGTAAGGATTTTTGCAAAACAAGTAAACAAAGGAATTTACACAAGAAAAATGAAGAATAGCATATTTCCTAGAAAACTTCAAATATAGTATTAATGTAACTTAGAAAGTAGAAAATTTTATTTTCAAAGGTCACTTAGAAAAAGATAAATAAAACCAACATAAAACGTTTTTAGAAAATAAAGAAAGCAAGGTATTCATTTCAAAGAAATTTACAAAAACAATTTCCGAAAAGCTTCAACCCGACATTGTTTTACCTAAGAAAAATAATTGGACAACAAGACACTTGAGCATGCTTAAATATGAGTTATATAGTTATAAAAAGAGAATTTTTCAACTATACAGATAACTAAGTATTTATCAAACAAATTTTGATTTCTTGAACCAAAGTTGTTTTTACTTGGAAATCCGTGGTAAATTTTGTCGCTACTTTTTCAGAGCCTATATGGCCTTGTTTGTTGGATATAATTTCGGAAATGGGTAAATCTTTTCGAGTAGATAGAAATCGGTATATTATATGCGTGATTCCGAGTTAAAATGATCAAGTTATGGCCATTTTAAGTTGGAACAGTTTTTTATACGAACTTTGACGTTCTTTGACATTGTTTTGTCAAAATTCAAGAAAATCATCAAGAAAAACTCATTGTGGGTATTTTCTTTGGTTAGGTGACCCCGAGGAAGGATTCCTTTACCCAGAGAACTATTACGATTAAGTGGAGTGTGTGAACGACTCATCCGCTTAGAGGAATAGACGACAATGGCATCGTGAGTTTATTTCCATTAAATGCTATACTTGTTGTGCCTGTAAATTAGTTGCACTAGAGTTAGGAAAAGATAAACCGATATGTATGTAAAATAATTCATTGAAAGAATTCTAAGAATATCGAAGCCAGAATTGTTCTAAGTGATTGTTTTAGTTTAATATTGATTTGTGTGAAATTCCTTGATCGCCATAAAGTTGAAAATAATTATGTTATGACTTTATAAATTAATGAACTCATGCATACCACGAAGTGAGTCACATTGCATTGTTGGGTTATTATCCTTGGGTGAGAAGGATAGTAAGCTCATGTCGAAAGCAACACTTAGCAGGAGATCCGAAAGCGATTGCTTGGCGGCTTAAATGGAATATGCTTGGCGGTAGATCCGAAAGCAAGGTCAATCAAGTAGATTCGGAATGCTCGACGATGTGTGCTCGTGAGCAAGAAAACTTTTTATTTAAAACTACTTGAATTGAGGTTATGTATCACCAAACCCCGAACGGAGGGCGTAAATCCATTCAACATATAGTTCCCGGAAAACTATATGCTTGTTTGCCTACGTGCTTGTGCATTGCATTTGTTTGATTAAATCAACTTGTTTGAATCTTGTTACAAGAAGTTATTTATGGAAATAATTCTCACTAAGCCTATTAGCTTATACCCCGATAGATATCTTTTGCAGTTTCCTTACTTATGGTTAAGGCCACGTGGACCATGCAGGCAGGTAATCCCTTTTGAACATTAGAAATCTGGATAAAGTGTAGCTTAGTATTAGCATGTTAATACGTATATAATAGATTAGTAATTTAGGGAGTTGTCCCTAAGTTTGTAAAGTCTTTGCCATGAACGAATAATTATTGTGATTCTTCTTTTCTTAATATGTTTTTATATCTCCTTAAGCTTCATAATTCCATATATGGTCCTCTAAAATTGTGAAAGTAAGCCTTACACTTAATATAAAAGCTTTTGGAAATGACTAAGGTTGTCATACTTAAGCTTTAATATTGAGTGTGGCGGACTGTCACGTTTAGGGTACCCATTGGGGCATGACAAAACTTGTTTTATAAATAGATTTAAATACAAAAATATAAATATAGAGATTAAATGATTGTTTTTGAACTTAACAATGATTTGAGATTAGAACGATGAGTAGTAATGAGTCTGTACTTAGATTTAAACCCTAAATTCAAGATCCTTAGATAGTATTACACGCTACTGATAAGATTCCATGACGAGTATCAAAACTAAAGATATATATATAGTTTAGCTTCTGTATCAAAAGTGATATTAAGTAGATAAATATCTGCGCTTATAGCCAGAATACGATAACTTAAAGATAAACCGTTAGGATTATAAATACTTAACGAAAACATAAACTGTTGTATAACTCAAGATCTGAATTTCAAATAAATAATCGAATCACTTTATTATTCTAATTCGAGTTTTCTTTAATTATTGAAGCCTAAAACAAAAATTGACCTAATAAGTTCAGGAAATTTTAATCACGGGAGATAAAATTATACGAATAATTAATCATGTACATATAAAACTTAAAGTTGTATTATTTGATGATCTAAGTGTTTTGTATAATCCTATAAACCTATTTTTGTAAAAAAACTCTCAAATATTAACTAATTTGTACCCGTATGACTTGCTAAATTATCCTAAAATTAAATTGAAATAATTAACTTATATATATATATATATATATATATGTGTGTGTGTGTGTGTGTTTTTCGGCTGTAAATTCGGTGGGAAAGCTATGGGAGGAAGAGAGAGCCGGATTGATCAAATAATTCACCAAATTTGTCAACAAAAGCAACCTAATGACCAATTAAACAATGCCAACTCAACCTAGCATTAAATAACATGAAAACAACAACCAAATGGGAACAAATTCAGAGGACAATCAGAGGGGAAATGCAGCCGCAACTTCATCCTTCATTCTTCTATATATATATGTTCAAAGCTCATAATGAGGAAACAAACAATCCTCTTTATTTCTCAAATTTTCCAGAATGAATCCACTCCTCCATAGCCACCAAAACAAACTGAAAACAGAAAACAAACAAACCAAAACATTCAAATACGATTCAAGAGAAAAACAATACTGAAAACCCTTGGATACGAGTTCAAAGGTAAGTTGATGAAGTTCAAATGATTTCTTTCAATTCTAAGCATTAGAACTGACTTATGTTAATCTTAGGAACGTAATAGACACAACTTCAAGCTTCGAGTTTCATCGGACAAGCTCAACCGAGGTAAAAATCCGAAACCCTAGTTTTATTTCCATAAGATCGAGATCTAAGATTATATGTATGTAGAAGCGTTAAGAGTTGTTGTATGACTATGTATAAGATATAGGAACACTTACAAATGGTTTAGTAATGTTTTTAACGTGGAAGATTTAACAAATATGAATCGGATCATCGAGGAAGATGATGAACAGTGCTAACACTGCCTATAAGCCGGCAGTATGGTCCCTCAACGCCGGTGGCTTACATGGATAGGCCAGCGGCTTATAGACGGCTTGCACTGAACAGAAGCTACGTAAAATAATTTTCACGTAAAAATGAATGTAAGCCGGCTACCTGGAGATTTACGCCGACGGCGTAAGACCGGCGTACGTTGAAAGCCGATAGCTTTCAAAGCCAGTGCAACTCATATGAAATAATTTTCAAAACCAAGTCTACACCAGCACCTGGGTTTCAAGGCCGGCGGCTTTGAGCCGGCGTACATCCATTTTTCTTCAACGAAAGCCAGTTTTGAAATAAACAGAATTTATATATATATATATATATCATAAGCATACTGAGTATATTATATATAAATATAGAATTTATTAGATATATAGGCAAACATAAATATTTAGAGTATTGTGATTATTAGTTTATAATCCGTAAACTCTTAGGAATAAGAGAAAATATTTAGTATTAATAAAACTTATAAATAGTTAAATGGTTGTTCTAAATAGACAAAATAGGTAAGAATGGAAATTAAAATAAACTAAATATTTGAGTAATGTGACTTCTAAAAATAACAAGATAATTATACGAGATAAATCAAGAGAAACACGACGACACTAAGTAATAATAAATAAATATAATTTTCTACATTGAGTTCAGTATAGGATAACACCAAATCAGTATTAGTCACTACCAAAACTTGATAAATATCGAGTTTAGGACACTAGTCACGTATAGGAATTTAATTATATAATATAATGATGAATACTTTATTCACCTTAATAGGTGATTTTGATATACTAGAGGATCTACCAGCAGATTATTACGACTGAGTCAGTATGAGCAGGTGAGTAAATCAGTCATATTGTACTGTTTGTGCTTGTAAGTAGTTGAATACGTAATGCAAAGATAATCAAACGATTGTTTTGTTGAAAGTATGTTGTGATCTGATTGTATGATTGATAAAATATCCTTACAAAAGTGATAATGCAATGATTTGATGTTGTGAAGTAGTATGATGATGATTGTGTGTAATGTATGATCATCCTAAAATTGAGTAAGAATTATTGACTTAAAGAAATAATATGATCATGCATTGCACGAATTGCATTATTGCATATATATTGGGATGATAGCCTGCTACGTATTAATATTTCGGTTCTCTGTTAATGCTTGGTTGTTCTAATGTGTTAGTTCTTTCAAGGCTTTCTTTGTCCATCGGTTCTACGGGAACTAAGTGGCACCAAAGAACGCCGCCCGTAGTATCGCTTTGAAATGATTAATACTTAGGGAGTTTCTAAAGTGAGTACAGGAGATGGTCAGTTTAATTGATTATATTCAAAGTAATAACCCTAAAACGAGAAATCGTTGATTCTCCTGTGTACTTAGTCTCTCTTGGGCAGGTGGGTCATGGAGTAATGGTTCTTCAACCCTTAAAAAGAGGGTGTAAATCTTTTTCCTATTTGGATTCTAGATCATCCAAGCTTGTATCTGTGCATATGTTTGAGTGCTTGCATTGCATATGATTTGCTACTCACTTGTGTGATGTATGATATGTCTGGTTATTCACTGAGCTATGGTTTCGCTCATACTCCAACAGTCTTTTCAGGGTTACTTTACGACCATGGTTAGCCACTTCCAGGAGTATGGCTCTAGTAAAAGCTTAGGAGCTGGAAGTTTATGGGAATAATGGTTATGTTTTCTTAGATTAGTTTAGTTAATGTTATTGTATCAGTTATGTATTTCAGAAAGATTATCTAGTTTGTAATAGTTCTGAAATGTTTATTCACTAATTTATTTCTTTCATGTATTTGTCATTTCTTATCGAGCAACTAAAAGATCATGTTGTTATGAAAACCTGTCATTCTTTAAAGGTACTCTAGTAATAGTATTCAAGTATGACTTGTTTACTACTACTAGGGTACTCTCGGGGCGTGACACTCTTTCTAAGAACAATGGAGTTTGATGCTATATAGCTTGTCCATTTGTCACTAATACATTCGAGCTCCCTAAGACTACTTACTCCTTCTTCCTACATTTTCACTCTTAGTTATTTTTTGTGCGTGCTTCTACATCACTCTTCCTAAGCTACATGTAGCATGAAAATATATGTTGCACACATGTGACCACTATAATCAAATCTATCCATTGCACATTTTAAGAGTTATACAAGTGCATTCTTATTGAAAATTTCCCCCACAAGGGCATTAAGTATTCTAAATAAGTACCCATAAGTACCATAATCACAATTGTTTGGATAAATAGGATTTCATGAAACAAATGTCCAAAGGTTGATGATTTTTCTTTTCTTTTTCTTTTTTCTTTTTCCCATTACTGTCTTCTACCATCTTGAGAAATGGGAAAAATCAAACCCAAGTTAATTTTGTTGGAAAATTAGTGTTGATACCACTTAACCAGAAGAGCCTTGACTCTAATTAATGAAATCAAAATAAATAAAATGGTAAATTACAAGGAAAGCCTTAAATATAACTAAACTAACACCAATCTCAATGTTTTCAAGAAATTATATTAACCCTCTTCACACAAATAACATGTTTTTTTTATTTTTCTATGTTCTTTCTATTATTCATATAATTATAGACCAATCAAAACTAAATGCAAGTCATGTAATAGTTGGACTACATAGATGTTACGCCTTTGAGTTTCATACTCTTGGCTTTAAAGTTTTTCGTATGATCCTATGACCTTGGGTCCTCTAATTTGAAGTAATCTTAGATGACATCATCTTACTGTGATGATTACGTAAACTAAGAGTTTGTTTAGATTGTTTGATTTTTATTTGTGTCTTGTTTGTATTTAATCTACACCTATTTTCTTATTTGTATCTTATATATATCTTATTTGTATTTGATTTGTTTGATTTTTTTATAAGTTAAAGTGTCTATTTTTCATCTATATCTATTTTTTCATAAACATTTATTTGAAAATGATAAAAATAAGATTGCAAAACGACTAGAAAAAGATGAAACAAACAAATCTTTCGTAGATAAGCAAGATAAATATTTTCTTCAAATGCTTTGATCCAAGAATTGCTCCTTGATGACTCTAAATTAAATAAATTTTATAATGCTTAAATTATTCAAAACTTCTTTTTCCTATATGTACGTATTTAATTAAACGTAGATGCTTCAAATCAAAGGGACAGAACAACGTATCAAGGAGCTACAAAGGCTATCAAAAACTATACACGAGAAAAGGAATTATTAGATCAAGTTCAAACAGAGAATTAGAGATTTTAGTAATGTAAAGAAAAAATAGACACTATTGAAGATAGTGGAAACATTAAATGGCAATTATATGTCTGGATAAGGTATTGTATTAATGGTCCATTTGAGCCAATGGCATTGTAGCCTAGTGGCATCTCCCATAGTCTCTTAAGTAAGAAGTTCCAGGTTCGAATCCCCCTTTTCCATTATAAAGGTCAAAAAAGAAAATAATAATAAACCATTGAATAACAATTCATGTGGGTAGAGACATAAATTGTTATTTATCATTTTAAGTAATAGCAATTCATTATGAATTGTCATTCCTTTCAAGTAAACATTTTAATATCATCTTTACATAAACAAGAAATGAATGAATAACCGTCCATGTTAAGTGAACGGACTGTAAATATCAAAAGGAATGATGCTATGGTTTGAATTATTGGTCACATATAGTATAATTATATTTGACTCCTCTTTTTAACCGCTTGTACCTAGACATTCATTTTCTAAACTAATTTCCAGACTTCTTGATTACTCATATCATTACAAAATATAGTAGAAAATTTAAATTACATATTTGTAAAGTATTATGAAAAAAGAATGAGAAAAATATCTAGGGTTGGAACCCTTCAATTGACTTGATATAATTTCATTTATTGATTTGCAATAATGGTTTGAACCGTGAACCATTGACTGCACGATTTTTTTCAATTAAAAAGAAATTACAAACTGAAAGTATGATTAGATTCAAATTTAAGAGAAAAACTAAACTATATATTACAATTTCGTTCAAGGAGTGAAGCAAATTGAACTATACCGCACCTACCCCCTTGTAGTAGTGCAGAACTTATTAGGGATGAAAATAAGAATGTGATCTAACTTGGACCTAAACTACCTACAAGAAAAGAGGAGATGTCCATAAAAGGGAAATGCATCTATATGAAAACCTATTAAGCAATCTTGCTATTAAAAGTTTTTTATATTGGGCATAAGGCACATTGCTTCTCAATGTTATGTTAAGAGGATTATGATTATTTGTGATGGAGAGTGCTTAAAACATCTTTTTCCTCTTACTGGATTTTATATTTGTTAGACAACTATAAATGCACGGTTTTAATGAAAATCAATTTAAGTGCAAGAACTACCAGCAAGTGTACCGATCCTACAAATATAACTAAGCGAGAGTTTTAAGGTTATGATCCACAGGGAGCTAATTGACTAAGTGTTAGATTATAATGGTTTTACTCTAATCCAAACAATCGAAATGGAGTTTGAGATTTCTAACTAATTAAACTACTTCTAAAATTATCGTTATAAACTATAACTAATCTAACACTAAAAATGAAACTAATGTTAAAACCACCAGGTGAAACTCCTTTAGTAAACTAGGGAGAGATCATGTAATGGTTTGGTTAAGATTTCCATTCATTGTATTGTGTTATAATCGGGTTTGTTTACTTAGATTTTGATTAAACTCACAAGAATTTGCTTCCCTCTCGAGTTGCAAAATTCTAATTATAACATGGATATCCTCTCGAGTAACCCATTTATAATTATCAATTAAATAACACATTCCTATCACAAGCCATATTATTTTAATTGAATTTGTGGTTTAAGCATGTGCGGGTGCCAATAAACCATAATTTCATGCGCATTAAGAATGTGAGTTATGTAACTTAAGCCGAAACTGCACGTGTTTGTGTAGGTTTAAAAGTTGTATTTTCTATTTCAATCGAGCTTTAGAATCCCTCTTGAGTATCTTAAGCTCTAATTCCCAAGAAATTCATAGACACATTTTTATCTTATAAACATTGAAATAGAAATAGCCAAAGTTCCAAATCAACAAGACCCGTTATAAGATATTAATCAATTACTCAAAAAATCCATAATCCCATCACAAAATCTCATTAAATAAACTTTGCCCATACTTAAAAAGTTAAATTTCATTTATAATAATAACTTGAGCACAATCTATAACAAAAGATAATGGACCGAATGCACCTAAAATATTAGGAATGATTCCTAATAATTATGGATCCACTCTACTATGAATGTGCATGATCAATAGTATCGAGCGATGAGGTGTAGTGAGGTCTAGGTTGGTAAGGTAAGGTCGAGGTCAAGGTTACAGAGTGAGGTGAGGTAAGGTAAGGTATAAAGGAAAGTGTACGTGATGGAATGCCTAGACCCAAAAAGGCTAGACTATAGGGAAAGAGATCTCCTAAAAAATGACAATGAGATTGGTGTATATAGGTTCCCGAAGAAAGTGAGTTGGTAAAAGTAGGAGACTATGACGTGACAGATATGCGGAGTAGATCCTTAAAAACAGTAAAAAGTGCAAAAACAAAGTCTTCTCCATACTACAACAAAAATGGACTTTAGACGTTTAGTTCCAAAATTAAATGACAACAATAAAATAAAATGAAGAGGTGCATGAATCGGATATAGCAGGTTGGTATTGACTGACCGATTAATTTCCTAGAGCTGAGTAAGTGCTGCTTGCTCTGTATTGAAACGGGTTGACATCTTTGATATGGCAATAGATCGATATGAGTTCACTATAGGGGCGTTCCATTCATGCTTGATCAAATTAGCTGCAATAAGGCTTGCTTGGGAAGGCTATTGCTTTGATTCTAGTTCAGTAGTTGTTGCTATGAACTTCTCAGGGACCATATGCTGTTTCTCAAATGTCAACGCTTCAGCTTGGTGCTCGGTAAAGAAGAGTAGCTCAGGTCATTCATGTTCTTGCTTCAACTTCTTGCTCAATTTGGATGTATCTTGGCATGTTGTACGTAGAGATACCAGGTTGAAGCTTGCTCAGATTGGAACACGATAACTTAGTTCGTATTGTTTTAGACTATTCAATGGTGTTGTAGCAAGTCAGACATAGCAAGTCTACACTCAACTGTGATTGGTTCAATCAAGCTTAATTCTGATCAACTTTGGTCGTGCTAGTTCTGCTGCTTAGTAGACAACATGGTGCATGGCTGTAGAGTTGATGTGTTGAACTTGTATGTTCAATGTGAATTTTGATGAGATAATTAATTGCACAATTAACTACTCAACTATGTTAAAACTACATTTAATCAATCAAACATCTTGGATAAACAACATGTTAGAATATATATATATATATATATATGTAGGTATTTTGTGTATGTGTTTTTTTCTAAAAGATTGTGCAGGAATTAGCAGGTACAAATTCTTAGGCACCACCTTAGTCATAGGTTTCATTGAGGGCACAACAGGGTCACTCATCTAAGGCGGGATAAACTAAAATCCCAAGCTCGACAAGCTCAAAGAAGCACAGTCTTGGTCATGGGTTTCATTGAGGGCTGAACAAGTTAAACTCATTAAGGCACGATAAGTTTCAAATCCAAGCCTTGAAGAGTCCAAAAGCACAGGCTTCATTGAGGGATAAATGTAAGTCATGACAAGTTTAAACCGGCAACAAGCTTAAGGTATGACAAGTTCAAATCTCAGACTCAACAAGTTCAAATGAGCACAAACTTGATCGAGGGTCAAACTTAAGGGGCGACAAGACTATGGCACGACAAGTCTAAGGTACGATAGTTTTAAAATATAAATCTATGTGGCATGAAAGAGCCGTCGCACGCATTTAATATCTAACGATTTTAAGATATTATCTCTAACGAACATTTAAAATATCTTAGATCTATAAATACTATATCCTTAGGAGATTCAAAAGTATGTATGACGAATAGTGTGGTGCTAAGCTTTTATTTGTGAACAAGCAAATAAGAAAACTCTCTCATTATCTTTGTACTCTTATTCATTAATTTGCAAACTACAAAGAGAAAAAAAATCGATTTAATGCTTTATTCTTGTATTTGTTATCCTTAAAAAAGAATCTCAAGAGTGAAGGAAATATTTTATTTCCTAAGTGTTGTAAACCAGTATACTTGTCTATTGAGTATGTGTGTTTTGAGATCAATAAAGTGTATATGAAGTCCTTTGATTAGAGGCAATTGTGGGATCGCAGAGAGTAGGAAGCGAACTGAACTCCACGTTAAAGATGAGCTTATTTTTTCTTTCCTTATCTCTTTAATATTGTTTTTTGTACTCTATTCTTGCCATACCCGTTGCTGTTAAAGTTTAATTTGATCTTTTATACAAAAATTCATTGTTTGGGAATTTTAAATCAAATATTCAATTCATCCCCCTTCTTGAGTATTTTTTAGTGTATTTTCATTTGGTATTAAAGCTTGCCTCTAACTTTCTATGCTTAATCACATTTAGAGTAAAGGTCATGGCTTTAAATACATTATTGTTTCTAGAAGGACAAGCTATTAATAGACTACCACTTCTAGGTGGGGGTAACTACCCCTATTAGAAATGTAGAATGGAAATCTTTTTAAAAGCTCAAAATAGATTAATATAGAATATAATAGAAAATGGGCCTATGATTATTGAAGGAAAAGAAGAAAAAGATTATAACGAAGAAGATTGGAAAAAAATTAGATCTAAATGAAATAGCTATGAACATATTGCATTGTGGGCTAAATGAAAGTAATTTTAATAGAATATGTATATATAAATCTGCGAAAGATATATAGGATGAATTAAAAAAGACTTATGAAGGAACTTCAAGAGTAAGAGATACAAAAATAAGTCTTTTTATGTGGATAATTCAAAATTTTGAAAATACTTCTAAATGAATCTATAGATGAGATACATAATAGATTCATCAACATCATAAATCCTTTGAGCGTGCTTGGAAAAAATTTCACTAATGTGGAAATAAATTCTAAACTACTTAGGTCCCTACCAACAAGAAGTTTATGAAGTTTAACAACAAGACAAAAAAAAAGGATGATGACAGTAGCTTATCAAGATACAAAAAGGAGAAGAAGGATGTTATAACCTGCTACAAATGTCACAAGCTACAATATATTCAATAATACTGCCCAATGCTCAAGAAAACATCTAAGAAATCTAGAAAGGAAGCTTTCATTGCCACTTGGAGACTGGAGTGATGATGACTCAAGTGACTAGGATGAGGACATGTGCTTCATGGTATTGGACAATTAAGTAAGTTCTCCATCTTCTCCTTCTTATAATGAAAATTATGATATGTATGAAAAAGTATGCAATAGGTTGATAAAAGTAGAGAAAAAGAATAGCATGCTTAAAACCTTAATGAAAAAGGTAGGAGAAGAGTTGGATGAATTTGGAAGTGAGTATTAGGAGGTTAAAATAAAAAACGAAAAGTTGCATGAAGAAATTAATTTTTTTTAAATTGAAAAATGAGAAGATAAATAATAAATATAACAAGTTAAAAAGAATAAATGATGAATTAAGCAAGATTACTGAGAAGTTAACAATCGAAAATGACTTGCTTGATATTGAAATAAGGACTTTAAATAATGACGATAATGTTGCATGTGTTGACAGTAGCAATAATAAAGCTTAAAAAGATTTAGAAGAATTAAAAAATGAAAATGTTATATTAAAAGCTAGTTTAGAGGATTCAAAATCAACTATAATCAAGTTCACCAAAGAAAAAAGGAACTTGAACAAACTTATTGAAAATCATAGATGTAATTTAAACAAATATGAAATTGGCTATAACCGAAAAAGTAGCTATAAGTTCCATAAAAGTCGATTTGTAAAAGCCAATCATGGAACACACAATTACTATGCCAAAACTGGCCATATTGCACACAATCGTGCAATAAGAAGAACCATACTTTTGAATCATAAAAGCAAGCTAGTTTGGGTTCCTAAAAGAGAAATCCTTGTTACATCTTACCGAAAAGGATCTAAAGTCAAATAGATACCAAAGAAATAATCCGCTATTTTGTAGGAATCTTTAATTGGTATTAACAAATGATATTTGGATAGTAGCTGCTTTAGACACATTACTGGAGATTTATCCTAGTTTATAACTTTAGACTCGAAAGATCAAGAGAACGTCACCTTCAGAGACAATTGAAAGTTAACTGTTCTTGGTCAAGGTAACATTCTCATAAACAAAATTTTAATTATTAGGAATGTGTTTTTGGTTGATGGTTTAAAACATAACTTGCTTAGTGTATGTCAATTATGCGACAATGGTTTTAGAGTATAGATAATGAAATATTTACAAAATCACTCTAGATGATTTTATATCATCAAATGAAACTTGTATTTACTGTCAAATTGACAATCGTTGGCTATGGCATAGAAAATTGAAACATGCTAGCATTGATGTAATTTCAAAACTTGTTTAAAAAAATCTTCTCAAATGTTTACCAAAAATAAATTTTCAAAAGAACAAGATTCGTCAAGCATGTTAACAAGAAAAGCAAATTAAGACTTCTTTTAAGTCCAAGGATGCTATTTTCACTTCTAGGTCATTAAAACTATTGCATATGGACTTATTTGATCCTGATCAAACTTTAAACTTGGGAGGCAAAAAATATACCTTAGTTATTGTTGATGACTTCTCTAGATATATATGGACCTTCTTCCTAGTATTTAAAGACAAAACAAACAATATCTTTTTTGATAATGCAAGAAAGTCTAAAATTAAAAAAATAATAATCTTAATATTGTGACCATTCAAAGTGATTACAACGGAGAATTGGAAAAATTATGAAATGGATGATTTTTGCAAAAAAAAAAAAAATGGAATTGAATATACTTTTTCAACACCTACAACTCCACAACAAAATGCCGTAGTTAAATAAAAAATATAACTTTAATTGAAATGGTTAGAACAACGTTTTGTGAAAATAATTTACCTAAATACTTTTAGGCTGAAGCTATTAACACTTCATGCTATACATCAAATAGAGTCTCCATAATACCAATTCTTAAGAAAATCCCCTTATGAACTTTGGAAAGGCAAAAAGCCTGACATTTCTTATTTTCATCTGTATGGCACTAAATATTACTTCTTGAACAATGGAAAAGAACAACTAACTAAGCTTGATGTTAAAAGTGATGAAGACATTATTCTAGGTTACTCTTTAACTAGTAAAACATATAAAGTGTTTAATAAGAGAACATTGGTTGTAGAAGAATCTATTCACGTTTCTTTCGATGATTCTTTGCCTCATATATGTTCAAGTGATGATGTGGATAGTATTTGTGCTGATTTGGATAAGTTTTCTCCTGAGAATAATAATAAAGAATTAGATTAACATAAAAAGGATGTTGTGAATGAATCTATTAACTATGATCTTCCTAAAGAATGGAAATATGCAATATCACACCCAAAGGATCTAATAATAGGTGAATCTTCCAATAAGGTACACACTAGATCTTCCCTAATAAATATGATTAATCTAGTTTTCCTATCCTACATCAAGCCTAAAAATACAGAAGAAGCTTTAAAAGATGATTTTGGATATAAGCTATGCAAGAAGAAGTAAACCAATTCATAAGGAATGAAGTTTATAACTTGGTTCTTAGACCTGAGAGTGAACTAGTTATTAAAACCAAGTGGGTTTATAGAAATAGACTTGATGAAGCTAGAATAGTAACAAGGAACAAAGCTAGATTAGTAGCTAAATGATATAATAAAAAAGAAGGCATAGATTTTGATGAAACCTTTGCCTTGGTTGCTAGACTGGAAGCCATTAGATTACTTTTGGCATTTGCTGCTTTAAAATTTTTTATTCTTTTTCAAATGGATGACAAAAGTGCTTTCTTAAATAGTTTTATAAAAGAAAAATTTATGTAGAGCAACCATTAGGCTTTGAAAATAATGAATTCCTTGATCATGTTTATAAATTAAATAAAGCTCCTTATGGTCTCAAGCAAGCCCCTAGAGCTTACTATGAAAGACTCAGTAGCTTCCCATCAAACAAAGGATTTTCTAAAGAAAAATCGATACAACTCTTTTTAACAAAAATCACAAGTCAAACACATTGATTATATAAATCTATATGGATGATATTGTGTTTAGAGCTACTAACATGAGTCTTATAGATGAATTTGTTGAGTCCATGAAGAACGAATTTGAAATAAGCATGACAGGAGAACTCAATTATTTTCTAGGTCTTCAAGTGAAGTACTTTGAAAATGGAACTTTTGATAAATCAATCTAAATATACCAAAGAACTCTTGAAAATATTCAAAATGGATAATTGTAAACAAGACCTACACTTATGAGCACAGGCATAAAACTTGGCAAAAATGCTTGTGAAAAGTTTTATAGTGGTATGATAGGTAGTTTGTTATATCTAACAGCTTCAAAACCTAATATCATGCTCCCAATGAGTGTACACGTGCAATTTCATTCTTGCCTAAAAGAATCACAATTGATTGCAATAAAACACATACTCAAGTATCTTGCAAATACTATTGAAATTTGCTTATGATATCCAAAGTTTACTTCTTTTAATTTAGTTGGATACTCTGATAATGATTTTGTTGGGTGTAAAGTTGATCAGAAAAACACAAGGGGCACATGCCACTTTTTTGGGAATCTTTAATATCTTGGCACTCAAAGAAGCAAATTCAGTTGCACTTTCTACTACTGAAGCTGAGTATATAGTTGTCGGTAGCTGTTGTGCATAAGTTTTATAGATAAAACAAACTTTGCTAGATTATGGACTAAGTTACAAAAATGTTCCAATTCAGACAAGTCCTATAAATTTAACAAAAAATCTGATTCAACACTCAAGGACGAGGCATATCTGTCGAGCCTGGTTTTTTTCGATTTCCTTTAATCCGATTCATACTAAACCCTAACCCATTTAATACGAATCCTTGACTAAGAATTAAAGGAAATTTTGAATTTTTAAAAATATTTTGGAGTCGCCACTCGACTAAAGTTGAGAGAAAAAAATAAACCAAAACCAATGGTAGGTTGATTTTGGCTTTGCTACTGATCTGCAAAAAAATCGTTTTTTGAAAACGAGAACCAGAAATTAACTTGAGTTCGGAGGCTGACCTATTAAAACCTAGATGGTTACCACTTTAACTTTCCAAATTTAAATTACTTTCTTTTAAACCCTAATTTTAAAATCTAAACTATTTACCAGGATCTAACATATGTCTAATATGCACGAAAATACTAATCAAATTCCAGCAATAATTATATATAATCTAAAAAACTCGAAATATTCAAATTAATCAAATCTTATCAAATTCTATCAATATTCATATATTCTAAACTAAACTAAAAAAATCAAATAAATTCACAAAAATAATTTTTTACATATTTTAAGTCGCCATTTAGGTGCCTACGTACCCGCTAATCGGGATCATACCACACGTAGTTCTTTTAGAAAAATTTAATTTGTTGGTTAATTTTAAAATTTTTCGAAATCTTTTCGCTTTAAGTTCATTAAGTTTGTTAATTTTATGAAAATATATATATATATATTTTTTTTAACATGAACCCTAAATCTATTAAGTTAGGTTTTAGCAATTTTATGGAAAATCGAATTTTTTCTAGGTGACAAAAATTTTGAACAAGAAATCATAACCACATATCATGCATATCAATTGATCATACATATCATCAAGAATAAAAATATTATAAGAAATATCAATATTTAACAAGCTAATTTCAACAAAGCAATATCATGGTATAATCAAGATTTATATATCATTGAAATTATATTATGAAGGGCAAGATTTCAATGTGGTTTCATATATGGTGAAATCATAAAATTCAATATTATTACAATCAAGGTCATCATTATATCATGGCATAAAAGGAATATTAATGACTATCATCATACATGATCACATAATTTCAAATATTGTAAACCTAAAACTCTAAAAAATTTCATATATTCCTTATGATTAGGGCATGATTATAGTTATATTATCCATAACAAGATCTTAATGTAATTCTATGAACACATACCTAACATGATATATAAAAAAAAAAATATTCAATTTTATGACAAAAAAACAAAATCATTACTATATTATTGCAAAAAAATAGAACAATAAAAAACTATATCATGACAAATTAAATCCTAAATTTCAAATTAATATTTTTAGAACAAATTTATGAAACAATCATTCATTCATTTTTTTTAAATAATAACTATACTATCATGATTCAAACTAATACTAATTTTACATATTTTGAATTTTTTAAAAAATATATATATATATATTCATAACAAATTTTGAAAATATAATCATCTACTAATTATTTTCATTTTTCTTGTCTTTAATTTCCTATTTATTATTATTATTATTATTATTATTATTATTATTATTATTATTATTAAAAGAGGAATACGATTTGAAACTTACCTGCACTGGACGCGTGCGTGGAATTGAAGTGTGCCGATAATTGGCTCAGGATCTAGGATGATCATTGACCTCCATTATCATCCTCATATTAGTTTCTTGCTGCCAATCCTTTCCCAGTTTAATATCCAAATGGAGCTTGCTGAATTTGAGTTTCTCGGATTAGACTTTTACTTCGTGCGCGCCTGAGACGCCAACGGAATCAGGATGATGGCCGGGTCGGGTTAGTGGTCGTCGGCACGTGGTTACTCCGATGACGGCTGTTCGGTGGTTCTCGACAACAATCAACTTAGGGAAATGAAAGCTCTCGACTTCCTGAATATAAAATGCTTTTTTTTATTTTTCTTTTCTTTTCTTTTTTTCTCTGTATTTTCGTTTTTTTCTTCTTCTATTTATAGAGCTAGGGTTTTATATTTTATTTTTACTTTGATCCAAAAAATTCGAACTAAAACGGTTGTCAATTGCATTAGCTGTCAATTAACGTTATAATGTTAACGTTCAAACACGTTTTGAGCAAAAAAATCGGAGATTTGAGGTTTTTTCGGAAGTATAAAAAACGGATTTTTTTCAAATTTCAAGTCCGGATTTGAAATATTTATTGTTTATGAAAACATGCAAATTATATATCAAAATGAAGTACTCCGTGTCTAGTTTCAAAATATGTATTTATTTTGTAAAAAATAGGTTTGAAAATAGGTCAAAAATGGACTTGAAAACACCCCATCGGGCGACCGGAGATAGGAGACGATGAACAGTAATTTTTTTTTTTTTACGAATTTTGAAATTACATTATACTATATTAATTATCCATATTACATCTATTATATTTATTTCTATTAAATTGATTTATTGTTATTATTTTTTTAATTTTCATTCCTAGCTTTAACATTTATAATTTGCAAAATTCAATTATTTTAATTATGTATATACTAAGCTAAGTATTTATTTTGACAAAAAGAATGTCAAAATGAGGTGTCTACAATATCAAAATTAGATATTATTTCATTAGAGACCATGTTCTAAATAGAGATATCAACTTGGAATTTATTGATACGAACAATCAAATTATAGATAATTTTACAAAACTCTTAAGTGATGATCGTTTTTTTACTTTGCATAGAGAATTGAACATGATAAAGCAATATAAGTGCTAAATATCATGGAACCAACTTGATCTAGAACTTAATCTTGGGATAGAAAAAGCTATTAGATGTTTATATGTGTTCTATGATGCTTGTGGAATGTCTTGTCTACAAAAATCTGTAGTATGTTGTATTTATGCATTCTTAAGCTTAATTTGTGCTAAAACCTAGTTTTGAATGCATGAACTTGCTTATTTATGTCCTTGATGCATAAAAAATGTTTAAATATGCTCCATGATATTTTTTTCCTTGTTCGAATTTTTTTGAACTAGTTGAAAATCTTTTAGAAAAATTTGTGCGCTACTGAGAAACCTCTCTCTTGCAATTTTTCTAACAGCAACTTGTACAAATTTGTGATATGAGAATTTCTCAATCATGTCTAAAATCTTTTTTAAATTATATGTTACTTATGCATGTCTCCTTATTTGCAATGTTCTATGTTTATCTTCTTATTTTTTATGACTCTAAAGGGAGAGAAAAATGGATGATGCACAATTAACATGCATAAATAGTATATTAAATAAGTCTAAAATGGGAGAAAAATGCGAAGGGGGAGAAAAATGCCTGACATACAGAAAAATGCATGATACACAAAAAAAAAAAATGCATAAAAAGTGCTTTTTGATGAAAAAAGGGGAGGAAAAATGCTGAATGCATGCATGTTGTAGTGTATTTTGATATGAGGCCAAAGGAGGAGAAAAATGCTATTGTGCTTGTTTGACCATTAAGTGTAAGCTTGCATTTCCCTAGGATTAAGTATTAAGTTTTTTAAATCAAATTTGAGAAACTTCTTTTGAAACCAGAATGCTTATTTGAGGGGGAGTATGCTTGATTGAGAGGGAATAAATTGTGCATGATTGTCCTCATAAAAAATGGGGAGATTGTTGAACTGGTATGTTTAATGTGAGTTTTGATGAGACAATTAATTGCACAATTAACTATTCAACTATATTAAAACTACACTTAATAAATCAAACATCTTAGATAAACAACATGCTAGAACAAATATATATATATATATATTTGATGTTTGTATTGTCTTTTGGAAAATTGTGCAGGAATTAGCAGGTGCAAATTCTTAAGCATCGTCTTAGTTGTGGTTTTCATCTAGGGCTCGATGGGTCTATTCATCTAAGGTGTGACAAACTAAAATCCCAAACTCGACAAGTTCAAAGAAGAAGCATAACCTTGGTCATGGGTTTCATCGAGGGCTTGACAAGTCAAACTCATTAAGGCGCGACAAGTTTAAAGCAGTGACAAGCTTAAGGCTCGACAAGTTCAGGGCTAGACAAGTTCAAATCCTAGGCTTGATAAGTTCAAATCTCAGGCTCGGCAAGTTTAAACGAGCATAGACTTAATCGAGGGTCAAACTTAAGGAACGATAAGCTTATGATGATGCGAGAAGTCTAAGGTGCGACAATTTTAAATTATGAGTTAACGTGGCACGAAAGAGCCGTTACGTGCATTTAATGCCTGACAATTTTAAGACATTATCTCTAATGGACATTTAAAATATTTAAGATCTATAAATACTTTATCCTTGGAAAATTCAAAAGCGTGCATGTTGAATAGTGTGGTGCTAAGCTTTTATTTGCGAACAAACAAATAAAAAAATTGTCTCATTGTCTTTGTACTCTTATTCATTAATTTGAAAAATCTATAGAGAGAAAATTGATTTAGTACTCTATTCTTATATTTGCTATTTGTAAAAGAACATATTAAGAGTAAAGGAAATATTTTATTTCCTAAGTGTTGTAAACTGACGTACTGCTCTATTGAGCATGTGTGTTTTGAGATCAATATGTGTGTGTGAAATTCTCTTATTAGAGGTGATTGTGGAATCATAGAGATTAGGAAGTAGATTGAAATCCACGTTAAATCTAGGCTCATTTTTTCTCTCTCTATCTCTTTAATATTTTTTTTTTGTACTCTATTCTTTCCATATTCATTGTTGTTAACTTTAATTCGATCTTTTGCACATAAATCCATTGTTTTGGGCATTTTAGGTTAAATACTCAATTTAACCCCCACCCTCCTTCCACCACCCCCCCTTCCCTTCCCTTGGGTATTTTCTAGTGCGTTTTCATGTTGTTCAGTGCTCGGTCTAAGGGAAAGCTTGGATCTGCTGTTCTAATTTCAAGTGGATCTCTGCATGATTGGAGCTCAGGCATGCATTGCAGCAAGTCGATGTTGTAGCAACTCTTGCTCACTCATGCTACGGTAGGTCAAGTTAGTGGAGCTTTATTGGAAACAACAGCTCAATTGTTTTGCTGGAGATGATGAGTCCAACATGATTAGTGAAGAGCAAGTCGTCTATGTTGTTGCTGTTAGACGGGATATTCTCTAATTGATATATTTCAACTTGGTGTTCTTCTAAATTCATCTCACGGATAAGATTGAACTAAACATGCTACACATGAGCTGCACAATTGTCAAGTAGAAAAATTGTCTATGGCACACTAAAGATAGCGTTCATTATTCCTTTAGATCATTCAATTAGCAATTGCAAAGATTTACTATAGTTAATTCAATATTGCAACAAGAATTTGATTTCAACATCATAGCCCTCCCTTACATTCTATTTTGATCCTATTTGATAGCTTTTTGCATTTTCATGTGCATTTGATCCATATCATGATATTTGACCATTTATAGCATAAACTCATCATAAAAGTGCCAATTCATGCATGAAAGTGTGAGATAAATATATGATAAATGTGTTTTTTTACAAATTTATCAGATAGGTGGAGATGACTTGAAAAGAGGAGAAAGAGATGTCATCACTTAAAAATACCAACAATTGAGAGATAATACCCTAGTTAAAGAAAAGTGTGTGGTTACTATGTGTATCAAATACTTATAGTAAATGAGGATGACATAGAATAGGAAGGGACAAATATGTTTTATACGGTGCCATGTCATATAAAAGGCATGTAATGTGACTATTGATTAGGGAAGCTATACTAGTGTATTTTATGAAGTTATAGTTGATAAACTGGATTTACATAATGTCAACCACTGAGCCTATATAAATTTGCAAGGGTACATTAACTATTAGAGGTAAGGGGGATATGTAAGTTTTGGTTGTGCTCTTTGATTAGAAAGTATACAAGAAGATATCTTATTAGATACTGTACCGATAGGTATATCATATTCTCTTAGGGAGACCTTACATTTTAGTAGGAAATTAGATTTCATCATTTGCTATTCCTTCACTGAATAAACAAGACTATGATAGAATTGCTATTATTGACAGATAAAATAGAATTGTAATAGAATTTTTATTTGTAATTTTTTTATTTAAATGAAGATATTTTAGGAAAAGATCAATTGCAATATTTAATTGCATTAACGAATAGGTAGAAGAACTCAGTTGTTGATTTTGTTTCCCAACCATAGCAAATGATCAAGCCCCTACTAAGTTCACAAGTTTGATTAAAAATGACACTAGAACCCACAAGTTTCAATAATAAATATTTCTTATAAACTCGCTATTACAGCTACTTAAATGTCTTGATGAATCTTTATAAGGAATAAGACTAATAAAATTGCTATTATAGCAAATTAAACAAACAATTAGTATTTTTCCCATCGTTTTGGGTTATCATGTAATAAAATGTATAGTCATTGGAGTTGTAAAATTACGAGTTAAACACAAGTTTCTCACTTATCGAGTTGCTAATTAAACTTGGATTGCTTAGCTTGCTAGAGAAGTCAATGCTGCTCTTCAGTGTCTTATCTTGGCTATGCTGTGATACATAAGATATTTTTATAATCTCTTTTTAGTCCCATTCAGTGTGATCGCATCAATCATGCAGAGGCAGAGTTATAATCTCATGGATGAGAATTTAACCAATGTTAATAGTTTTGTTCGGTAAGATATTTCATAGTTTTGACATTAAAATAAAATACACAACCTCTCTTTCATTTCTCAATGTGATAGTGATGTTTGAGCCAACAAGTAATATTCGTCATAGACATCATATAGCTATGGACCAATGTCATGCATGTACGAATACTATTAAATCATTAATTAAACATCTATTTCACCATCAATTTCAAAACACAAATTAATCAAACAACCTCCCCCCTCCCCCCTCCTCCCCCCTCCCCTCTTCCTCTCTCTTCTTTCTCTCTCTCTCTCTAAAAGATTTATTGAATATGATGCCATGCTATATGGAATGGTTAACAGTATATAAATATTTATAAAATTTTTATATAAATTATATACTGTTTACCACGTGGTGTACCATGCACGTTACATCTATCCCTCCGCCCTACGCCGGGGGCCCTCGCGCTCTCTCTCACATAGGTCCAACAGGGAAAGCAACTTGCAGTCTTCTATATAAACGCTGCTGCTGCTTCCTTCTCGTAGCGCATCTCCTCATATACCCTTTACCTCATAAACTAAATGAAGAGTCAAAGTCTACGCGCATTGGGATCACAAGTAAACTTTTTTTTTTTTTTTTTCCCTTTTGTTGCTCTTTTACATTATATATTGTTTTCTTTTAGCTTTATCCTAGTTGTGAAAAATCATAGCAGTCATTTATATAAATATATATATGTATATGTATATTTATTTTGCTTTTTTCATCTCCGGTTTGTGTTCCAGAAATTTGTATAGAAGACCAATTTGTGCAGTATAAATCTAAAGGGAGGTACTACAATGGTGGAGAATGTGAGTCTGGCAGAGACAATGGACCAGGTTACCTTATTATTATAACAATATGCTACAAGAAAATTGGATAGTAAAGATAAAAATTTTGTTTTTTAAACGTAAATTTTTATCGTAAAAATCATCATCACTAATTCTAGTTGTAAAAATAGAATTTCTCTTATCAATATTTTATCATAAAATTTTTATATTTAAAAGTCAGTTTTATTATAATGATAAAGCATATTAATATATTATGTGGACGGGAATCTATATTGGATATTTGTATGAACAATATAGGAAAAGTGAATAGAGTAATGGAAAGTAATAATAATTTTCGTTTTTCTAATAAGCCCTTTTGTTGAATCCAAACAAGTATATATAATGCAAAATGGTCCTGAATCCTACGTCAATTACAAGATATAGATAGCTATATGCTTTTGTATCTGCATGCAATTGCAACATATACCTGCGCCTCCTTTATTTGAGGACGAAATAACGATCTGAAGCCAGGTTGGTTGATGAGTCTAGAAATACTCCTTACCATTATCACACATTCCAAGTTTCCAGCTCCACTTGTACCTGGCCACCACGACTCTTATCAAGGACCACTTATAATTATTTTTCCTTGCTCTATTGTGTATATAATAAGGTAATTGACACATTTTAGTATCTGGAATTTATTATATATCACAATTTATTATCTAAATTTAAAAGTATTAATATGGTAGGGTTAAAGGAAAAATAAATGCGACTTAAAAGAAAAAAAAAAACCGGAAAATCAGGTTTTACCCAAGAAAAAAAAAAAGAAAAATTCAAAAACATTGCACTTATATTGAAATTATGTTTTCAAGACACGATTTTAGATTATTGTTATATTTAAAATAAACACGATGTGTCAGAAAGACTTTTATGGCCACTCCCTAATAGTCCGTAGGAGGAATATATGTTTCCAAAAGATCTTTTATACTATGCCCAATTCTACATGTGATACTTCCTAATGGGATAAAATAATTCTTATTATTATTTAGTATTCTACTAGTCTCTTTTCCTTTATTAATTGAAGAAATCATTGGAAAATAAAATAGCAAGTATAGAGATGAGTAATAAACCCTAATAAGGACTAGTACGATTCAATTGAATATTTTGTTCATTCATATTTGATTGTGTCGTAGATCTATAATTTATATCAGGTTTATTGTTGAATGATGAACTGTTGATACCGACCTAAAAAAGAAACGATGAGTACAACTAGTTCATACATAGCCAACCATTGCAATGTAAAAATTGGATAGGTTCTATTTGTTGTCATTTTTAAGAAGGATTTAAGATTGTTATGTTAAAATCAATTTTAGTTCTTTATGAAATATTGTGATGAAGCTGTCATTTTAACTACAGTGTTCTTAGGATTTTTTTTTTACAACTTCTGATTTTTTATTCTTGTCAAATTTCATTTTTTCCTTTATCCTAGTTTGGCAATTGAATTTCACTTATTTTTATATTTAGTTGCCCGAATATTACCAATATTTATAATTATGGAAATTCTATGATACTTTTGCATTTTTTTAATGGGATCTATTTTATTGATTATTTAAAGGCTCAAATTCATACTCACTCATTATCTGGCAAAATATTTAATACACAACTTATTATATTTCAACAGATGGATGATGGAATTGTACAAGTTTCCTTATAATTAACCACCATTGGAGATTTAGTCTAACTATCATAAATGATCTTAATCAAGATAATGGAGAATAGAACGTTTAATAACTCAATATACCATTATGGAAAAAAAAAATTAAGCTGGAAAAATTCTTGAATTCGTTTAATTGAGGAAAATGTACCTATTTTTTTATACATTTACATTTTATACGTCCAAACTTTGGTATGTGCATTTTCGTGCATTTGGGAAGTGTTAGGTAGACATTAGAAAAATGTTTGTGGAATATATAATATAGAACACTCGCAAATTCGTTCCTACTTCATTTCTAATTTTAATTTTTTTTTTCACTTCACCACATATAAGTCTTTCATACTTATGAAAATCTAAGTAAATCCAGCACGTGCAAAACTAAAATACCTATATCAAAAGTTCAAAATAGAAGAGAGAGAGAGAAACGTACATGAATTTTATTCTTAACCCATTATTGTATAATAGAAATACGTTGGCCAATACTTTAAAACATAAAAAATTCTACAGTTTTATTGTGATTACAACAAGACCGGTTCGATCGCTTCAATAATTAGAGTAGATTTTTTTAACTATGATCGAAAACTTAAATTTTTTTATACTAATTAAGATCAATTTAATTTTAATATAATATAAGCGTCAAGAGACCTAAAAGTTTTTTGGAAGCCTCGCTTGTAGAAAAGAGCTAAAAATACGTACCTTTCTTTCTTTTATTTTTATTTTATTTTTATTTTAATTCCATTTACCCGCTTTTTCTCGATGAATCCTTTGTCAGCATCATTCGTACAAAGCGGGGCCTATGTCAGTGCGGTCACTCCCCGCACGGCCCACCCATTATTTTAACGTGAAAATATTTAATATCGTCTTTTTTTCAAAGATTCGTATAAATGATCGGCGGCATAAATTACTGAAAAATGGCCCAATGGAGCATTATTATTATTATTATTATTATTATGAAGAACATAATAAGCGACAAGGTTGATAAAAGGTAAATTCATGTTATTATAATAAATTATAATTTTTTATTTTATATATAACTTGGTACATGCTTCTAGTTCTACTCCTTTTTTTCCCATACAAACACAATAAAAACTAAATAATGGAGGAATATTCACTATAAGAAAATGAGATAGATGCACACGATGAATGTATATTAATTTTTGGCAGCTTTCAGTTTAGATTTCTAACTTTTACGATTTAGTAAAAACTTACACAAGTTGTTGTTGATCAAAACAAATTGAATATAAAAACACTGAATTTATAAAAGATATAAACTTAAAAACTAAAATTGTCAAGAATTTATTTATCCCTCAATAAAATGAAACATGAGGAATAGTTGATTAATTACTATACTTGTAACTTCCACTTGCAATTCTTTCTTTTTTTTTCACTTTAAGTAACGGTATAAAATATTTCTTATTATTTCTATTTGATTTGTGTCTATATTTTATATACATCTAATTTGTAAGATCTGTTTTTGAATAAAAATATTTTTTTTAATTTGTATCTATTTTTAACAAATAATTTGATTAAAATAAATATAAAATAGATATCAAACTGATATGAAACCAATTAATCAAACACGCCTTATATATTCCAATTTTTTAAGTGTTACTATGTACTAGTGTTTTCAGAAGTGCTAGATCTTTCACAGCAGTAAAATTTGCTGCAATATTATATGATAAATTATTAAAAAAGGGGGCCCAACTTACATGCCTTCCCCAGTTCACCATGAGACAAAAATAACTGATATTGTTACTTTGAGAAATAGTATTTCAAAACATAGAACTAGCTAATACAGAATCTATAAAACCAATGTCCATTCATGTACCCACTATTATTCCATCTTTGTTCTAATTTCGTGCATTGATTTGATTCAACATTCCCGCTTTCCTTTTATGCCATTCTCCAACTGTCGTGTAGTTCATAATACCTCGCCTTAAGCTCCTTCAAATACATTTAGATCCTTTCCATTCTTTTTTCCCACCCTCAATTTTGCTCAATTTATAAATTACATTTAATGTTGCATAGATTTTTAAAATAGCATGTGGCATTATTATAATATCTTCTTCTTCCTTTTAATTTCAACTATTGATTATATGTGACACCGTATCAAGAACATAAATTAAGAAAAATTGAGAAAATGTAGATAGAGAGAATCCATTATTTCCCCATCAAATATATATATATATATGTATATGTATATGTAAATTAACTTCCAAAATAAAAATTATGCTATAAATAAAAATAAACCTTTTAAACTAATATTGAAATTATAGAAAGATTTTGAATTTTCAATATCTTATTTTTGCACTTCTCGAACTCGGCTTGACGTTTATTCAAATTCAATCCGAAAATAGTGGAGTCGAGCTCAACTTCACATTATCGAAGTAGTTTTGAAAATCGAGCTCCAGCTTTAAATATTTATTTCAACTAGCTCACAAATCTCATCGAACCTTATCAAGTTCAAATGGAGTGTAAATGTAAATTAAATTAGAAGATATTAATATTTTTTAATTTAAAATTAAAATTAACTTTTTGGATAAATCAAGCTTAAATGAGTTTCACAAAACCGAGTTCTAATTAGTGAGCTTAGAACTTTAAGCTCGATCAAATTTATTTTAGCATTTCAAATCAAGTTTAAGTCCAATACTCTATCATCTCAGCTTCACTCATATGCAGCTAAAGGTCTCCTTATTTTTTTCCGACCTCCTCGGCTGCCCTCGTAATCGGCCACACCGAATGGAAAATTTGTAGATCCATTGGTGGGGCTACAAAACTTTAATGTGTCAAATCTGTGTCTCTTAATGCTCAAGAGTCGACAAAACGTCAATGGGGGACCTTACGCACACTACTCCACTCTATGCTCTAGCTATTTCGAAATGTAGAGGAATATTTTGATATGAACTTATTTTATTTTATTCTTCATTCTACTCAAAAACGTTTTTTCTTCTGGGCACATAATTTTTTTTTTTAACTTTTTAGCATTTTATTAAAATCTAATACGTACCTATTACAAAAAAGAAAAATCATTAAAATTACGTGTAAACCCTTGATCAAACACTAAAAACGGGCAAAAACCCTAAACTACAAAAAACCCTATTAACTTCCCCCGATTTTTAGTATGTACTTTGGGGTAAACTAATTTGTGTACACGACTTGAATGTATTCTTGAAATTACATACCTATCGAATAGAATTTTAAGAAAGTATTTAATAATTGCATAATAGATAGAAGCATGTTTAAGAAATACAATTATGAATTATGTATTTTTGTAATTTTCGTAATATCTAACCAAACATGTGGAAAAAGCAAAACCATGACAATTTGGGTGAGCAATTTAAAGTTTAGGGCACGTGACCATTGCTGGGATGGTGTCCCCTGTGGCCAGTGCACCAAAAGACAATGATGCTTAGTTGGACATGAATGAATAGAGAACAAAGAGGATGTACAAAATGTTTGGCCATACAAAATAATAATACGCAATGATTTTTTAACATAAATTGATGTCCTTAGATGTATCTGAAGGGACGTGGCCATGGACCTACTTATGTCCATCACACGTTTTATGTCTAGCCTTTTGTCTACACAACGCCACTCTCTAATCTCTACCTAATAATTAATTAGTTTCTTGCTGGCAAATATGAAATCCCAATCAAACATATAATCTTATTAGAAGCTAAAATTTGCTCTATATTATATAATGTGTAATACTTTGAATAAGTATTCAATGGGTGAAACCCATATATACATTCATTTAAAATAATATATAAAAATATTACCAATCCGTTCACTTGACATGAATAACTATTAATTTCCTCATTATTATACATAAACTGCTATTGGCGGTATTTATTTGAGGGAATGGCAATCCATAATTAACTGCTATTACGCAAAATGGTAAATAATAATTTATGTCTAACCGCATAAATTGTCATTCGATGGTTTATTTTCTAACTTTGTTATAAATATATCTGTCTTGAAAATATCACCTATATAAATATCATCTCTCTATAGTAGATAAAAAGTATTATGAATATTTTATCTTTTACTCCAATACTAACTTATTTTATTTTTTATACCAAAAAAACATTATAATAGCCATTACAACCCTGTTACATTCAAATTGAATTAAAATTCAATTCCCTCCTTATTATTATTAAGGCAAAGTAAACAACCATAAGTATGCAAAAATAAATTATTACATACCATTGCTATGTCATATTTATGACATGTGATATAATATTTTTTTATATATATATGGCATGTAATAAATGCGATATTAGAATTGCATGTATTAAATGCAATGTAACAATTACAATATAACATTTAATACATACAATATCATATTAAATATATAGTTTCACATGTATTAAAAACAATATTATATTGGTATTTATGTAATTTAACTCTAATTAATATTTTTGTAATTTCTTTTTGTAAGGAAATAAGATAAAACCTTATATATGACCTGCAACATAAGATATAAACAGATTACCATAAAATAGATGATTGCACTAGTTATAAATATATGAGAAAATTGACAAGATGTTGGTAATTTATCTAAAAAATTTTGTATCATAAGAATATTGATTGTTTCAGTTATCTAGTAATGATATATAAACTGATTCCCCTTTTGTGTAATAATACAAATTGTTAAAGTAATTAAAGTTTATATATCAAATGTGACATCCACCAAATAAATATCATCACTTGTTGTTACCATTGGCTTGAAGTTGCTTTAGCACTATGGTAATGATTATGGTTGTCACTTAGTGCATTGTAAGACTGGTAAATTAATATAATATTTTTTATCATGTAAAGGGGAAAAAGAAAACTTCGCTCATTTTAGCCATGATCTGTCCTTGAGCTGCAACCATCGTCGTTAGCTGAATTAAATCTCTATGCCTTTTATGCCAACCCTTCTTTCGTGCGGAGCTGAGCAAAATACACATTATTTATCGTGAATCAAACGACCTGAATGTACGCACCGTTTTTCCGCAAATTACTTTGCGTAACGGATTGAGTGTTTTTGAAAGGTATATGTCAAAGATTGTACTGTTTTTCTTGTTAGAGGCATGGCCATATAAGACAAAAACACAATTAGCCCTTAGTAATTTGAGTATGAGCAAGCAAAGAGGTGTATCTTAGGAGGGGGAATGCGAGGAAAAAAGTGAAAACAAAGAGGTTTTTTATAGATATCTTCGATCGTAACAAAAAGACATCTAGTCATCTTTTGTCTTAGAAGGCCTAGAATCTTGTATAGGTTAACCAATGACGTTGTCATCCACAATGAGAAAATAGCAAAGAAAGAAAACAACAAAAAAGCTCTAAAATCTCAAGAAAAGTTTCGGCCAGTATTACACGTCACGTATAATATATATATGCAGAACAATTATTAATGATTTTCTAATATGTACTATGTGACTAATTGTTATTTTAAAAACTACCCGTTACCTTATCAATATGTTGAAATATAATTAGTTGTGTACTAGCTATTAACTATTTTTTCCTAAAATCTCTTGTTCCCTTCACTATAGAACTTCCCTTCATGTATCTCATTTTCATATAATCATGAGCCTCACCGAAAATTAATATTTTCTTCACATTGTTCTCTTCCAGATTAGGATGGATGGGGAGTCGGACCCTCCATTTCAAGAGACCTACAAACTTCTTTTCGATAAATACATGCTCGAAAAACCCACACAGGAAATCGATGACATGATGTCAATAACACTGAATGTTGATGAATGCAATCTCCCCTTGATCGACCTTAGTCAATTGAATCTTGGAGAGATAGAGCGAGAGAAGTGTAAGATGGAAATAGTTGAAGCATCCAAAGAGTGGGGGTTTTTCCAAGTATTGAATCATGGTATCTCAGGTGGGATTTTGGAGCAAATGAGGAAGGAACAAATTAAGGTTTTCAAGCAACCATTTGAGAAGAAGATCAGCAAAGAAGACAATTACTTGAATTTTTCAAGAGGGAGTTATCGTTGGGGAACACCAAGTGCAACGTGCCTTAGGCAATTATCTTGGTCCGAAGCTTTTCATGTTCCACTGGCCGATGTTACCAATTTAGGAGATAAGTGCAACACACCTCTCAGGTAAGGTGAATATTATATATTATTAACATGTTCATTTCTTCCTATACATTATTTATATTTTCTAGTTTGTATGGCCAATTTCTCTTGAGTGTGCAACGAATTAATTTTATTATAAACTTAGGACAGATTCTATTAACTCTTAAAATGTGTTTTTACTTTTCTAACTCTTTCAATATGTGCACATATATCCTCCGGCCATTGCTAAAGGCATGTGTAGTGCTGTCCAAGAAGTTATTGGGTCGATGAAATCTAAAAATGTCAATGGACTTTAAATTATTCCGTCATAAAATATCAATATATAATATATAATATATATATCTTTTTCTCGGTTGAGTTGAAAATATGAATGTAGAAAATAATGATAATGCTATGCAAAGGAATCCTTGTCAAGTTCCACACTAACAATTGAGTATAATATTGAAAGTGGGATTTGGTATTGATTTCCACACCTAGGACTCTAGGTTTTGACCGTGTTGTGTGTTTAACCTGTGTTGTATAAGTGTAAAAGATTCTAAAATGATATACAAGAACTTGCAACATAATAGTGGGAATGCTAGTTCTAATAGTAGGAGGGGAGAGAGAGAGAAAGCATATGTATACTTTTTGAATATAGTGGTTATCCTTTCAAATGGTACATTCAAATCCAAAACTTTTATCTTTAAAAAAAATTTGAAATAATGATCCTAATTAACTATTCCATCCAAAACCTTATATGACATGTTCTTTCTTAAAAACAAATATTTTGTGGCCATGTCTATATGTTATGTCGATATTTATACCCACACATCCTACACCATCCACCAGCATGGTTGTTATCATAGCATCACTATCAATACAATACTAGACCAAATCACAATTATCACCAATAGTGTTAGTGATAATATCACGGTAGTGGTGGTAAAATGAAAATGTATTGGTAAGGTTAGAGACAGATATATAGTGGTAATAGAATAAGAAAATATGCTTAATATATATATATATACATAGAAGACACACACACACACACTATCTATTAAAAAAAATTGTTATAATAGTATAAACTTGTACATGACAAACAATAAAATCTTTTGCTATACTCAATGCATAAAATATTTTGATTGTACTATTCTTCTTGTACTCTACTACTATGTTATGAGGGAAATTCTATGGTATCATTAGTTTTGGCCGAACCGATACCTTCACTATTTAATGGCTAACAACATACCCAACCATAATCAAATCACTAAAATAGTTAACATTCCAATTATTATATATTAACGATTAAATGGTTGATTGAACGATTCTATCAACGACACTGTAAAAGCTTCCTATGTTATGATTATCTTGCATTGTATGGAAACGAACAGCTTTATAAGATCATAGATAACATAGACACTTCTATAAAGATAATATCATTTCAAATTGGGCTATGTTGATAACATTTTATGGTGTCCTTAATATGAATATGATATCTCCTCTTCTGTTATAATGTTACTTTGTCTATTTATGGGAAGCCTTCATATATATATAGAGAGAGAAAAAGACACACAACCACACACACAAAAGCTAACCTTGTACTTGCATTGCATGTATATGTTCAACAATATCAAATCATAAAAATTTAATTGTAAAAAATGTTAAATTTTTTATTATGAATTAATTAGATGTTTGACAATAAAAAATTTTACCTATAATTTTTTATCCTTATATATGGCCTTTTTTTTTTAATTTTTCTTACTCTAAATTTTAATGCAAATTCTTAAGTTTTAAGAAAGAAAAGGAAAATGAGGGAATAGTTATTATCATAAAAAAAATTTTAGGAAGGGAGTGCTTATTGTTTTAAAAAAGAAGTTATGTGTTGTATGGTAGTTAAATAATTGATAAATAATATAAGAATATAAAGATTAACAATATATCTAAACTTTTAAATTAATCAATTTAATACTTGAAATAACTTTTTGTGTACGTAAATAGTACCTCTGTCACATTAGCTAATAACATCATCCAACGTGGCATTTTTAACTAATATAATTAAGATATTATTCACGTGCACGAATAGTTTATTTAAATACTAAATTGATCAATTTAAAAATTTTAATCCATAACTGCATATATTGCCAAAGTCCATATACCATGTGTGATATTATCAAAAGATTAAAGACACCAAACAGTGCCTTTTGCTTTAATAATACTAGTAGTCTATACACTCATGATGTGTGTGCAAAATTTTAAAATATATAATATATATATATCAAATGTATAAAATATTAATTTAAAAATAATTATGCATTTAAAGAGAGGGGGAGAGAAAACTATAAACATATGTTTAAGAAGATAAGTGCAACTGTCAAATTGGAAGATTTTATAGGAGAGAATGGAGTACAATAAGATAACTGTCAATTATCATATTTTAGTATTCATTTTTTGAGAAAAATGAAGGACATCACTTAATACACTAGTATGGATGATCTTCAGAGGCTACTCACTTGTTTTAGATGAAAAATTCATCTGATTTAGTCTACTAAGAGATTATATCACCTCAATGATTTTTCTTGAAAATCCTCGTCATATTTTAAAGATAGAGGTGACACTCGCCTTATATAATTGAACAAAGGCGAGTTTCACCTCCAAATGAATTTCAAGCATTTTGAATTTTTTTTTAAATGGGGAATTGAGGCAAAAATGGCCGCAACATGATTTTCTTTTTTGGGCTGAATTTCTTTATTGAGGTGAAAATTGCCTCAACATTAAGTTTTTTTTTTTCTTTTCTAATTTCTTTTTTGATGAAAAATTCACCTGAAATTGAATTTGTTATTTTTAAAATATCACTAAATTTCCATTGTAAATTTTTTTTTAGTTTTCCATTTTTTCCCAATTTTAATATATTTTCTAGTTGCATTTGTGCTGAATGTTTTTAGTTATTTTATTAAAAATTACATATATCAAATTTCAATGGTTAATATATTTTTATTTGTATGAAATAATCAAATTTTTACAATGAAACAAAAAAAATTATTATCAAGTAATTAATTTTCATTAACACACGTAAACTTGCAATAATAATATGTTTTAATTCCAACACCTATCAAAGTAACATTAAATAATTAATATTAGTAATATAAATTATTTATCATACATATAACATATAAAAGAAGATTAGTATAAAAATTATATGTTATTACCATTAAAAAATAGTAACATATATTGATCAAATTTTGTTTAATACCTAAAAAACAACAAATATATATATATGTATATATATTAACCTACACCATAAACATAAATAATGCAAAAGATAAATAAGCATATTAAGAAATTAAAAAAACTGCTTGACTAAGAGAACTTTTTTCATATGAAAGAGTTCTGTGTCCAAAAATGAATAAAGTGAGTCGGGCGAAGGAATATATCGAGAAACATAAAGGTGAAATTCACCTTAGTTTAATACTTGAGGCAAAATTACCTCTGCATTTCCCAAATTGAGGCAAGTTTCACCTCTGATGGGTGTCTGAGGTGAAACTTGCTTCAATCAACATTCAATTCAGCACATCCTTTTCCCAAGCTCATGTTTATTTTTCGTTTTTTTTTTTTCTAGATTGAGGCTAATTTCGACTAAAAAAATGTCTATCGGAGGTGAAGTTTGCCTTAATCCAATTTCCAAATTTCCTTAATTTGGAGGAGAAACTTGCCTCAATTGCCACATTAGTAGCAAAACTCGCTGCTATTTACCCTATTTGAGGCGAGTTTCACCTCATTTTTTAAAAGATCTCACCTATTATGAAAAAAAATTTACTAGTGATAGTAATATATATATATATATATATATATGTATATATAAGGTTTGGTCGTCCATTTTCTGTAAAACTAACAAATTTCATCAAACATTATTTTTTGCATATTTCTATATAATATAATTAAGGACGAACGCAAGATCATATGACTAAGGGAGCCAAACTTACTTTATTACAAATATAAGCATAATATTTTTTTTTATTTAAATATACTACAGTAATTAATTTTTTTCCGAGTAAGAGGAGCCGGGCCCCTTTTGTCCCCTGCATGGTCCGTGTTTGAATATAATGCTTTTCATATTTCTTTGATTGGATTTAGCTTAATAATGGGACAATTCGCCGCGACGGTTTCGGATCTAGCACAAAAACTAGCAGAAATTTTATCAGAGAAAATGGGAGAAGAGTCAACATTCTTCATGGAAAATTGCCTGCCCAGCACTTGCTATCTTCGCATGAATAGATATCCTCCATGTCCAGTGTATTACGATGTGTTCGGTCTCATGCCACACACCGATAGTGACTTCCTCACTATACTTCACCAAGACCAGGTTGGAGGATTGCAATTAGTGAAAGATGGAAAATGGATTGCAGTCAAACCTAACCCTGATGCTCTCATTATTAACATTGGTGACTTATTTCAGGTAATTTTCCTTTTTTTTCCCCACTCAAACTGTTCCTTTTTTATTTTTATTTTTTTGGAGAAGAGGAGACAATTTCATATTCTATAAAAAGGCTAGAAGGGCATCAATGGCTTAATGGTCTAATGCATCTTCATTGTCTCTCAAGAGAAAAATACTAGATTCGATTTCCTCTTCCATTTGTAATGATAAAAAAAAGAACAAAAAAGAGAGAGACTGGAAAAGCAAATCTTATGTCTTTCATCATAAATGGAAGACAGTATTATATCATATGGACTATGATAAGTGAGAAATTAAGTACAAGAATCTAAGCTAGTGGCCAATATTTAGTTATGTAATGCTAAACTTGGTTTTATGGAGCAGGCATGGAGCAATGGAGTTTATAGGAGTGTTGAACATAGGGTTTTGTGCAACCCAAAAGTGGAAAGGTTTTCGACAGCATATTTCCTATGTCCATCCTATGACACTGTAATAAAGAGTTGTCAACACCCATCAATCTATAGAACCTTCAGCTTTCGGGAATATAGGCAGCAAGTTCAAGAGGATGTGCAAAACTTGGGCTTCAAAATCGGCCTCCCTAGGTTTTTTTATAGCTAAGCTTCGTGTATTTCTTTTTCTCTTTTTGTGTTATTAATTTTGGTAATTAGTAAGTAATTATAAATTTATATATGTAAAAAAATAAAAATAGTTATAGGTTATGGAGTGCTATGAAGTAGAAGTGACCGCCGAGATTAGGGTAAAGTTCTACATTTAAAAGCTGATGAGCTCCTGTAAAATTATGGAGCTTAATAGTGTGGTATTTGTTGTATTTTCTATGATCCCATCATAAACAAAAGTTTAATAAATAAAATAGAAGAATTGAACCATGATTGTTATGCTCAGACCTCACTGCCTCAGACCTAGGATGGCAACACAGTCCGTTGCGTATTCCTTTTGGACATGCAAGGATCAACGTTATATTCTCTTTCTTTCTTCGTTTCCATTTAACGATTACTTGCCCAAAAAAAAAAAGAAAAAACTTTCAAATGAGGTGAGAAAGCCCAACAGGTAACAACTATTATACAATCACACACTATACGTTATGCCAAACCACGAATGATCTAAGATAACTAATATAGTAATTATAAGGTTTTTTTAGATTACCTTATTTTTATTTGTATCTACTCTATATTTTTGCATATTTTTTATCTAGTTATGAGTTAAAAAATCTATTTTTCATCTATATTAGTTTTTTATAAATAATTTGTTTGAAAAATAAACGATAAAAATAAGATAGTTAAAAACAATCCAAAAACAACAAACAAAACAAGACCTAAATAACAAACACACGTAGACTCATTTAATTGTTTAATCATATTTGGTTATGTACGACTACCCAGCGATCACACAAAATCCACTCTTGGAATCAATTTTTTTGTAAGTGTAGAAGTATATCATCCTTGGGTACTATTTTTGAAAAGTGTGGACCTATATGCGTCAAAAGTCTATGAATCCACGAGCTTCTAATAGTCAATAGCGAATCCTATTCCACGGAGACCATTTGGAAGCGTCAACTCATAAGGCCCATGGTGTTCCGTGGAGTCATTTTTAAAATGAGGATTCATCAAATCCATGGTGCCATAATTTTAAAGGTGGGGGCGGGTTCTTGTAATAGGTTTTTGAAAGTGTAGAGTAGGCCAGTAAAATCGATTTTGGAAATGTCAAGTGGAATCCTGGATATTAATTTTCGAAGTGTGAAATGGGGTTTATAAACCTAAATTTAGCTTGAGCAAGTCCTTCGAGTCCTTCTGATAAATTCCAATTTTCAATGTATGGACCAAAGCAATCCTATGCTCTTGTGTGTTAATTACTCTAAGCCTCTTAATCCATTAATATCATTACACTGCATGCATGGAATCCTACATAGATATAATGCAAAATCTACACTATTATGCATAAGCAACAATTAGACGAAAGTCACCCACTTTGAAATTATAATTCTTTATCTTCGTTCTATATAATTCTTAGTTCCTATAAAATGAGGAAATTTAGAATAGTATTCCTTGGAGGATTAAATTTGGTACCTAAACTCAGCCACAAAAAAAAAGGTACGTTCGTAAACTTTATATAAAAATTTATCAGATACTTAAACTTTAAAATGGTTAATTTAATATCTACACGATCTTTTCTTAACTATTTTCACTACGTTTGCTTTGTTTGTCAATATAAAAGAGGCAGACATCATTGAATTTTAATTATCTCCCTAACATTGTCTAGTACTGATATGTTTTTTTTTTTTTTTTCACATCAACAAATGGAACAAACGACATTAAGTGATAAAGTAAAATAGCCACACAAAGATTTTATTGGGTATGTTGACCATTTCAAATTTCATGTACCATATTGAATTTTCGTGCAAATTTTAGGTATTAAATTTGACATTTTCCTATCCTTGAATATTATTTTTATCTATCAGGATTACTTAATTTATTTAGCGTATGTTAATATTTTTTGCTATAGGTAATTAAAAATCCATTTGAATCGGTTTAGGAGTGGCCCAACCTATATAAAAATGATGAGTCAACTCATTTAAGAGATGAGGCAATCAACCCTAACTTAGGGATGGGGTAATTAACCTTCTAGCGGGGGTAGCAGTAGACCCCATGGCAATCTACTTAGGAAAGTCGTTTGCATATAATATATATATATATATATTGTATACACTTTTTAATAATTAACCTGGGATTTCTATTTTATACCAATAGGGTGAATTTCCAAATTTATATTTCTATAATTCTTTAGGCTACAGCATTACCCAAAGCCCAATCAATTCGGGAAAAGAGAATGGGTCATATTAAACGTCATATCCGTATTCTTTGACTTTATGGCATTTAGAGCAGAGTGAAAAAACAATAGAAAATCAGGTCTCCCAAAATTCTTGTTTTGCATGCTATAGATCATCTTACAAATCTTGGATGGGTCATCCATCGATTAGTAAATAAGTTATGAATGACGAAAATTTATTTACAAATATCATCAATAAACTTGAAAGGAAAAGAATTAAGTTAAATCCTTGTCTTAGAACAGTCCTAAAAGAAGCCATGTTGAATTAAATGTTGATGGCAATTTGAGTGAAGGTAAAGGTGGTGGAGATAATATTCTAAAAGATTCCAATGGAAAAATGATTCTGTCCTTTGGTTTCTCCGCTCACCATAAGTCCATTGAATTGACTCATAGGTTAGGAGTCTTAAATATTGTATGTCTTATAATCGCAAAGAGGTACTTATTGAAATTAATTTGCCCTCGTCTAAAGATGATTATCCTCTAATATGTAATGTTCAACTTAGCTTTTCACGATAGAGAATTGCTATGGATCTGAACTAGTAGACCTATAAACGAAGGAAAACTTTTTAACACTGATGTGTTACCTGAGTAGCCATTCCATACTTAAATTAATACAAGGTTCAAATGCAAATAATTACCAAACGTGAGCTAAGAAAATACAAGCCCTTAAGCGCTATTTATAAAGGAATCTAGAGTAGTTACTTAGAACAATTGTCTCACACTAAGACAGTTACACCATGGATCGTTTTCTCACACCTTGATAGCTATTGTGGACTATTCTCAAAAATATTAAGGGTTATTGCTCCAAATAATGCATTCATTGATTGTTAGGAGATGTGTTAGATAAACATCTCCCCCAAGCGGGTCGAGTCCGAATCCAAAAAATAAGGACCCGAAACTACCTCAGAAGGAGACGGGGCAGTCTAGTCTACACGTGGCCCCACTAGGTCTTGGGACAGGTTAGGATAAGTCTAACCTATCCCCTTTCCATTAATTTTCCCAAAAAAAAAAAAACTATTTAAGAGCAAGCCAATAGACTTGCCTTGGACCTATGGATCCTACAAGTCAACTTCACGAGTAAGACCTACCCACCAGGTTGGACCCATAAGGTCAAATCCATGGTTGACCAAGTAGATTTCCAATTCGGACTCAACCCGAAAGATGTCTTAGTACTAAAATAATTGGTAGGCTAGGTGTCACACCAAGAAAAACACCAACCTATTGAGGAAGTTAGATAGGTTAGAATGTTGCTTATCCAAATATTTCCAAAATACCAAAAATGATCTAGATCAATCCATAGTTTAATGAGATCGGATTAGGCTTGGAAATCCTATTACCAAATTGCCCATCAACATAATAAGATATGACAGATGGAATGAAATCCCTTGCACAAAATATTCAATAAAGAAAATATAGGGAAAGTTCAATTATATTTAGAGGAAACAAAAAAGTACAACTGACTGGCTTACCAAGAAAAGTGGGAGAGCCTGTCTACATTCTTTTATACTTCGGAAACCAAATTGGTTGCAAGACTGAAACAAATTCTGTTGGTCCCCAGACTTGGAGACTTGTTTGGTTTCTCGTCAATCATCTTTTATCTTTCCAATTGTACTTTTTAGGTGGATGTATTTTATCCGTAAGTGTTGAAAAAATAAATCATTGTCTTTCACCTAGGACAGTTTACATTTATACAGCTCATAGGTGCTTGTAATAAAATAGAGCTAAGGCTCTACGTTCCCCTCTACTTTGTAATAACTTTTTCCTCTACTATTGGTAATACCCTCCCCGTGTATAGGATTTGCCATTAAATATAATAATAATTGAAAAACAAAAAAAGGTTATTCTTATTTATCTCCTTGAGAATACACACACACATTCTGCCACCATCAAGGATAGGAAAAATGCATACAAACTACGAAGTCTTCTACCAAAACCACATTATAAGGAATTGAATTTACTTCACGCCATTAAAGGATTGAGCATCGATGCAATTATTACAAGGTCTTTGATTGAAGGTATAGCCATGAAATCAAAATGACAAATAAATAAATAGGAATAGCCATATTCTTTCTATGCTCCTGCTTTGTTCAAACAGCTGAGAATTAGCTTATGTATAGAATATTCCAAGAGTACAGTATATAATTTGTTTTTTTTTTTTTTTTCCCAAAAAGAAAAAGCCTACAGTCACTATTTAGCGCATCAGGTAGCAAAAGAAACAAAACTGCTATCTTTTGCGCTTGGACTCTTTCCGCATTTCTGTGAGGTAGTTCTCCATATTAGCTTTTTCCCACAAACGCCTATGCACAAGGTCTTCCTTCATTGATTCATCTAAATGACATTTATTAAAAAAAAAAAAAATTCCACTACTTCAGAATTCCTCCCATGCATACGAGTCTCATATTAAGAGACCTTATACCATCCCTAGAATATTCATTCCACAGGATATTACTCTGTTAATGCCCAGGATAAAATTTTGGAAGACTAAAGGCTAAGTGCGCAAAATGTATATGGTAATTCTACAAAAGCTCAGTAGTCCTTGAATTTAGCTCTGATACAGAAAGATCCACGAGCATTTAAATGAAGCACAGCCTCCATTTCCCCAAAATGTATAAATCAGTAGGTGGAGCAAAGAAGGGTCCAGTATCCAAAAAAATTGTAAATTGGCACAGGTTATAACTGTGTTATTAAGAACAACGCTCCTGTCAATCCTATAGTAGAAATTATACCATAAGTAAGATAGCGATGTTTTAGAGGTAAATTTATTTAAGTTATCATTTTATTAAGTCAAATATGATATTTAGCAGAAAACATTATCCAAAAATTGATATCTTAAACAACTTTATAAAATATTATTATTTTATTTAATTTACTTAACGAATATTTATTATATTTTTTTTAATATATAAAATGTATTGATATTCCAAAATAAACTGATTTTAAATATATAGATATATATGTTCAAGCATAATTTACTCCTTTTCAATTATATTCTATCCACGTGTTCCTTCATATCATTTCTTTTAGACGTGTCGTGCACGATCCACTCAATTCCAGGTCCTTAAGCTTAGGCCTGGGCCTAAATTTGTTGTATGAGGATTACTTATCACCATAGAATCATTACACAAAATAACCCAGTTCGCAATTGGTAAAGCAAGCATATTTTCTTTCCCCATTGAAGTATAAATTTTATCAGATAAGGGCTAATGGAGCTACGTTACCTATATTGCTCCAAGCATCAACAGGTATTCTCAGTGCTGTTTGTGTCAGGTAACAAGCGTCATTCCAGGAATATGGAGCTTGCTTCACCCGGTATCTCCATAACCAACAAGCATGCCACGACAACAGCTGAGTTTAAAACAAAAGGGAATCAGATACTTCAGTGCTTAATAAAAGAGCCAATGCAGCTTTAATTTGGAAAGGATGATAAAATGCAACAGCAGGATATAATAGAACAAGGAGAAAAAGTTAAGGCAAGATGTATACTATCAAAGTTACTTTACAAGAGATGTTTTGGGTAAGCTAGCCACATAATCTCACCTTCATAGTTGTGTAAGGTAAAAGTATACAACGCACGCCAAGAAGGTCCCACAAGCAGGGCCTTTCAGCTCCTTTTATCTGTAGTTCCAGGTCCTTGCTGAGTTCATCTTCCAGTTTCCTACCATTGGTTCATTAAGAATCCTTAGTGCTTAAAATTTAAATAAAACAAAAGGATTCAAGCAGAACATTGACCTCAAAAATCTGAGCTTCAGTGTATGCACTGGGTAGCATACATGATATATGATGGAATACATGGGGAAGGCAAGCAGGTTTGAACAAGAGCTTGATGTATGGAGTTTTTTGCTTTCTTTTCTTATTTACTTATTTATTTATTATGATTTTTTTTTCCTGGTGTGGGTGTGCTGGGGAGGGGGGTGTTCAAAGAAATTCTGCAAAGAGATGTCAATTGAAATATGGCAAGCCAAAAAGAGACATTTAAAAATTTACACGAGTACCTACTTATCCATCTGCTTTTGGTTTTTCTTCTTGTTTACTGTTCCCCCACTGCGTTCTAGCTGCAAGGCCTTCAGTCTATTTTTGTAAGCTGGTGTCTTTTTGACCATAGCAACAGCCTGCACCAAGAACAATTGAGATGTGCTGAGATAAAAATGTAACAACCATCCACAGTCGTGGATGGATTGAAAATCATTTTTTAAATAATAAGGGAAAATTGCAGCAGAAAACCCTAACGTTCATTATGATTTCTATTCTAACCTACCGTTTCCAAAAACTGTACTAACATTTCATGATTACTTCAAATCAAATCTTATCAGTTCAGCTTCTACATGTGATCCTTTTTCCTTGCATCCCTTCTGGAATGGAAGCACAATAGCCAGTCTTTTGTCTTCAGAAGCTTGTCTTGAAAGCTGTGAGTTGGAGGTGTAAAAATTTTTTTTTCCTATTGCCACACCATGTCTGATTCAATGGCCTATTATTGACTACTATCAGAGGTCCAATCCTCAAACAAAGAGAGAACTTGAGCAAATCCATTGACTCATTTACATCTAAATCCATTTCAACTAGCCCTCCACCACCGCCAATGGCTAAGATCACTAGCTGACTCAGCAGAAGTGGTAATGGTGTAGAAAAAAGATAATTCAAGCCATCTGACATACTAATAGTTCATCTCCATTTATAACCAGTGTTCTTTTCGATTAGAGTTTACACTCAGATTAGCTAGATACGAACTTTTATTCGTACTTAAGCATGACCCACCGGCAATGCTGGGCAATACTCAACTAGGAGAAAATCCCTGCCATCCATTTTCTAATGTAAAATTACAGAGTATCCTCAAGATGCTAACAACTGAATTCCTTTCTATGCTTTAGTATTAATGATCAGCTTTATATCTTACATTTAGTATATTCTGGTACATAATTTCAGTTATTGAAGCTCAGGGCAATATGATGAAACTGAAATTTAGGCTACAATAGTGATTTTCTTTTTTCTTTCAAGTACAATAAAGATTTCACCAAATGTTTTTTCTTATGAGCATGAGAATAAGATCTTGTCAACAAGCGATTATTAGCAAAGTTGTCCCATAGAGCAGATTTGCCTTTGTTAGTATTATGATCCTTCTCAGTAAAACCTATTTTTAATGACCAATAGACCCATTTGAGAGAATTCTTCAATCTTGCATATGACACTACAAACTACATAATAAATCCAAATGAGAGATAAAATAACACTGAGTAACATTTTTCTCGTCTCCCATTACAGTTCTTTGTTTATTTAAGTCATTTTCTACCTACCATTCTAAGAGTGAAATTAAATTGACCCACAATGCTATATCTTTTCTTTAGGATACCAAATGGTGCTCCATACTAAGACAGCAAGTTTGTCCTCGCTCAGATAATCACTACAGAGATATTGCAGACCTTCAAATTCATTTGCCTCATGATTACTGATGGCATTTGCTAGCTCTAGCAAGAAAAGCTTCTTACACTATTGCCCTAGGGAGACAAGATGTTACACTAATAAGTGGCCTAGCCTGCGGTGCAGTCAAATAAGCAAATGGCAGAGCATTGGGCCGTGCTTGAATATAGTGCGCTTTGTGTCATGCAAGAAGAGTTGAGCGAATGTTGGGTCATCCACTTATTCACCTAGTCATGGTTTGTGATCCATGGGTGATGCACTCAGATTTCATGTGCCATCTGCACGCACTCTGAAAAGGGTAGGTGCCAATCAAGCACGACTTGTCTTCAAATGGGTCATTATTCAAGCTATGGGGGTAGAAAGTCACAGTGGTTTGAGTTAGTATGTTTGTCAAGCTGCTAAAGCAAGGTGGTTAACGGAGTTTGTAGCAAGTCCTTATCTTATTTCTTCTAACTGTTACACCTAGGGTTCGGTTTGGGCACAAAAACATGCAATTTTGTTGTTTTGTAGGGAAATCTTACACTGAAGCTTGGTTTGCAAGTAAAATATTACATTGAAGCCAGTTATGACTCTATCAGAACATGCATGCTTTGTATTTAACTCTCAATCTAACTAATGTTTTGGTTTATGTCTACTCACAGCTCACCCAGCCTCAAACAGGAGTCAAAGAAAACTGCATCCTGCACCAAAGATCAACAAAAATAGAAAATACAATGACTAAGGCTATACATCTAATAAACATAACAAGATATCTATGAGCTAGGTCTCAGCCTCCTCCAGTATACAGACAATACTGGAGATCAGTTTGTGACATCAAGGCTACCATGTTATTCTACAACTCCACTAGATCTAGCGTCAATGATATGAGTTGCAAATTACTCCACTCTCTCAGCAATCTGCAATATTATATCACCTCTTATTCATGCACTATTTGAATTTCGGCTTAATCTTGAGCATATTGAAGAAAAGACATAGTCAGTTGTTCTTGCAACTTGTGCGATCATGGGCAAGTTGTTATGGGCTAAGGAATAGGATATACTCAATGAGCGATCATTAGCAAGCCTGTCCCTTAAAACTGAGATTCATATATCATGCATAAGAATTGCAGGATGCAAAGGTAATGGACTAAAAGCACAATCTTAAAAGCTTTTATAGCTAAAACATGCAAGTTCTCTCAGCCATCAAACCAATGATTTATGGATCCATTAAATAATTACTTTTTCTTTTTGATAGATCCATAGCCATTTATATCAGAATCTCATAGGCATCAAGAACAATATGTATTACCTGATTATACCTTGTCCATTGATTTAGGTACTGAAATCCCGAGAGTACAAGGAGAAGGCCAACTAGGACAGCACGAGGATCCTAGCAAAAAACAAACTAGAAATTAATTTTTCTACCAGAATTTATGGAATGCAAACTATATAGCCAAATACTAATGCTTGAGTTGTTATTCTACCAGTCTTTTCAGAAAGCAAAAGGAAATATTTTCAGTGTATGAAAGTACTCACAGTTTTATGACCATAATATGCGTGGTAGTACCTGGCAGTGTTGTAAATTACCTGAAAGAATTGCAATTTAATATTGATCAGATTTTTTTTTTTTTTTTGGGTAAATAATATTTGATAAGATATTACCAGAGAGCACAGAGAACATGCTATTTGTCCCCTAGTATATCATATATCATTGATTGCAGCTATCATTTTTTATGCAATATGCTACGTTAATTTGGAGAAGAATAGAAGAAGAAGAAGAAGATGTATGTACAGCGCATAAGTTTGGCGAATGGAACAATGCCAACAATATATAGTGAGCCAGAATAACATTCATTCAGAAGAGGTACATAATCATTACACCAAAAGTAACTGAAGTTGATATAGATTTTATCATAGGCAGCATTGAGACAGGGAAAAAAAATGATGACTATAATAATTTGGCAAAGCATGAGCTTCATCAACCTAAGACTACAGGAAATTGAATTGCATCCAGATGGAAGAGGACAGGCAATGGACAGATATGGGTAAATGGGCTCAACATTATACTTGCAGAGAAAGAGAAGCGAAAGGAAAAACAAAAAACTGTAAATGGGCTCAACATTATACTTGCAGAGAAAGAGAAGCGAAAGAAAAAACAAAAGGCATTATATAAAGGGTATATAGGTCATTTTTCAAATCTCAGTATGACCATTGTTTCAGCATAGCAGCAGCGCAGCAGCAGCAGACCCTGGGGACGCCTCCCATCTAAACTCCTTTTGTTTGTCTAGGCTTTTGTTTGGAGTTTTAAGTCAGATTGCATCTAAAAGGTCAATGTAGTCATAACCCTTTTCAGTATGTGTCCACTCATTTTTGCTAATGTGGCATGCCATATGGTTGGAAGTGACAAATAAAAAAGGAGTTCAAGCCTTAATTGATAATCTTAGAAGGTTTAGGATTTAATCATAAAATTCAGAGGATTCAGTGCACCATTCCTAGATACAGAATCTGTAGGACTGTCTTGATTTCTTAGTATCTGCATATCAAATCTCAGTAAGAGCCCCACTATTTTTTTATTAGAAACATGGTTCTCAAATAGTATACGATGAATGTACATCCAAGGTTGGAAACAGCATTTCAGTGGATTCAAAAAGTATGATGAGTTATACATTGCAGACAAATTAAATTCAGCCATTTTTCATTAGGCAAAAGTACATACAAGGACTGTTGTTCAATTCTCTGCTTTGAACTGACTTCCAAAATTTTTTCTGTTAATGGAAATACCAACAAACAAAGGAGAAAGAACATACTCGTGCTAAACCTATTCTATGGACCTTCTGTTTCTTCTTTCAGCAATCAATCAAAGATTGTAAATAACACATAAAAGACTAAAAACCCTCAGTTCAAAATAATTTGCTACAGAGACCCTCAATGGCAAAAAAAAAAAAAAGAAAAGAAAAATTATGCTCTGCATGGTAAATCAGAGAAGAACAACTTTGAATGGAGTTACAAAGACAGAAAAAACGAACATATACATTACACTAGTTGTCAGAAATTACCTCCTCTGGGTGTGCAATTGCATAATCATATTGCTCACGTGTGGCTTCATCTTTCAATATCTATAAATGAAAATCATTCAGATTATAGAATGAAACATCAAAAAAAAAATAATTTGCAATTGGGTAAAGAAACCTATACAAACAAATGCAATTATATTGAACCCACAAAAGTCAAGCTAAATAATCAACCACACAGGTCCTTTGAAATTCAAGATTGTAAATAACCATGAGTGCATGCTAACCATTTGTTTTCAGCACTTCAATCAAAGAACAACTAGAATTTCATACATCTCACAGAACATGTAAGAAGAATACCAAAAAATTCCAGGAGCATATTATACGCATATGGTAGAATTAAAAATATCAATTCAAGGACGGCCAAGTCCGAGATCAGAAGACATAGGTAAGGAACAGAACACACCGATTGAAAGAAATTCTCCCGTTTGTAAAAGCTACTAATAGAACTGATTGGACAGCTCAATTTCAACATTGATAAAGTGAAACTTATTCAGAACCTCATACCGTTCACTCCGCAGTCATATCAAGTTCAATAATTTTTGGACATTAAATCGTAATTTCTCCTTTCTTTTTTATTTTTTAGCGATACTCTAAGAAATAATTCAATTCAAAAACTAAAAATACACGAATTAGATTTACATATAAAGTTGCCAAATCAGATTTAAGTTGAGAAAAAGATCTAAAATTTAGGACCTCATAAGCATTGGCGATCTTCACAAACTTCTTTCGCGATTCCGGATCCGGATTTTTATCTGGATGACTACAATCACCACATCGAATCAAACCAAACCATGAAGCGTACAGATTAACTTCAAACGTTAAAAATTACTTCATATATACAGAAAAATGTTAAATAAAGAACGATAAAGAGTAAGTTACTATTTCAAGGAGAGCTTGTAGTAAGCTTTCTTGATCTCCGAAGCATTTGCATTCTGCGAAACCCTAGGTCAAGAGAAGGTAAAACCGAAAATAAAGCTACTTTGGAGGCAAAAATGGAAGAGGAATAGAAGAAGATGTGGCGTCAGGGAGGAGTTTTAATTACCCTAAGAGATCATAGCAATCGTCTTCGTCGCAGTAAATGGCGAGAGATGGAACTGCGACGAGAGATAGAATAATGATTGTCATTGCGCACCACCGGAACGCCGCCGCTAATGGAGGCTCCATGGTGGTTCGTGGCCGTGAATTTTTGCTCGGAGATATCTTTATCTGTATTGTTCTTCTTCTTCTTATTACTCCCGCTGCATTGGGAAATTACATCAGAGCCCAGTTTTTGAACTTTGATGTTAAAAGTCAACGAAGCTCATGCGCTTTTTTTTTTAAATAATTTTATTAGTTTTGTTACTTAATCTTAGCCCTTAGGTTTATCATATTAAATCCGTTTGCATTTTTACTTGAAAATGAAAAGACTAGTAGGTTGAGACCATCATTATTAAAAAAGAAAAGGAAAAAAAAAAAGAAGAAATATGTCTGTTTGTTTTGGCCTTTTTTCGACAGATACAGACACTTTTTCGAACTTTTTGCTAAAAATTATTTATCAAAAAATAAATATAGATAAAAAAAAGTTGACAATTCTCATTAAAAGATCAAATAAAACAAATATAGATAAAATTTATATGCAAATCGGATATATTTGCACATATCATTTTAAAAAAGATACAAATACAGATGAAAAACAGACAATCCAAACAGACCCATATCAAAGATGCCAACATTTAAGGTTAAATTCATTTTTGGTCTTAACATTTCAAGTAATTATAAAAAGATCTTAACGTTTGAAGATAAGTTTATTTTGGATCTTAATGTTTAAAAAAATAATTCAATTCAGGTCTTTATGAACATGTGTTACACAGGAGAAGCGTCCTGTGAGTTTTAATTAAATATTTTTCTTGTTGGCACATGTCCATGAAGACTTGAATTGAATCACTTCACCAAACGTTAAGACCCAAAATGAATTTACCTCGAACATTGATGCCTCTTTTTAGCCACTAAAAATGTTAAAGTCCAAAATAAACTTACCCTCAAAAGTTGAGACTTTCTAGTATAATTTACCCTAAAATAATAACAATTTGTTATTTAGGGTACTTATGAAAATTAATTGTCACAACTTGAATTGGTTCAAGACGTGTTCAGCCCGCCACGTACAATGCTTTGGTGTTATATGCTAAGGCTAGCCTAGTTTATTGTTTATCGTGATAATTGTTAAACAAATTTTAGATTCTAAAATCGTTGAATTAGTTTGTGGAAACAATTGAAAATTTGTAATGGAAAATAAATTTCTCAAAATATTTTTCTAAATAGGCTACTCCAGAGAGTAGACTAACATATACATAACAATATCATACCACTAGGTATTTTAAAATAAATAGTTTCAAGTATCTCAAAATACAAACCATGAGCTCAAGCCCTTGTTAAAGCATAAGTTCAATAATGAAGTTTATAAAATAGAAATAAGATAATGATCTAGCGGATTCTAGTCACTCCACTCGTCGAGAAACTCCTCGAAGTCCATGCCATACCCCATATAGTTATAGGTATCATCATCATAATCATCATCACTTGAAAAAAAAAATAGAATGAGTCGAAACCCAATACGATAGCAACATAAGCATACATGATATGAGCACACACATGTTTTAAGTGCAATGCAATAAACAATAGTTTATATCTTTAAATTAAAATATAACAAACAATAGTGGAGCACGCATATTCCCACAATATGCTGAGAACCTGAGGGTCCTAAGTAACAACAACCACTTAGGGGGTGATATAGGCAGTCCGAATACATATATCTCCTACTCTACAAGTAATAGTCTCATATAAGTGTCACAGTCATTACGCATATTACCTTTCACTATCTATAATATAGTGCAGCTGAATCGGCGCCCATAGTCGTGAACCACACTATACTACTTCTATTCGATCCAAATGGTCGTTATCCCACAACTGTTTCTCCTATTAGCTATCGATCAAGCCACCTATGACAGCTTAAGCGCCTAGCTACTGTGCTTGCATCACCTAGCTAGGTTGTTGCCCTTCGGACTAGGTCTCAAAAACAACAACAAGTAATTATTAAAGCCGTCTTTAAGTATTAGTTTATTTAAGATGCCTACCTTAGCATGCAACATAAAAAAAGTCACTGCGTACCTAGTATAAAATCTGTATTGTGAATAGATAGGTGATAAACAAGAAGCTAATGCAAGGGATAGACTCCTAACAGATATCTGCTTAAAATATTGATTCATATAAGCATTTAAATCGATTATTGTTTTATATTAAACTCACATAAAATACTCATGTTTCTAGTTAATATTCATTTGAAACAAATATTCACCTTATTATTCATAGTCTATCTTAAGCCAATCACAAATTCATATGGTCTTATAGAAGTTCACCAGTTTAAGTAATAGTTAAGTGTAAATTGTTAGTTTATGAATAATTTACTAAGCCAATATTAGTTAATGAATTTATGGGTCTGTTTGGATTGTCTGTTTTTCATCTGTATCTGTATCTTTTTTAAAATGATATATGCAAAATATATCCGATTTGCATCTAAATTTTATCTATATTTATTCTATTTGATCTTTTGATAAGAACTGTTAACTTTTTTTTATCTATATCTATTTCTTGATAAATAATTTGTTAGAAAAAAGTTTGAAAAAGTGTCTGTATCTGCCAAAAAAAAGCCAAAACAAACAGACCCTATATTAGCTTAATTAGCTAAGTTGGATGGAATTAATAAATTAAATTAAGTTCATTTAATATTCAATTAAGTCTATTAAACCCATTTTATAGCAATTAGGTCCTTAATAGTATTTTAGATAACATATCCTATGTTAAATCAAATAAAAAATTTTTAATTATACTCATTTAAAGTATAATTATTCTATTTATATCATTTACAATCTTTTTTTTTTAACATCTAAATATGCTAAGGAATCTAAACTAGTTCTCTATTATGTTTATATTATCTTATAATGCCATATTTATTCCTACTTTATTAAATAAATTCCTAAAGTTATAATAATTAATTATTCATCTTAAAATTCATATATTAATATGAAAATACTTTATTTACATTTATTTAGTATTTATTTGATTATAATTCATCTACCTTAAATTCTAATATTTCATTTTATATAGATAACTAGTATGTACCATGGTTGTGAAAACTGGCACAGCCCGGCTGGTTGAACCCTGTTCGACCGGAACCAGTACTAATGCCGGGCCGGGTCTCGCTTAAGACTCGTTTTTGTAACGAACCAACGAGACCTGGATTGAACCAATCGACCCGGGCGGTCGAACCTGGATGAACCGATCGACCCGAATCGGTTGACCCGAATCGAAAACAATAATAAAAAAACTAGAAATTTAAATATTTATTCATACTAAATTATAAATTTATAAAATATAATCATTAGATCATATTTATATAATAATTAATTGATGAATTTGATCCAAATATAGATTTAATTGGGTGATGACACGTATATTAGTCTTTTATAATTAAATTATCCCTTATATTTTTATTTTTTCGTGACCTCGGTCTGACCCCCGGTTGAACCCGGTCCGACCCCTGAACCCCTAGCCTGTCTGGGTCGAACCCCGGTCCGGTTCTGACAACATTGGTATGTAACCTAACTTAATAAATTGGTTCACTATCTTAAATCCGGGTTCTTAAGCTCAAATTTTTATATAAACTTCCTAACACATATATTTACATGTTTATAAGTTCATTTGGCCTAAACTAATTAGTTAATTATGATTTTAATTTTAATTTTAATACATGCAATATGTACAGAAATAGGGGAACTAGTACGATGACCAATTGGTTCACTCAAAGTTGACCATTAAGACAACCAGTTCTTGGCTGGTTCACCACCGATTTGTGAAGTAGACATGTGGTTCTACTGTTCTGATAAGGTTTCGATGTCGTTGGAGGCTATTTAGCCGCCAGTCTGGCTACCAACATCACTGTTATAATACCGATGCCAGGACTGCTTTAAGTTTGTTTTGTGATTTTTCAAATTTATTTTGTTTAATCTGACTTCTAACCTATTTTAATCAGCTAAAACATGTTTAATCTATGTTTTTTCATTTAGTTCATACGTAAATTCATTTTTTACAAATTAAATTACAAATCATAACTCAAATCATCATTATCAATACAATTTACCTAATCTCCATCATATATATCAAAACATACATACATATACTCAAGATTTTTGTTTGATGAATTCACTTCAATAAAGCATATCAATCTAACATAATCATACATATGTACATATTTCAACACTATATTGATTAATTGGTATTAAAAATTAATTTTAGGAAATCTAATTAAACAAAAATTAATATCTTACTTGATTTAGGAATTTTAGGTACTTAAGAATTGACATTTGAAGGTAAATATTTATTTTTAAATTTCTAAGATTTAAGGAGTTAAAATTTCGGTTCAAATGGCTAAATCGGTGATTTAGGGGTTTGTGCGATTGAATTTGATAAATAGAATTTAGTGTAATAGTTAGAAGGTATTGAATAAATTCGAATTTGTTGAAATAGATGATTGAAGTAGTTTAATGGGTTAAATCGAGCATTTATGGTATCAAAATCTCTATTTTCAATTAAATTCAATTAGGTTAAACTATCTAATTATATCTTATAATTTGCAAAATTCCACTAGCTAAATCATTTAAAATCAATCTTTAAAATAAATTTATATTAAGGTTCAAAATTACCTGTATTTTCATACTAATCATCTAATAATATCTAATTACTTAAATGGAAATTTAGGGTATTTCATTAATTATTTATTTAAGGTCAATATAAAAAAAAATATCAATATACAGTTGCTAAATCGCGAATTAGAAATAGGATATACAAAAATTAGAATACCGTGCCTATATTGCAAAAAGAAGAAGTGATATATGTTTTATTAACATACATATATAGCGATTAGTAGTCACATATACACCTTATATCGTGATTCTAAATTGTGATACATGTGTATCATTTTTCACACTTGTGATATAGTAACAATAGTGAAACATGATATCATGGGTATAACATGCAATTTACATTAAAAAAAAAAAGTCTCATTCCTTAAATGTAATTTTGGTGTAGTATATTGATAATTAATTTAATCAACTTGTATATTAGTAATTATTTTATATATGAACAGTATACATATGTTGCACCTTTAAAAAAATTATTTCTAAAATAATTTTGCTGGAACAATCTTGTGGTTGAATTTTATAGAAAGAAGACAAATATTAAGATGCTATTTAATTATTACACACCAACTTAAATTGATTTGCTGAAACATTATCAACTCGATTATAACAAATTAGATCAAAAACCCTTCCTCTATCTTTTCCTTGCAAAGCACTTTTCATGCACATTCTAGAATTGAATACTTTTTTCTATGGTGATTTTCATCAATTTTGAGAAAAGTTTACACTACCATTTGGTAAGATTTTTTAAGCAAATTTGAGAATTATTTACTCTTTCTCTAAAAGAAACCTAATTCTTTTTTCCTTTCTTTGATCAGTCTGTTATCTATTAGAGAAGACAGGCTCTATTTCTAAAAGGAAATTAAATTGTTGAAATTAATTTGAGTGCTCTTATTTTCTTTGGATGTAAATCTGGCTTTAAATTTATTATTTATTAAAAAAATTTGTAAATCTGCTTAATATATTATTATTAGAAAATATCAAGGAAGCTTATCGATTATAGTATATATTGAATACCTAGAATAATTTTTTAAGTACAATTATTGAAGATAATCATAGCATCTATCTAGCAAAGGTGTTACATAAACAATCAACTATTTTAAGCACAGGTATGTGATCATAGGAGATTGTTTTGCAACTAAAGTTGGTTTGGTTGATGCTGTTGTATTGTGTATTACCTTAAACGTGTTTCTATAGGTGGATTGTATCTTTTTGAAAATTTGCCGAAGTGATGACATTACAAAGGAAACCACATCTCCAATGTGAAATCACAGTGCCCATGTACAATTTACAAATTCCATTTTACTGTACAATTTTTGCTCAAAATTTTAGACAATACAATTATTATTTGGAGAATTCAACCATAAAATGGCAAGATGGACATGATACTTTTAAATCGCATGCTGCCATTGCAATTTCATTCTAAAAAAAGAAATTAAATCGTCATGTTCGCACATGATTTAGCAATGGAATTTAAGAAATTATTTTGATTGGTTTTAAATGGGTAAACCCACTAAAAGATATTGTAGTTTAATTGTACGAATACTAGTCTCAGATTTGATATTGATAGTTGTATAATATATACTTGTACCTTTTTTTAGAGGAAGAAATATTATCTTTAGTAAATAAAGATACCAATTTTAAGCACTTCTAAGGTTACGGGGGAAGGGGAATGATTCATTCAATATTTTGGTGTCAAGCACATCTCTTTTGATCTGCAATCACAGTTGCATTATTTGATGCATTTGTTTAATATCCCAAATTATTAACTATATGATATTCACTTGTCAGTGAAAAATTAAAAACATATACTACAATATATATAACTACTCTAGACACAAATTTCAACCATTCAACCTAAGCTACATGAGATACCAACATCTAACTTCATAACATATCCAACTAAAACTCCAATCTTCTACATATTGGCAGCTATCTCATTTTCACAAGAATAAAGCAAGTGTACTAAAAGCAATGTTGTCAGAACCAGACTTGGGATTAACCCAGATATGTTGGGGGTCAGGGTTCGAGGGGTCGGACTGGGTTTAACCAAAGGTCGGACCAGGTTGAAGTGAAAATAAAAAATTTAAATTATGTCTTACTCGAAGTTAAGAATTATTACATTTTAAGTGTCCATTTTTAGTTTTTTTTATTGTAATATTTTTTTATTTTTTATAATAATACTTTTAATTTTTTTTTTTACCTTAAATACATGTTTGTGATAAAACACTTTAAAAAATTACTATGAAAAGTTAATTTTCCTAAACTTTTGAAAAATAAATAAATACAGAAAGTCTTTTTATAAGCCTACTTATATTGTATCAAATTTCAAAACCTAACAATGTCTACACTTCCAATTAAATATCAGTCTTGTCTACTATGTCTAGGCTAGGCTAGCTAGGTTATTTTTACTTTCTGACTTTGTGCTCCTGTTTTCCACTTTCATTTGCAGCAAACGTGCAGCGGTGCAGTGCAAGATGGCTTCTTTTTTTGTTTTTCTTTTTTTTAATATGTGTGCATTTAGATTTAGTAGACCCAGCTGAGTTGACTGGTTTATGGTTGAACTGCTCAGGTCGATCGAGTCTGGCTAGTTCGCACAAAAAATGTGCCAAATGTCAAATCCAACCGACCTTCAACGCCGGTTGCGATCGAATCGATTCGAACCAGCCAGTCCGAGCCGATTTTGACAACCTTAACTAAAAGTATAATGCAATGAAACCTTCATAAATAAAGTTTAATGGGTACGTGTGTGGAAAAAAAAAGTTCAAGAAAGATGTACAAAAGCATCAATAGAATAAACAAGAAAAATCTATTACTGCTGCTAGCCCTGTCCTCTCCCCTTCTTCCAAATGAATGTTTGCACTCCCGTAATAAAACCTAGTTGTGGATGCTCCATCGGTGCTGTATATAACTAAATGAGCTATGTGTCATCCCAGCATGCACTTGATGAGCAATAGTAATGGCTCTTACACATTAACATGGGGTCTAACTCAACCTAAGTGACCCATTGCCCATTACATCTGACGGAACTTTTGGCATGCACGAATCTTATCCAAGACATTAATCCCATCATATATAAAGTTTTGCAACTTTTGGATGGTGATCATTAGAGGATTAATATTCTTGAACTTTTCCAAATGCCATAATTTAATCAGAGATAGACGAGACACAAGAAGTATAGAAGAGATGCACATAAAATATACCGTTGCAAAGGATTTTGATTTTCTATGAGATCAATATAATGACATATTTCATGAGGTGCAAGGTTCGAAACTGGCTAGGACAGTCACATGGGATACCTACATAGCATATGCTATACTAAACTTGGTGCACGGGTCTTATAGGGTGGTTAGTGTGCCAAAAGGTAGCCGGCCTTATGGCTGTTGCCCCTAAGGGATTGGCCCATTGTGCCTCTCCGTCATCAATATATATATATATATATAATGTACCTTCTTGATATAAAATATCATACGAGATAATTTTAAATATGAGTACAATATGGATAAACCATACAAAGTTATTGTGTGAAAATCAAATGGAAACATTTAAAAAAAAAAAAAAAACAAGAAGAAGTAAAATACACACGATCTTACATTGAAAGGCATACAAAGACTTAAACTCAGAAATTTTAGTGACCGAATACCCTTTCCTCTTAAATCAAAGCTTTGGCTCCTCTTGTGAGGATTTTCTCTTAATGCCACAGTGAGTGAGCAAAGCCCATATATGACTAACAAATTCTCCTCCCATTGCCAAGTGCTCCACATGGGCTATCATATCATCTGAAGGAGCCACATATGCCATCAATTCTGCCCAAAATTCAGCCAAAACCTTCCAAACCGTCTCAATGTTTTTCACATCAGTTAAAAGTTGCTTTCCAAGCCTTGCTCCCTTATCTATTACAGTTTCACTCTTTTCTCCACTGCGTATATCTTGAAGTTCTCTTATCATATCTTCAAGATTATTACAAGTATTGAAGGTCTCCTGAGCTTCAATTATCACTTGATCAAGCACGTACTCAGTGATATAAGGATGATCTGGTAGCAATCTTGGAGCAAATGCAACCAAGTAGGCTAAATACTTGGATAGAATGGTTGCTACATTGAAATGCTTTAGAAAACCTGTATTTGACCTTACAGGAATCTTAAATTCACACATGCTAGTAGCAATATGCCAGACCAATATGACTTCAGCTTGTGTCTCAAACTTGCGTGCCCATAAGAGCATTTGCATGTTGTTTTGACCTAAGGACACTTTTCCATTCCTCAATTTAGTACAGTCGCTTGCCGCTATAGAAGTAATGACTGCAAACTTCACCTCAGTGGACAACTCTATTGATTTACTTTCATTTCGTCCTTCCCTCTTTTGATCTACAAATAAAGTGGTAACAAGATTATACAATAAGAATGGGGGACGATACCCGTATGATTCGAGAAGAGAGTACTGGCATAACTTTCTGTCCCATCGTTTTCGAGGCGGCAAACGACAAATAAATTCGGTTAGCTTTTCCATAAGCTTGTTCTGCCATGGTTTATTCTCCTTATGCTTGTCTTGCCCTGATTCTCTCTGCACATAACTACATATCCAAGATACTTTACCCCAGTCGATGAAACAACTGAAGTATACATGTGAACCAATCTCTAAACTGAGGATTGTAATTATGACCATGGCAGTTAACAAGACATCAATGCTTAAGCCATTCGCCGTAGCAAGCTGTACGTATCCTTCAGTTTTTGGATAGTGAATTACAATTGATGCAACAATACAAGAACCAACGATCATAAGCACAAGTTTTATACATTTGAGCACCCCATATTGAAACAAAATTTGACACTTGGTATAAAGTTGATAAAAAACAAGGCCAAGTTCTACCTCAATGATCCTGAATGCTCGCTCAACCCCTTCTTCATCTTGGGATTTGATTATCCTTTGGAACAACTTCCATGACTTGTGATAAACTTGTCGAGGCATGGAATAACCTGCATATCTTGAAGACAAAATTTGGAAGAGAGCAAAGGAAAGACAAAGGTCCTTCAAGCGATGATCCTTATCTCCATCCCCCAAAAGCTTTCCTTGGCACTGCCAGACCTTTTCAACGGTGATAAATTGAGTTTCCGATTTAAATGGGATATTGTACTCTGGAGCTTCTGCCTTTTCTACCTTCTTCCTTCTATAGCAACCCTTCAGCAAGTTAATATAGCCTCCCACTTTTTGCACTGGCCAAAAGAAAAAGAAAAAGCCTCCTGATTTTTGTATTGTGTCGACAATGTAGGTGTATCCTTTCATCGTTGTCAAGTCTACTTCATCATCTTGGATGCTCTTGGGATGTTTCTTCTTCGTATAATCTACAATCAATTTAGTCTTCTGTTGTAGAATAACTTCACTTGCCAGCCTTGATGCACAAGCACGTTCAGTAACCTTCACTAATGCCACACAGTAAAGAACTTCCAATGCAGTCAGTAATGTAGAAGCATTAGCATACATGGATACCAACAAGCCCAACCCCATCATCTTAAACAAAAGCTGCCAGCTGTGTCTTTTCCATTGTTCATTGTCTCGAAGATCGTAGGCAATTATAGAATCAGCACTTCCTATTAACATAATCAAGAACGTTGCCCAAATAAGAAAGAGATCGTTCTTGAATGGTGCTGCATGCATCAAACCCAGAGTATAATTGATCAACGAAGGTGGTATGGTGTAAGCTGTCCAAACGATCACTCGGAGCATCATATTTCTGGAGCGTCGTCGGCGTGTTCCAAATGACTCAAGGAATATCAACAAGATCGCCGCTGAGAATACCAATAACTCTATTTGTCCGAGCCTTACTTTAGGAAAGTGAAGTACTTCCATTGCCTTAGTGGTGACATTTACATAATCCGATGTCTCCCATTTTTGGCCGATCCTAGCACCTCTCATTTTTTTTTTTCTTTTAAAAGTGGATATGTGTTTCCCAGGTTCAGCTTTCCGAAAAGGACAACATCAAACGTATGTATATATAGTACAGCAGCTTGAAGTTAAATTGTCCTTTGGAGCCTCAATGACCTAGCATGCGAAATTGCTATAATAATACAGAATAAAGCATAAAGAAGTGAAGCCCTTTTTCTTTCAAGTGAACTCTATGCTAGTTAAAGCACAATTCTTTACTTGGGGTTTTGTATCATTTTGTGTTCCCTTCTTATTTTACAAGCTGGGCATCCTATCTCGTGGAACACATTGCTCTATACATTTCATTTGGGCTAAACTCCTTTTAAGTTTTTTCTTCCTCATTTCACAGATTACTCTCTCTCTCTCTAAAAATACAAATCTTAAAGTTCTTTTACCTACAAATATGTCTTACTATTGACTTTACTCGCACTTCCACACACACCATTGTTGTTGTTGTTGGCAGTTGTTTTTTTCCATATCTCTTGCTCTTCAAGGAGGTCTATCAGGATTCTCTCTACCATAGTTCGAACGCATGAGAAGGTACAATTTTTTTTTTTTTTAATACTTCTTTTACTTTTGTTGATAGTAATCATATGTATATGATAATACATTATCATATGCTCTGCCTTTTTTTTTTTTTTTTGTCAATTTTTGTTGTTAAATTTCTGACATAAACTTAAACATTTTTTATGGGGTAGATGATTAAAACCAGCCAAGAACATTCTCTGCTAGATGATTGTATTGGTAGAACTTTCTTGGTAGCAGCTAATTTATTTTGCTTTTTCATTGACGGTATGGAATACCGTGGATAGAAACAGTAGGGGTATCTTGTGATAATATGCGTCAAGCCAACATAGTTGAGGTTCCTATTGAAGCAAATTACTGAGTTATTAGGTATAATTTGTTGGACTGTTATTATTAACACTTCCTTGGAGAAGCCTATGAAACTTATCATCTAGCCAAAGCCAACAATAATGACGGTGATGTGAAGTAGATATTGTGATTTGTAAAGGTATTTGGATTGTTAACTTTGGAGGACTGTGGAAAATGGAGAGAGTATAAAAGTTTTAAGGTTATAGATATAGCGCATAGTATTTTATATCTATATATATATATATATATATATATGGTGAAGTAAGTGTCTACTAATTAAAAAAAGAAAAGCTATCTAAATACAATCAAGATGAAATTAATAACAAAAATGCCAATGCTAAATCACATGTTAATCATGCGACATAAATATTTAAAAAATAATCATCCTTTGAAAATGCGATTTATCTAAAAATCATACAGTGTTGAATCGTATATTCACAAGATAATTCACTATTATTTAAAGTGAATTACATGTCTAAACTATGATTCACTAATATTTATACATGAATCATGCCTATAAGAGGCGATTCATATGTTAATATGTAGATTGCCTATTGAAGACACGATTTCGCGTTGGCATTTTAATGTATAAATATACCATATAATCAAAATGGTTGGTGAAGAGTTACGTAAAAGCAAGCTCATATTATTCAAGCTATCATTATCATTGATCATGCCATTGCCATTACATATTAAACTTTTTACATATTGAAAGCTTATAGGAGTCGTAACAACATCAATTTTTGGATTAAGGAGCTTGCAATACTCATTATCATGAACTTTATGTACAATGAAGGGACCTTACCACTTTATTGTAAACTTCGGCATTGGTATACCTTGGTGCATGTGCTTGGCTGCACGAAGTACAACATTGCCTGTGTAAAAGGACCTTTTCCTCACTAACTGATCATAAGCTATACTAAGCTTGTGTTGGTAATTGATCAAGTTACTTTTAGCCGTGTCTCGCCTTTCATTTAGCACCTCCGAATGTATCATATGTAAAACGTATGGTTCAAGCTCAACATTGATGTCTAGACGTATTAAAGGGACTGAAACCTTTATGGGTACAGCTGCATTGGTACCATACACCACATCGTTTCAAAGTCCAATAAGCCCAAAGAGCTAAAGTTAACTTGTCATGCCATTCCTTACGATTGTCATTTACCATACGGCTGAGCATTAAGAGTCTTGTTCATAACTTCTACTTGGGCATTGCCCTTTGCATAATAAGGGATTGACTTCACATGATCAATGCTCTAGGATTCTAACAGTTGTCGGACGTGTGAATTAATAAAAGGAGTGCCATTATCTGAAAGGATACACTTAGAATCCCAAATTTGCATATATCTCTCCCCTTAATGAAGCTTGCAACTGTTGGTCATGTTGCCTTCTTTAAAGGAATAGCTTCCACCCAGTTAGTAAAGCATTTGGTTATAGCAAAAATCCAAATACATCCTCTACACGGAGGATAAATGGGACCAATCGGATCATATGCCTAGGTATGAAAAGGCCATGGGGTTTTCAAACTATGAAGTGTGACCGTAGGAGTGTAAAGTGCATCTCCATGTTATTGGCAAGCAATACATCTCTTAACATAATTAGAAGTGTCTGATTCCATGGTTAGCTAATAGTATCCCATGTCAAGTAGTTGATAACACGACTTTCTTGCACCTTAGTGCTCCCTACATTCTCCAGCATATATCTCAGTCAATATTTGTCCCATTTTAGGAGGTGCAATACATCTGAGAGGCTTTTCCATAAATGAAACTCTGTATAACTCATCTTCATTCATTATATATTTTCGTTCTTTCCTCATTACCAATTTGACATCCATACCATTAGTTGGTAGCATATTATTCTTTAAGTAGTCAATATATGGACGGCATCAATTTCTAACACTTGCCACAAAATTACATCTTTTTGCATCTCGTAACTTAAGCACTTAGGACAATGTATTTACACTTGAGCCATAGAGGGCAGTAATACCCTGCATGTTGAATGTGATGATATAAATAAGGCCTTTCTTCTCCACATTAGATCTTATGATACTTGTCCATTCAAGCTGAGCATATTTTGCACAAATGCATCGCATAAAATACCTTCCCATCCTTTGAAGTATAAGGCACCATTGATGTGGACAAAATTCTTTAAAGTTGTAATAGAAGCTACATAAGGCCGTATCGGTTGTGTCTTAATAACAACATGCTAGTTATCTCCTATTTCCTCATCTTTCTCTAATAACTGTAAAGTCAAGCAAGGGATGGTTTTCTTAATAACTTTGACATCTAGGCTTTCATTTGATGCATGCATTAGAACCTTAGATGCTAGTATTGTCAATACGTTTGCATAATAGTTTGTAGACCGCTTGGTATGCTCATATCTTATCACTTCGAACTTTCTAATTAGAGCTTGCATTACGGCCTTATAAGGCGCAAGTGCTGGCTCCTTGAAGGCATACTCATTGTTGGTTTGCTTAATGATCAGATTTGAGTCACCACATATACATATATAGACTGATCTAGCTTCCAAAGCAAAGACAAGCCCAAACAATAATGCTTCATATTCAGCTTCATTATTAGTGTAATGAAAGTTAAGTTTAAATGACAAGGGTATCTCTTGGCCATTAGGTGATGTTAATACGACTTTTGCCTCCCAACCTTGGTTTCTTAATGAACCATTAAACTAAAGTGATGATCATTCTCCTTTCGTCTCAATCATGTGCGAGTCTTCATGAAATTCCACTGGTATAGTATCCATGATCACATCTTCACTTTCATTTAGAAAGTGAGCCAAGAGGTCAGCTAAGTCTTGTGACTTAACAGCTTTAGGAGTTTATATTGTAATGTCAAACTCTCCAAGAAGCAACAACCATTTTGTAACATGCCTAGAAAACGGTGGTCGTAATAATAAATACTTGATAGGATCTGATTGAGTAACAAAATTGACTTGTGTGCCTGGAATATAACATAACTTTTGAGTGACAAACCAATGTAGATAATGCTTTTTGAGAGCTAAGTACTTGACCTCGCTTCCTTGAAGCATATGACTTAAATAGTAGATGGTCATTTTTGGCCATTTACTTCCTAAGCAAATAAGGCTCCAATGGACTAGCTAGTAGAGGTAAGATAGAAAATCATCGATAACCCTTTCACAGGCATGATCATAGTATGAGGGGAAGTGAGAATCCCTTTAATCTTTTGAATTGCATCCTCATGCATTTGCTCCTATTCAAATGAAACTCCTGTCTTTATAAGCTAATGCAAGGGAAACGATATCTCTACAAGTGCTGCATGAATTGCATAATATAAGAAATTTTCCCCATGAAAGTTTTCAACTCTTTTAAAGTAGTAGGTGAAGACATGGGTAGTATAGCTTGTATTTTTGTGAGATCAACATCAATTCCTTTCCTATGGACCACAAAATCCAAGGAACGTTCCTAAACTTCAAACACATTTTTAGAGGATTCATGTGAAGCTTATATAATTGACATTGTTCATAAACCTTTCAAGATGAACCAAATGTTCTTATGTATGTTTTGATTTCACAGTTATGTCGCTACGTATTCCTCCATGAAATCATGCATCATATCATAAAATATGGTTGTCATTGCTCTTTGATAAGTAGCAACAACATTCTTGAGCCCAAAGCGCATCATAGTATATAGAAATTTCCAACAAGTGTTCGAAACGCGATATGTTCAACATCTTCAATTGCCATCTTAATTTGATTATATTCGCTAAAACCATCCATGAATAAAATAGTTCAATGGTAATATCCATTAGGTATCTATATTTGGCAAAGGGAAATCGCCTTTAGGATAAGCCTTGTTCAAATCTTGAAAATCCACAGATACCTTTATTTTACCATTTTTCTTCCTGACAGATACAATTTTGCGAGCCAAGTAAGGTGCTCATTTGTTTTATAAAGCCTACAACTTCTTAATTTCTTGCTTGATCTGAACTTCAACCTAAGGATGGAAGACTTGTTATCCTTACTTAACAGGAGACATGCTTGGGGCGATATTTAGTCCATGCACTATAGGAGTAGGGTATAGACCTAACGTTTCATCATATGCCTAAGTAAACACATCTCTGTATTCTTGCAAATTCAATGAGAGAATTCTTTATATCTTGCAACAAACCTTTGCTAATGAAGATTGGTCGCGGTGACTCCCCTGGCCGCACTAGATCGAATTCTTCAATCTTCTCATTTTGTGGCTTTATCTGATCTACATTTGTGAAGGAGTAGGCTAAATTTCTTAAACTGTACGAGATCTAAAGAAGAAAAGCAAACCTCCTTAAACCTTGAAACTATTATAAGAGATATATTCTTCGCCCTATCATCTTTAACATAACTTTCAATAGCATCAGCATACTTATTCTTCTTCTTAGCTCCACGACAACTACACATCTTTTTGTTCTTTTATTGACCCTCTTGAACCTCTTCCTATGTAAGCAATGGTACACCCGAAGCTCTTGTATAGCTGCTTAGCCTTCATCAGCATACTCATGAAAAATGTCAACTCAATGAAATATGACTCATCATATTCAAAAGAATTCTTTTTATAGCAAGGATGAATTTATCCTTTCCATTCTAATGTCCTTTGCTTCATTGATGCACTTTTAAAGGTACTATATTGTGATCATGCTACCACTTTCTACCTATTAAAAGATGGTAGGATACAGACACGTTAATTACATGAAAACTAAAGGTAGCACAAATAGGCCCAATTTAAGATCAACATTAACTCTTCCAATCATTCTTGTTGTAGTTTGCTAAAGCCATTAACTGAAATGGATCGCCTCACAAACGATGATGATCAATATTAGCAGCTTCAAATGTAATCTTAAGCATGATGTTTAGAGAAGAATCGGGGCCAATGAATGTCCTCTTGATCGGATAGCATTAAGTTTACTCTATATAAAATTGCTGATTGTGATTTGAATTATACACACACGCATATCCGCATCAATGAACAAGATTGCATTCTAATGCGCTTGAGCCATCCTCTTGATGGCTTGCACTATACTACACTCAGCATATTGTCCTTTGGAGATTTATGCAAGTGCAGTGCTGCTGCTAGCCTTGCCTTCTCATCAAAACCAACCAGATCAAATTGAGGTTTCAATAGTGTCATAGCAATGGGAGAACAATCATTTTCTTCAACTACATGTTGCTTTCCTTTTGTCTTAGTTGCCTTGCAGGTGATGCATCATCGGCCTCTACTATAGCAGAGTCATGAATAACGATATGATAGTACCACATTGATTGTTATTCACTAGAAGAGAATTATTCCTGATGTCATTATTCTCAATAATAAGCTCTTATTTTGCACTCTTTCATTAAATATCCTCTTCAAAGTAAGGCAATTCCTAACAAGATGCCCTACGGTTTTATGAAACCTATAAAATTTAAGATAATTTTTCTCCTACTGGGTTGGTAAATGTTCCATCTTTAGGAGCTTGAGATTTCATCTCTTAACCATTGATTCAGCATATCATGCACCTTTCCTATTGAATAATGATATATTAGTGCTTCTTTTGTCCTCTCACTTCCAAGCTTTTCAACTCTTGGCTTCTTCCCACCTTTGGGATCCTCACTCTATGTTGCATTCATGATCCCCTTTTGTTAAATTAGCATTTCCTCCTCTTTGTCGTGTGACTAAATTATTAGTTCTCCATACATTCTCAACCAACGCAGAGAATGAGGCCAAGGAAAGGTTTTCGAAATGCATCGTATACTCTGTAAACATACCCTGAATGCAAATTTTTATTAACTCCCATTCATTACACATATCTTGAATGTCTAGAGAGCGCTTCTTGAAGTGCTCAATATAATCCATCAAGTCTTTCTTGGGCTTTGATGAATCTGTCCTATATTAGTTTAAGTCACTCCTTCTTGCGTGGAGAAGAACTTCTTCAAAAACATCTTACACATATTTGCCAATGAATCTACCGATCTAGGGGGAAAATTAAAGTGTATGCCTTCTTTGTGAGGGACTTAGAAAATTCTTTCAAATTTAAATCATCATTAAACCTCGTACACTCTAATGTCTTAATGAATTTTTGCAAATTCTCCTTGGCAATTCCTCTCTTACCATTGAATAGCATGAATTTAGGGCTCATGTAGTTCTGAAGGTATGGTTTAGCAGTAATACACTGATTATATAGAAGCTTATGTCCAACACTCCCACACCAGACTTAGTTTGTTTCCTTCAGGTATACATCTAAGGCTTCCTTCATGACGAAAGTGCCTTTAAGAGTTGAAGTAGTAGCTTCAACTGGTGTAGTTGGGGTTTAGTTTAGAGTGAAGTAAATTAGGTTGAGTAATAGTTTCCCCTAATAACAATCTGCAGTATACCCTGTGGGTGAGGATCCTCTAAGTTGAATATGTGTTGCAGGTTGCAAGGATGAGGATCCTTCGAGTTGAATTCCTATGTTTCTTGCTTGAGGTGCAGGTGGTTGTGTAACTACAGGGTCTAATGGAGAAACTTGCTCTTCAACTCTAGTAGGATCCTGTCAGGAGTAGGAAAAGGGTTGGTAGGGGTTAGCTGTTTGAGGAGCCTAAGGCCAGGGGAGCTCGTGTTGCGTAGCAGTAGTAGGAGTCGACAAAGTCGTGCCCTGTTGCATGGCAACAATAGCAATTATACCAGGGAGATAGTGAGCAAACATCACCATGAAATGATGGAATTGTCTTGTGGACTCTCGCATCGATTGATTAACTTGCGCGGTATTTTCTTGCACTGCGCTTAAGATCTCAGTATTGTCGGGTTAAGTACCAATAGATTGGTTAACATCCTCAAGTGTTGGTATCTCATGCTTAACAACTTCAGGATTAGCCGCGGTTCTTGAGCATATCTTCATCAGGTTGATAGGTTTCTTTCTTAGAGGTGCCATCATTTAAGTGTCAATATCCTTCCCTCCCTAGTGAGTTGCCAAGAATGTGAGGATAAGGATTCGAATGCAATAATCATATGCATGTTGCGTGATTATCGCACTACACTTAGTCTAGAGAAACAATGTACACTAGAATGATCAAGAGAGAATTGTCCATGGAGGAGAAGTAGGCAGTCTAGTAAGCTATAATACACGTGTGATAGGTGAGGAAGCTAAAAAACATCAACCTTACTAAGTACCACGAAATCGATATATGTTCTTCATTAAGACAAGATTGATTCACTAAAATGAAAATCCGACAGCATAACGACATTTTTCTAATGTTTCACTTATCCAAATGAGTTAGAGACTTAGTGGTATTTATAAGGAATTTAGCCGTCGATATCGTTTGTCAAATGGGATAGACGACCAATGGATAGAATGAATCCTCACACAATGCATATAGAAGTAGGCTTTCTTAATGGACATAGGCCTATTAAGACCTTTATTTATCTGTTATTAAAACACCAAAACATTTTACATTTAGACTTCATATTTTTAAATAATTTTTTTATCCCACTATAATTTTTCCTCCCACTTACTTTTTCTCTACCCATTACCCAAAATCCACATTACTACTACTTATGACCTCTATATGTATTTTTAAACTGAGAGAAATCATGATTTAATTATCACCAACTTTCATGTTAGTTGATCTTTCTTTTTTTTTTTTTTCCTAATTAAGCCCTTTTATCAAATTTTTTTCTATCTAATTTAATTCTATATATTTTTTAGCACTCGTATAACGGATGCTCAGTCAGCTAGTAATATGTAAGACTAATTTTAATGAGTATTACTCTAAACTTTATATGCTAATTCTCTTATAATTATCATAAATAAGCTAGGACAAACTCTCTAACGACCCATTTACTTCACTAAATGAAATATGAAGAGAATAGAATTTTAATTCAAAAGGAATGTAATAGGTATGTACTGACTATTACTATGTTCACTTGGTGTAAAATAAAAATAAATAATTATTAGAATAAAAGATAAAATATCTATAATGCCTCTTGTATCTAATATAGAGATATTATAATTGTATATTTATTACTTTCAAGATAAAGATATTTATGATAAAGTTGAAAAATAGATCGATAATTCATAGGATAAAAAAATAAATTGTTATTTCATCATTTTAACTAATAACAATTCATTATTAATTATCATTCATTTTAAGTGAATAATAATATTAATTCACATAAAATCAATAAAGGTTGAATAACTATTTACGTCAAGTGGTCGGTAGCATTAGCCAAGTTAAACCAAGATAAAAAATTTGGCCAAAGCCTTTATATTCAAATCCATTCCTCCACAACCATACTTGAACCAGCAGCTCTTACGCGCACTCCAAGCCAACTCAAACGGCAACAATGGCGATAACTGCACACTCCATTCCTTGATTCATTCCGTTCCATTTTGATTTGATTCGATACACAATGGACACCATCAACACTTCAAATGCTTATTTAGTCCCACTATCTAAAGCCCTAGAAGAAATCACCTCCTTCCCCAAAATACCCCTCTCCGCACAGTCCCCCAACGTAATCGGACGCAACTCCGTTTCTTTCCCTGACAAGAGAATCAGCCGTAAACACATCACTCTGACGCCGTCACCTAACGGCTCCTCCGCTTCTTTGTCCGTCGTAAGTGCCCCTCTTCATCGATTGTTGTGCGAAAATTTTTATTAACTACTGTCACGGGTGGTACCAAATACTTCTGTTATGTTAGTTTTTTATCCATCGTTACCTACTGTGTTGAATGCAAGTGGCCATTACTCCTAATGAAGCCTTTTCTTATAAAGTTAATTTTTTTTAGAGGCAAAAGCCGCTATAATCCGTGTATTGTTGAAAAAGATGTATAATTTGTTGAATTTTAGAGTAATTTAAATAGTTTAGAATACTCAATTGACTAGTACATACTAACTTAGAATACTAGGCGGAAAATTGTTAGTTAAATCCGTTGATCTTCTTCCGCTTGTCATGCGGGGGGTTCTCATAGTCAAGCTTCCTTGTGCCCTTGCTTGTTAAGGGCGATCTCCTACCGGACCAAAGAAACATTTGCATACCTTCATTACCTTTTGAAATCTATGCCCACGGAAGCCTTTCTCCTATTTAAAACCTTTTATCCAAGACTATTTTTTTTTGGCTTGTAGTTTTGTGCAGGGTTATAATTTGTAGATCTTTTGGAGTAAGACTTTTTTGATGGCTTGGACACTGTAGGGGATCTTTCCATCTTAGCCATGTAGGAAAACTCAGAAAGCCAATCCTAGGGAACTGCAAAGTTTCATAAGTTTTTATTCTAGTGGACGTCCAGTTAATGAATATCTTCACAATCATGTTATTACATTGAGTGTCTCTCTCCAAGATAGTGACCAAATCATTATACTGATCCAAGGAGGAATCTCTAATGTACCATAATAGTTATGGCTACAGTTCTTTGGGGCAAGGTGGTTGATTCCCTTGTCATTTGATCACCTATTTTCTTTACCTTCCGACACTATGTGGGCATTAGGGCCCATACATGGTCTTAAAAATTATTTAGTCCTGATCACTTCGTTTGTAAGGAGGCATTCCTCCCAAAGGTATGGAGCTATTTTGCCAAGTTCCTTAGGGAGGGTTGTTACTGCCTCCTTAGAAATTTATAATAATTATGCAATTACAGCTGTGCTGGTGGTGTTAATGTTGACTCATGTTGAGTAGTAGTGGAAGGAGGTGAGGGAGGGACAGGTGTTACTTGTTTGGCCTTGGCCTTGGGGGTGGGGTGGTGTTGTACTGACATTTTCATGGAAAGTGTTACAGGGAGCTAGTTTATTCTATTGATTAAATACTCTTCCACACTTTTTTTTCCCCTTTAAATTTTATTTTTTTAATAATAAATAGACTTGGAGGTTCCTTTTCATATTGGCTTTATTTTGTTTACATTTACCTAGCTCTGGCATAATTTTATTTTCATCTTAAAGTTTGAAACTTGCATTAAAACTGAATATCATCAGATACTATTATTAAGTTTTCCATGAATGATATGAGATTGAGGTAGTTTCTGTATGATTTGCATGTCAATTTGAGCTTTGGAAATTTCTGTTGGTTTGGTTCATTTGGTTCAATATCGTGGACTTGAACTTATATGGTTGATGTTTTATTGTTTGGCTGAATGTCATAAATTTGTAGGAAGGTTCAAACCCGGTTATCGTTAATGATGGGAAAGAACGAAAGAGGGTTTCCAGTCAAGAAACAGTTGAAATTAGACCAGGTTGCATTATAGAATTGCTTCCTGGGGATCACTGTTTCAAGTATGAAGTATTAGGTACTTGCAGAAATTCCCTGATATTCACAAGATAAATCTTCTGATGGCTATAAAAGAGGTGGTGAAGTTGAGGATACTAGTCGGAAGAGAATGCGTGAGGAACATGGAAAGCAAAATTGCATACGCAACTCTGAGGTGAAACTTCTATGAATTATGATATATGCATAAGTCCAGTAGCTGTGTGTGAGTGTGTTTTTTTAATAAATCATGTAGTTGGGAAAAATCACGTTGCTCCTCAAAAGAGTTGTATGTAGAGATTTTCTGAAGGTTTTACTTGTCTTTGTACAGGCTAGAATGGAGGGTGTGGGAAATATGGACAATGAGGTTATTCGTTATTTCAATATTGCCAAAGAGAAGTTGCCACTCACATTTCGACTTCTGCGGGTACGAGAGCTTCCAGCATGGGCAAATACATCCTCTGTTTCCATTGAGGATGTGATACAGGTATATTAGAGGATGCTTGTTGGTTTATGTATTTATACTTGCAGTCAGTTGGATGATCTTGTTTGGAGCTTGAAGCCATCTGTCTGTTGCTGAATTTTACTTTCCATTACAATAAAAACTCCCTTTTTTTGGTGAAAACATCAAATCAAGATCACGACTCTGTCGTTTTCAAATTTATGCTGTGAATTATATTTGCTTGCTTATGGCCTTATCATTTTCACTATTCTGGGTGATGATAGCTTGTTCATATTTATATTCCTTGCAGGGGGATATTGTTCTTGCCATTCTTTCAAATTACATGGTGGATATTGACTGGTTGATACCTGGTTAGTTATTTATTTATTTATTATTTTTTTTATGAAACTTGTTTATTTTTATTATAACCTTATTTGGTATCAATTCAATTTCCTTTATGGTTTCATGCTTTTCATTCTTACTATCTCAAATCTGCGGACCAGAAATTAGATCATTGTGTGAATGAATGGGCTCTATGCATATGCACACACACATATATATTTATATATTAATTATTATCTGTGGTGTCTGTGTTCCATTCTGAATTTAGAGAGATCTTTATCCTCTTTTATTCAATGAGCTTGCAGGTGCATATAGATACCACTGGTCATTCCTAAATTGCTCCAAGAATGGAATAGTTATGCCTTCGTTTTGGTATAGAATGAGCAATTCTTCTGCTTTACCATGGTCACCATCCATGAATTAACATTAGAACAGCATGGCATGGTTATTCCATTTCTTGAAGCTGCAAATTTAGTTTATGCTATTGCTGCTCAGATATTTTTATTTTTCTGCTTCGCCATAGTCATCATTGGGTGAATTGACAGCCATGCAGCATAATATATTCATTCCATCTCTTGAAACTGTATAGTTCATACATGCCATAGCTGATCACATCTTCCATTCCACCGTTCTACTTGTCATTTTTTTTTTGGCACCTTAGCCTTTACAGATCAAATTGCTCTATGATATTCTTTCCCCTTGTAGCTTGTCCAGCTCTTTTGAAAGTTCCTCATGTCTTGGTAATTCATGGGGAGGGTGATGGCACTTTGGATCACATGAAGGTGCTTCTCATTGAAGCTGGCATCTTTACTTTCTTGATAGAGTATTTTAGAAAATTCTTTGAATTCTCATATTTGAATATTTTTCTAGAGAAAAAAACCAGCAAATTGGATTTTGCATAAACCTCCGCTACCCATTTCCTTTGGGACACACCATTCAAAGGCTATGCTTCTTGTATATTCCAAGGGAGTGAGGGTCATTGTCCATACGGCAAACTTGATATATGTTGATTGGAATAACAAAACTCAAGGTCTGTGGATGCAAGATTTTCCATGGAAGAATGAAAATAATCCTACGAAAGCATCTGGTTTTGAGGAAGATTTGTTGGACTATCTCAGTACACTGAAGGTAACCTGTATATTCTATGTATGCTGAATTGCTAAGATGACCTCATTAACATCAATCTTACCCATAATACTTGATATCTTTGGTGTGGAAACCTCTCGTTGTTGAATCCTGCACTAGGAAAATTTTTGAAAATCTGATATTATGATCTGAGATGCCGCATCTTGAGTTTATCATTAAAATTTTTTCCTCCAGATAGATGTCTATTTATGTGCAGTCTTCTCTTTACTCTCTTCAGATGTCTCTCTCATGCCAAGGAAGGGCCGTAATACCACATTTGTTGCTCACCTTAAGTTTATGGTTTTCATCTCCTTATCATGTCAAGGAGGGGCCATAATACCACACTTGTTGCTCGATTCGTTGTTCACCTTAAGTTTATGGTTTTCAAAGCCACTACACATCTACTCACTTACCTAGAAAGAAGAGGGGGAAATAAAAGTTTGCTGTTGTTTATAATTTGGATTAATAGTTTTAGTGTTATAGAAGTTGCCATAAAGGACACATGATCCACTTTTATACAGATAGTAATTCTGCATGCTGTTAAGCTCTTTCATGTTAATGTTGATAGTAATTCATATTGTTCACCAGTATGCTATATACTTTTTTTGTTCTATATAATGATGTGCACTTTCTTCTCTTTTCATCTCTCTCCTTCATGGAGAAAACTCCAGTGGCCAGAATTCAATGTCAAGATACCAGGTGTTGGCAACTTTACCGTCAATCCTTCCTTCTTCCAGAAGTTTGACTACACGGATGCAACGGTAGAGTCTTTGTTTATCAAACCATTAAAAATTCCCATCCTTGATTTACTGTGAGGCTTTTATTTGGAAGGTGTGGATACAGAGATGCTTTTGTGCAATCTGTCTTGATGAGTATCATATTGAATAAATATTAATATCAGGTAAGGTTAATTGCATCTGTCCCTGGATATCACACGGGTTCCAATTTGAAGAGATGGGGTCACATGAAACTCCGCAGTGTTCTTCAAGAATGCACTTTTGAGAAGGAATTCCAGAAGTCTCCTCTAGTTTATCAGGTAAATTTTGACCACTCATGTGAAAATGGGAATTTTCAAGTAGGTAATGCTTGTTGGTTTCCCTTAAGTTCTTATTAGTAGCTCCTACAGTATGTTGATGAAAAGTCATCACTTCTTCCATTGTAATGGTTTTTCCATCTTATAAATCTTTTTGTTGGCAACTCATTTGGGTCAGTTGATATTGCAGTTCTCTTCACTTGGTTCTTTAGACATAAAGTGGATGGCTGAGCTTCAATCATCAATGTCATCAGGTTTTTTAGAGGATAGATCACCTCTTGGTCTTGGGGATCCACTGATAATATGGCCGACAGTGGAAGATGTTCGATGCTCTATAGAGGTACTATTGAACTCTCATTTTTGGGTTCTTGTGGTTTACTTATGTGCAATTAACATGAACTTTCTATGATTAATACTCACTGTAATTGACAATGATTGGTTTTTCATGCTTTTTCTAGCACTCTTAATTGAATTCAATAATCATAAAATTAAGTACATGCTATGTGCAATTATAACTTTCTGTTACTAGTAACTCACAAGAATAGGAACCGAAAGAGGAGAAGAAGAGAAGATATTAATTGACATTAGTTTTTCTTGCTAAAAACGGAGTGTGGTAGCTTGACATATTAAATACTTGCTTGCTTGTTATTTTTTAAAGGATCACTTATTTGTCTGGAAGTTAATTATGTTGATCAAGAATCTTCATTAATTTGAGTTTAGATACTTTTGTGTTGATTGTATTGTCTTAGTATGGTACTTTGCTTTTACATAAGTTCATTATAATCTACCTCATCCAGTCTATGGAGCCACCATGACGGAGACAGTGCTCCTTAATGTGTTTTTGAGATTACTGATTTTGAAAATTATTCTGCCAATAGTTGAAGTTCAGTTGTCCACTGCTTTATTTCATTGTTCAAAAGATTTGTGCTATTAGGCATTTTATAGATACAGGGATTTAACTTGTAGTCGCATATTTCATGTGATATATATGACACCTGGTGCACCCTTTGACTCACTTCTGTGATATTTCTCTGCCTGTAAGCTAAGGATTAAATTCACTGTGCGATGACTTCTTCCAGGGTTATGCAGCTGGGAATGCCATCCCAAGCCCTGAGAAAAACGTGGAGAAGGATTTTCTCAATAAGTACTGGGCAAAATGGAAGGCAAGCCACTCCGGACGGTGGTAAGAATCAAGTACTGACTGGTTTGCGCATCTAAGGCTTGAGCTTCAACTCCACCTTCATAACTCTCCAGAAAGATTCTAAAAGATAAAAAGCAACGTCACCTTTATATAGTACAGAGAAATCTTGAAAGTTCCTCCCAGAGCCCCCTTTTTTGCTGATGTTGGCTTTCATTGTTTCAGTCGAGCAATGCCGCATATAAAATCATACACGCGTTACAAGGGTCAGAAGCTTGCGTAAGTCTCTTTTACATCTCTTCCTCCAACTCTTCAATATCATGCTTCTAAGAATTTTTAAAGTTACTTCTATGATATCAAGTTTCCTTATTAGGATGGGGCTGAGTTTTGTGGACTTTAACTGTATATTTGTACTTTCCCGACAGTTGGTTCCTACTCACTTCAGCAAATCTCAGCAAAGCTGCTTGGGGCGCACTTCAGAAGAACAACTCTCAATTAATGATCCGATCTTATGAGGTAATTTGTTAGGCATCGATTTGATTAGGTTAGGTTTATTGGATCAGTAAATTGGTGAATACCGTTAGTGTTTTTTGAAGATTGCTTTTATTTAATTTGTTTCTTGACTTATGCTTAGTTGGGTGTGCTATTTTTACCAATGGTGGTTGGAAAGCAGAGGAATTTATTTTCTTGTACTAACAACCAGACACCATCAAAGGTAACTTCTACTTTCATTGTGTACTTTATTGGAAACTAGAAGTTCGATGTTTTTAATTATATGATTGAGAGCTTCAGTCACTTAAAGTATGTTTAATTTCTTGTGGCACTAGGGCATGCATTCAACATCAGAAAGTTCTGAAGGAGAAATAACTAAATTGGTCACTTTGACTTGGCTAGGAAGCAAAATTTCACAAGCACCAGCTAATGTAATTCCATTACCTGTGCCATATGAACTTCCTCCTAAAAGATATTCCTCTGAAGGTTGTCTGCTTTCTTTTGACGACTCCCCTTACATATGGTTCCTATCTTATTTGCTAATTCGTTCTGGACTACTGTGCAGATGTGCCTTGGTCTTGGGACCGGCGATACCATAAGAAAGATGTCTATGGTCAATTATGGCCACGTCAGGTTCAATTGTACATCTCTCAAGACGATTAAGAATATTTGTTGGCTTGAACTTAAAATGAAGAAATGATCTGAAGTTCTTAGAAGCATCTTATTTCAATTTTAATTCTGTTGCTTGATATTGCCCTTTAAAATTCTTTTCTATCGATGCTCTATGTTGCTGGTCTTGCTAATTATTTGTTTAAATGTTATCATAATTCGTTTTTCTTCCATGACTAAATTTGTTCCTGGAGGATGTGATTAATTGTGCAACAATTTTTACTTGTATTGGAAATCGTAATTTTACTTCCCCATGTCATGTTTAGGTATTTAATGTTTCCATGTCGTGTGTTTCCTTATGGCCCTTGGTGTTGCTTTTTGAATGGAAAACCAATATGCCAAATGATTTTTAAATCATAATAGGGATATTTATCCCTCTATGTTGGTATCAAAAAACCAATTTTAGAGATTTATAATGATTCTTCTCAACTGGGTAAACAAGCACGCCACCCCAGACCATACAAGTACAGTGGGGATCACATCACGTATAATTGACAATGGCATCGTTCAAGTTAATTTAAGTACATATCAAACTAATGAAATCTCAAGACATAGAAGTCGCAAAGCAAATTGCATGACTAAAGAGTGATCATCATTCACATTTTTCAAGCTTTCTTACTCAACAAACATGTGATCTGAAAATGTTTTGCAAAATTCATGCCCCAGTGATTAGATTTTAAGATGGATGCACTCTTTGTATCTGGAGATCGAATTGCATTCTCTGTTGTAGTTGGTTATAACGACATTCCTATAATTCAAACAGAAGGTAGAAAAGGTACTGGGGAATTGAAATTCACAAACCCTCGTTTTCAATGATCCTGTATTTTGTGGCAAACAGAATGCTGTGTCCTGTGGATTATGTGATGGATCTGTATTTTAAGCTCTTCATTGCAACAGAGCCATCGTCACATGAATACTCTGCAATAGAGCCAGCAGCGATGAGATACATTGCATACGAATATGCTTCGCTTGGATATACTGTAGAAATGGTGCGTGTGTGTGAAAAAAACCATGATGCACATACTCCTTTGTGATAGAAATTCACTTGAGCCTCGCTACAGTAAAGATGTTTCAATCCAGGTCAATCCCAATTAACCGTTTAGGACTTTCGGTTGGCGGTGTTGAACCAAATTACCACATGTTAATTAAAAATTGTGGACTTCCTCAGGATACCGTCATAGATGTCTTCCTTAAACCTCCAGTTACCCGTGGCTTCATTCCGGATGCCTCATAAGATTCCTCAAATGGCAACTCCAACATCTGTTGGTTCTAATATGATTACGGTGATGATCCTGCCTTGGAAAGCAAAGTCAGAGGTTGCAATGGATGCGAACCTGAGGGACTGGGTAGAAATGCTGAGGAAAGAGTTGGAGAAGTTACAACCAATTTGGGTCTTTACAGTCTGTTCACTTGACATGAATAACTCTTTATTTTTTTTTCTTAAAATGATAAATAGCAATTCATGTATTCTCTCATGAATTGTAATTCAATGGTTTATTTTTCAGTTTCGTTATAAATATCGCTTTATTAAAAACATTATCTATATAATTATCCTTTCTATAATAAATACATGAGACATTATAAATATTTTATTTTTTATTTTAATAATTATTTGTTTTACTTTTATTTTTTTATACCAAGTGAACATTATAATAGTTATTACAATCCTATTATATTCCTATTTATTCCATATTGCAAAGTGAACGGACCATTAATCTCCTAGCTGAAGGGTGCTTCTTACACAAGGTGATGGAAGAGAAGAAACCGACTCAGTAGCATAGGGTTCAGTTTCAACGAGAAGATATGCTAGAAGTTTTACAGAGAAAGCTCCTTTCACCACTAAAACACTGTAAGAAGAGTGTGTAATTTTTCTTAATTATCGTAGGGAATCTATGGCAATAATATGGTATTTTCTTTTTATCAGTGCACTGACAATTTCTATTGCATCAATCAAGAGCTTGGTTACTTATGATCTTTTGATAGTCATAGGTGACAAGAGATCGAAGTATATATTCTTCTTAACTATTAAGTTTGAGATTGCTATATGATGTAAAGTTTCTGAGATTTCCTAGCTCTTTTAATTAGCTTAGAGAAGATGATTCAATTCACCTTCATTTAAAAAATAGTCGGGTAATTTTTACCTGCAACTTTTCACCTTATCCATGTAAGAGCTTGCGATCTTTATTCTATGCATATATTGGGAAGAAATTAAAGTACTGCCCTTTGTGCCTTTACAATTTTCTTTTTAAAACTAGAATTTCTATTACAGAGTAATCCAACAAATTTAAATTAATTTTACAACTTTTAAGAATCTCCCTAGAGTTGTTATAAACCTTTTGACTGCTTTGAGAAATTTAAGTGATATTAAGAACATTATGTAATATTATGAAAAATAAAGTCTGTAAAATTTAGAAATTCATTAAAACACTTGAGAAAACATCCAAGAAAAGTGACTTCACTCAAATATTAGTAAAAAGACTCGGTAAAAGTGATTTGGTCAAATGTTCAAGATATGATTTTGTTATGACCATTTGAAAAGTTCTTAGGAAATTTGTCATTTGTAAAGGAATCAAATTTTGTAATTTTACTTAGAGAATAGCTTTAAATTTTGTAAAAAATTTTGTGTAAGTTCCGTGGGTGGAACTTTAAAATTCCCTAATATTGTTGATGAAGTTTTGCATCTTATGGGATGGTGATTGTTGATGGAGGATGAAGATTCATCGTCAAGGCATCGTCTTCATCCTATTTTCCCCATAAAACAAGATACGTCAAGGGCTATTCCAAATGCCATATTTTAATGAGAGATAGATAAAACATAATAAATAAAGAAAAGATGCACTTAAGATATGGCATTTCAAAGGGATTCCAATATTCTATAAGATTGGAATGGGCGCATTTGATGATATGAATCATTTGAAAAATAAGCATATTCGTTCTATAGCGGATCTCTTACAAGATCAATTTGGATTGACTTTGGTTTGATTAACCTCAATCTTACTGTGGATAAACCATACAAAGTTGTTTTGCGAACGTTACATAAAATGAAAACGAAAAAGAAGGAAAAAAAAAAATACACACAATCTTGCATTGGAAGACGTACAATGACTTTAAAAACCCATAAGAATTTTAGCAATTGAATATATTTTCCTCTTAACTAAACTTCTTTGCCCTAGGTCCAGCTTTGCTCCTCTAGTGATGATTTTCTCTTAATGCCACAATGAGTAAGCAAAGCCCATATATGACTGATAAATTCTCCTCCCATCGACAAGCGCTCCATATGGGCCATCATCTCATCTGAAGGAGCCACATATACCATGAGTTCTGCCCAAAAATCAGACAAAACCTTCCAAACAATCTTAGGGTTCTTCACATCATCTAAAAGTTGCTTTCCAAGCCTTGCCCCTTTATCTATTACAGTTTCACTCTGTTGCTGACTGCGTATATGTTGAAGTTCTCTTATCCGATCTTCAAGACTACTGCAATCATCGAAGGTCTCACAAGCCTCAATTATCACTTGATCAAATACGTACTGTGTGACGTAAGGATGATCTGGCAGCAATCTTGGAGCAAATGCAACCAAGTAAGCTAGATACTTGGATAGGCTAGTTGCTATCTTGAAATCCTTTTGAAAATCTGTATATGACTTCACAGGAATCTTGTACTCACACATGCTAGTGGCAATGTGCCAGACCATTATCACTTGAGCTTGTGTCTTAAACTTACATGCCCATAATAACTCTGGCTTCCTGCTTAGCTTCAAGGAGGCTGTTCCATTCTCCAATTCAGTACCGTCGAAGGTTGCTATAAAATCAATGACCGCGAACTTCACCTCGGTCGACAACACTATAGATTCACTTTCCTTCCGTCCGTCGCTCTTTTGATCTATAAATAGAGTGGTAACAAAATTATACAATAACCACTTGGGACGATACCTGTATGATTCGAAAAGGGAGTATTGGCGTAACTTTCTTTCCCACCGTCTTGGGGTTTTGAAATGACAAATGCATTCGATCAGCTTCTCCATTAGCTTGCTCTGCCATGATTCGTTCTCCGTAGACTTGATCTGCCATGAGTCATTGTGCACATAACTACATATCCAAGAAACTTTACCCCATTCGGTGAAACAATTGAAGTAAACATGTGAACAAATCTCTGAACTGAGGACTGTAATTATGATCATGGCGGTTAACAAGACATCAATGCTTATCCCATTTGATGTGGCGAGCTGCACGTAATCTTTTGTTCTTGGATTGTGCATTATAGTTGATGCAACAATACAAGACCCGATGGTCATGAGCACAAGTTTTATAAATTTCAGCACTCCAAACTGAAACAAAATCGGACACTTGGTGTACAATTGATAAAAAAGAAGAGCAAGTTCTACCTCAATGATTCTGAATGCTCGCTCGACCCCTTTTTGACCCTGGGGTTTGATTATCTTCTGAAACAACTTCCATGGCTTGTGAGAAACTTCTCGAGGCATCAAATAGCCCGCATATCTCGAAGACAAAATCCGGAAGAGGGCAAAGGAAAGACAAAGGTCCTTAAAACGATGATCCGAATCTCTGTCCCTCAAAAGCTTTCCTTGGCATTGCCAAACCTTTTCTATAGTGATAACTTGGCGTCCCATTTCAAATGGAACATGGTAGTCTGGAGCTTTTGCCTTTTCTACCTTCTTCCTTGTAAAGAAACTTTTTATCAAGGTAATATAGTATCCCCATGTTTCTAATTTGACTACAAAGTAGGTGCATCCTTTCATAGTGGCTAAGTCTACTTCATCATCTTGGCTGCTCTTAAGATGTTCGCTCCATGTATAATCCGCAATCCATTTGGTCTTCCTTTGTAGAATAGCTTTACTCGCTAGCCTTGATGCCCAAGCACGTTCAGTAACCTTCACTAACGCTACACAGAAAAGAAGTTCTAATGCAGTCAATAAAGTGGAAGCATTAGCATACGTGGCTAGTAACAAGCCTAGCCCCATCATCTGAATCAAAAGCTGCCAACTGTGTCTTTTCCATTGTTCATTGTCTTCAATATTGTAGGCATTTATAGAATCAGCACTTCCCAGTAACATAATCAAGAACGTAGCCCAGATAAGAAAGAGGTCATTCTGGAATGGTGCTGCGTGCATCAAACCCAGAGTATAATTGATCAAGGAAGGTGGTATTGTGTAAGCTGTCCAAAGAATCACTCGAAAGACCTTATTGCCATCGTGCCGTCGATATGCCCCGAATAAATCTAGGAATATCAATAAGATCGCTGCCCAGAATACCAATGACTCTATCTGTCCTAGCCTTACTTTAGGAAAATGAAGTACTTCCATTACCACGGTAACGTTCCAATAATTTGGAGCCTCCCATTTTTGGCTTATCTTAACACCTCTCATTTTTTCTTTCCCCAAAGTAGATATGTGTTTCCCAGGTTTATTTTATTCGGTTTTTTTTTCTTCTTAAGAAGTGTTTCCCAGATTTAGCTTGCCAAAATATGATGGCACAATTAAATGTACACACGTAGCACAACAGCTTGGAGTGAAATTTACTTTAATATAGAAAAAAGCATTAAGAATTGAAGTCTTTCTCTTTTCAAGTGAACTCTTTTGATTTGCTGGTTAAAGCACTATTCTTTACTTGAGGTTTTGTATTATTTTCTGTTCCCTTCTTTTTACAAGCTGGGTATCCTATCTCGTGCAACACATTGCTCTTTACATTCCATTTGGACTAAATCTTCCTCATTTTGTCTTCCTTATATCACAGATTACCCTCTCTCTCTCTCTCTCTCTCTGCAATCTAACCTAATGTGTTCACTTGTAGCTTACTCATGGCCTCATTCCCACTTTCACCACATGGCATTGCCGTTGCTGTCGGCAGTTGTTCCTCTCCATTATTCTTGCTTGTCATGGAAATCTGTCAACTCTCTCTACCATATAACAGAATGCATATTGGATACAGCCAAATGTTCCACTCTACTAACTATTTTTAAATTTTAACGTGGTAATTTCACCTGCTTGGCAACAGTTAAAGAGTTCCAGTCCATGCTTTGATGAAGGTCAAGACTCATCTTTTCATGGAGTCTACGGTGTCAGATGACCATTGAAACTAGTCTATCACATATTGAATGGGATCAACATTTGAAAATCAATCGAATATCAAAGTTGAAAAAAAAAAAAAAAAAAAAGGAAGAAAGAAAGCGGGAAACCGGAAGAGTGCACTGATATAGAAGGTGTAGCCACTACATTGCTTTGCTTCTTTTACTTTTCACATTTTAAATATTATTTGTCTTGATGCTTGATTGCACTTGTGGGACCAGTAGCTTCAAAGTAAGTCACTGGTCATAATTTGTACGCACGACATAAGTATGAACTTATAATTGTTGAAAAGTTGATGTTTCAAATTATTTAAAAATTGTTAAATTTGTTTGAGTCTAAATTTGGCTACTCTGTGTTTGAAATAAGCAGTGGTCTTATTGAGGCAGCGAAAGAAAATAGACATAAGTATCACGATTGATTGATTTGCGAATATTTGAAAAATGATGAGTGATAAAATTGAACTTGTTGAATTGTGCACGATTATCGGAAGATGATCTTCTATTTGTTCGTTGATTCTAAGAATACCCAAAGAAATAAGTATCAAAATTCAAAAACCTAATAAAAGTACGAATTTTGGAAAAAAGGATAATCATTGCGATTTGTTGATATGTGCATGAATACTAAAAAGCAATCATCCATCCACTCGTTGATTCTATAAAATACTAGGAGAGATAGGAGGGATAAAAATATATTTTTATTCCATTAGAAATCTTTATCTCAACATTTACAAGTCTAATCTATTTATAGGATTGAAATGAAATCAAATTAAATGACTTGATATAAATATAATGACATTAATCCTATTAAAAAAGATTATACTTTTATTAAATTAATATTAATCTTATTAAAAAAGACACTACTGCTATTAAAATAATATTAATTCTATTAAATATAGAAAAAGAATTTGCAATCTTCCTAAAATAATAATATGTTCTTCTTGTGCTTGCACTCTATTATGCGCCCTACATCATTCTCCCTATGTTGGACAAAATTCACCATCAAATTTTTATCAGTGGCTTATTTCATGGTGTGATGATATCCCAAGATGAACCTCGGCTCTAACACCAACTGACACAGTAAAACAAATGAGAGATAAGTATCACGATCCATTGATTCTGCGAATACTTAGAAAGTGATGAATGATAAAATCGAAACTTATTGAATGGCACATGATTGCATGAAGACAATCTCCTATATGTTTCTTGATTACGAGAATACCTAAACAAATAGACATCAAAATTTAAAAACCCAATAAGAGTGCAAATTTTAGAAAGAAAAGGATAATCATTGCAATCTATTGATTCGCATATAAATATCAAAAAGCAATCTTCCATCAACCTGTTGATTCTATAGAATATCAAGAGAGATAGGAGGACAAAAAAATAATTTTTTTCATTACAAATTACTATCTCAACATTTATAAGTCTAGTCTATTTATAGGACTGAAATTGAATATAATTAAATGACTTAATATAAATAGAATGACATTAATTCTATTAAAAAAAATTATGCTCCTATTAAATTAACGTTAATCCTATTAAATTAACGTTAATCTTGTTAAAAAAGATACTGCTGCGATTAAAATAACATTAATTCTATTAAATGTAGGAAAATAAATTGCAATCTTACTAAAATAATAATATTTTCTTCTTGTGCTTGCACTCTTTTATGCGCCCCGCATCACTTATCCTCTAAGGGGGAGACTTGAATTAACTCTTTGGTGGCCTTGAATTAACTCTTCCTTGTGAGGGAAAGGTCTTCTTGGGATATAGTTGGGCTTAGAGGCTTGATTGAAATTTGATCATCAACAATATTTATATTTGATTATATATATGTAAAAACAGTCATACAAGTCTTCCAAACAAAATCAATGATTTATAATATTACAATTTTTAAGTTAGATCAACAAAATTTAAATAATTTGTAACATTAACTTTTCGACGATTATAAGTTCACATTCATATAATGTCTTGTCTAGAAATTATGCTATTATAAAATGTGAACAATTAGTACTAGTATACTATAAGAGACATAATAAAATGTTATATTTCGTGGGAGTACATTATTCGACAAATAAGAAACTTTCAAATTTGAGATTCAATGGCATCTACTTTGCAACTTATAAGCATTTTAAATTTCACATGATTTTAAATAGTTAGAGAATGTGTATGAGATCTTATTTTTGTTAAAAGTATATCTTATGAGTTTCCCAACAATATACAACTTATTAGAATCGAATATCACATCTAAAAGTTTTTCATGATTCAAATTATTGACATAGATAACTTTTTTAAAATAATATATCAATTAAGAAAAATCAAAATTTTAATTTTAATTAATTTATAGGTGAATAAACATTAATATGTATCAAAAATTAAATTACATTAAATTACATACACCAAAATGTAATTATAATCAAAGTATAGAAGCTAAAATGCAAAAGAATATAACGTATAATAACTTTTTCATTGATAGGAGTAGTTAATTGAAACAACATGCACTAAAAATGAAAATTTAGATTCTAAATTGCTAAAAATTAAAAGTCTAGAGATTCTGTTTGCCTTTATTCTATTTGTTGGAACTTTAAAATTAAGCATTCTTAATAGGGAGTACTCCCAAGATGTATGATCTAGTGAGAAGCAGTTGGCATCATAGACAAAACCATGCAGTATGGTACACCAAAGCGGATAATGCCTTAGTGGGTGAAGTTTTAGATTATCACATATTGTATATTTTTAAAGATAAGGGAAACGTGCTAGGCTCTAAGATGATAATACATATACATATATGATTTTATCTCCAAAATATTACATCAGCTCATAATGTAGAGAAATTCATCAACTTGAATAAATAAGGAACCTAAATTTTCTTAATCATCACAATAGCCTTGGATAATTAATTCACTATAAGCATTCACAGCAACAAACGATTGGTGTGACCCATATATGGCTTTTTTTTTTTTTTTTTTTTTTTTTTTTTTTTTTTTTCGGTAAAGGATCCAATACATGTCATAGTAGTTAGCCGTACCAACGTCCTATTTACTTATATTTGGCAGCTTGACACCTAAATTTACCGAATGTTTGATTCTTAATAATCGACATGCAAAACCAATCATAACTATGTAATAGGAATGGTTACGGCCACATATGCAACTACTACTCAGTAAACAATAGTAACACATGTTCTTTTGATTCAACAAACTGACTTGTAAATATACTATGTGTTTGATAAAACTTATAAAACCATCCATAAAATAATAGATCAATATCATATCTATAATAGGGGATTGTATTCCCAAATTTAGCAAAATAAAAACAAAACATTCTGTTGCAGACTATGTTCTAATACGCCTCATGATATGATTCTTAAGGATGGATTCAAACACAATTTGTACATACTAGATGTAATATATAAATAAATAGGGAAAAAGTATCATTTGTTTAAAAATAAGAAAATTTTATGGTCCACACCAATATGTATATACATGTTTTGTCAAATGATAGACCTGTGATTGAAGACAAAGAGATGCAGCACAAAACTGCTTGAAGGCCACTAGCCTTTCTTTCTAGTGATATAGTTGTATGAGGTAATTTGTTAGACATCAATTTAATTGGTTTAAGTTGATTGGATCAATAAATTGGTGAATGCTGTTTGTGCTTGTGAAGATCACTTTTATTTAGCTTGTCTCTTGACTTATGCTTAGTTTTGGGAGAGGGGGGGGGGGGAGGGGGAGGTTGGGTTGTTACTGTTTGTCATTGGAAAGCAAAGGGAATTATTTTCTTTTACTAACAATTAAGCATTATCTTATGGCTTTATGGGATGTATTCAACATTAGAAAGTTCTAAAGGAAAAATAACTAAATTGGTCTCTTTAACTAGTCTAGTGTAGTGGTGTAATCCTTAGGTTTTTAGTCCTAAGTAAGAACTTAAAAATTAAAAGAATTAAAGATATGGAATGCATTGGTAAAATAAAATAGTTTAGAAATAATTATGGAGAATTGCAATCTTGTTTTCAATTCTTTTGTATTTGAAATAATAAATGTTTTGGCAAGTATATTAATTAATATTTTTTTAATAATATAATATGTTGTTTTACATGCATTAAAAGGTGATGATTTTTCATAATTAAATCTTTTCCAAAATTACCAGAAATTTAATTGCAAGCTGTTTACCATGAGTTTTAAAGCATGGGCGTATTGTTCTTTCTCTTAAGTAAAGTTTGTTTCCTTAAATGCTGAAATGACAGCTCTCAGTTAAGCCATTCTTATTTTCTTTTATGTAAAAGAAAGGTAATCATAATTTGAAAGTTTACACCAACTGGGCGTTGTTGTTTTCGGAAAATAAACATAATAATTTTAAAGTCTACTTTTCTAAAAATCCTCTCTTTTACCCACACAATAATCTTCTTGTCTAAACTTTCGCATTTTTAGCCGAAAAACCCCAAGATCATGTTTGCAAGCTTTACAACCCTTGTTTTGAAAAGAGGAAAGTGAAGTCATTGTCAAAAGTACGACAAGTATCTTCATTTGCCTTGTTTTCAAAGATTTCAAAATTTATCTTTGTTAAATACACTAGTGCATGTGCACGTTTCATGATTCATGCGTGAAACTTTTTTTTAAGTAGATATCATGTTTTAGAAAATTGAAAAACGAATCTTGTTTGTTAAGAAATATTAAAAATAGATAAAAGCTTGCTTTCTAAGTTTGTTTAAGCTTAAAATAAAAAATGTCTGTTTTATGTGTTTAAACAAAAGTTATATGAGTTTTTTTTTTTTAACAAAGAATAAAAAAACATGCAATAAAACATAGTAGATTAACTCTATAAGTTCTTTTGAAGATTTAGAGATACGTTTTAGGTGATAAGTCTATTGTTAGATCAGTTTGTTATTAGAAGTTGTTATTTTAGGTTGTCTTGATGCATGTTTTGATGCTAGGATCTGCTTTGGAAGTGTTTGTAGTGAGTTAGAGTTGTTTGGAGGTTGTTCTATGTGTTTTGGAATGTCAAGGCCTAGTTTTCCCTAGAATTTCTTTTTGTTGTTATTTGTGTCGGGGCTTAGTTTACCCTCGAGTTAGATCATTGGTAGGCTTAGTGTAAGTATCAAGAGGTAAGTTTTGATGAAAAATATTTGTCGCGGCCTAAAGTTAAGCACTTGATATGTGCTTGATAGACACTAAAAGTTGTCGTGCCTAAAAATGTTTAAAGTGTTGGAGCGAAGTACATATCATGGCCTACTATCGAGCCTACAACATACCCCGCAATGGGCACTAAGACTCGTCATGGCTAAAAATAAAACAAAGTTTTGAAGCATAGCTTTGGTCAATGCCTTTTGTTGAGCCCTCGATGTACCTTCAACACAAGTCGTGAGCTTTTTATCAAGCACGTGACCCCTAGTTTGTTGAGACATGATATGGTTTTCTTGTACCAATGTACCCTGCGACCCTTTCCTAAGTGACCCTCAACCCCGACCTGTGTTGTTTGGTTTTAGAACCGCTTTAGTTAAGCGGTTCATAGCATGCTTTTAGGCTACGAGTGTTCTTGTTAGAGTTCTTTCTTTGTTTTGTGTAGCAATGTGATCCTTGCCCCTAGTTTTCTTAGACGCAAGCCTCATTTTATGTAGTGATGTGACCCTTGACCTAATTGATTATTAAGTGTCGATGATAAGCATAAATTAAGAAGTTTTATCGAGAATATACGACTTTTAAGCTCCGATAAGAGTTCTATCTTCTCTATTATATGTTAATGATGTATACTTGTTGTTCTATAGGAGCTTTTAATCATGACCTCGAGTTTCTAGAAGATTTCTACCATCCCTAAGTAAGATGCACAGGTGAGTGACTTGAATCTTATCATGATACTATGCTTGTAATGTTGCTGTGCCTGTCTCTATATGAACTTAACTGAATATGTATGGGGATAGGGATAATGTATGCTGTATGGTGCTTAAATGAGTGACAAGCTTTAATATCAGAAGTGATAATAAACTTATTGTTGCTTATATGTAATGAGTCTTGATGATTGTTTGAATATTTCTTGGCTATCATTAATATGACCTAAGTCTTATCCAACCTTTAACTTAAAATAAACATGCATTACACGATAGCACACTGCATTTACATTGTACCCATGTCACGTGTTGATATTCCGATTCTGCGGTGATGCCTTATCACTCTAGAGAGTCTTGGTGAGGTCATCGTGGGGTTGTTGGTCCTACAGGAACTATGTTGGTATCGAAGGGTGTCATCCGAGTTAGAATTTGCTTCTAGGGTATTAGTACTTAGGGAGATTTTATGGTATTAAAGAAGTTGAGAATTATGTTGAATATATATATATATAAGTACATATGTATATATACTAAGTAAGTTTTGGAAAAGCTTCTCCTCTTTTAGTTTTCAGTCTCTTTTGGGTGTGGTATACTTGGTTGGTCCCTTCAACCCCCAAGGGAGGGCATAAGTCCCAATTGGTTTGGATTTCGATCATTTTGAATTGTACATTTCATATGATTGAGTATGGTATTTTATGTGATTGTAATAAAAACTTGTTTGACATCTATTTGAAGTATGGTTTGATTTTGTTATCTCACTGAGCTGTGGTGTGCTCACACTCCTACAGGCTTTATATGCTTTCAAGATCTCTAGAGTGGATCCAAGCTTAAGGTAATGAGATGTAGTAGACTTCAAGGGGAAAATTCAGGGCTCGAGTAAGTGGAGATAGTTCCTTTTGTATAGAATAGCTTATGTTTGTTTCTTATAAGTTTGTAAGGTTTTGTGAAGAGCTGACCTTAAGTTGTATGTAAGGAATCATGCTATAAAGAACTTATATATATGCAAAATTTCTTCTCTTGGCAACCTCATGATCCTATTTTACATGTCCATGCCATGAGTGTCCTAATAGTATGATTCCCGCAAGTTTGTTTTATTGAAAAGCCTTAGTTGGCTTATCTATCAACTGCAATTTGCTAAATTGTTTTAAGGGGAGATCAATGCTACTAGGGTACCCTGTAGGGCTGTGACAAATGAGGTAGATCTTATCACAGTGTTCATGTGCATGTGGCATGCGTCTCACACTACACATGGCCTTAGAGGAGTGACGTAGAAACACATGTTAGGAATGAATAAGACTAAGATGATAGGGAGAATGAGTAGATAATCTTAGGGAACTTAAACACACTGGTGAAAGGTGAATGAGTAATATAGAATTAACCCTACTATTATAGGAAAAAGGCTGTGTGTGCTTCTTTCTAAGCTCAATTTTGATCTTCTTCAGGAGTATTTCTATAGCACGATGATGTCTTAGTCAATTTCTTCCTCTTCAAGAGAGGAAGAGCTCTATAGAGCTTAGTTCTTTATGACATCTGTTGAATTTTATTGATCATCAATGGGAAAGAGAGTCCTCATATTGATGGATTCTTAGATGGGCACTCTAGCCTGTGAAAACCTCTTTAGGTGCATCAGTTCCTTAGGAAAGGTTTAGAGTGGATGGATTGATTTGCTTTAACGATCTCTACTCCAAGTCCATCATGCTAAATCTTCCTTAGTCATTTCAATTTCGTGGACTTTACTCTTTGGCCTTATTTCTCAGCCCCAAAGAGTCAAAAACCTAAGTCATTACTGAGTTAAAAGACCCATAATTCAAATTTACCCCTCTACATCCAGGATATATAATTTTAAAAGCACCATGATTAATTTAATGCCATTACTTGTGCTCCATGAGCTTCATCCTAAAAGATATTCCATCGAAGGTTGTGTGCTATATTTTGACAACTCCCTTATTGATGCTCCATGTTACTGGTCTTGCTAATCATTTGTTTAAATGGCATCATATTGCTTTTTTCTTCTACAACTAAATTTGTTGCTATAGGACGGGATAGTTTTTATAACAATTATAATTATCACATTTTTTTTCTTGTTTTTATAGTAGGTTTTCTAGTTGATTCCCTATTTTTTAGCATTATTTATTTCTAGATATATTAATTGTTTTTTCTAAATGTAGTAGATAATAAGTAGATAAAGTAATAAATGATGGCGGTAGGTATACCTATCTTCCCCAACCATGTTTGAGGTGCTTATAAATTGGTGCTCTCATGTGCCCTTTATATTAGAAGTTGACATATCTTATTGTTGTACTTTTACAATATCTTTTTGTCTTATAATATTTTCTATCCATTTAACATGGTATTAAAGTTTCAGTCAATCTTTTTCAACTAAACATTAAGTGACTTTGGGTGTTTTTACTAGGGAAAAAAAATTAAGAAGCCTTTAAAGAGGTTATCAAGCAAATGACGTTAGTATCATAATAAGAGGGTTTGAATACTCATGCCTCAACCCCAGCTTTGAACTCTACATTAGAGTTTCTAGGTCTTCTTTAGTAATAATAACTCGATAAGGTACTTTGTTTTTATCTCACTTCAATAGTCCAAGAAGATAGACTTAGATTAAAGATACAAGAACTTTAAATCATATGTGTAACTCAAAATATCATTTTGATACATGCATGTGTGATAACTTAAGTAAGATTTTTGTGCCCAATGGTGAATCTCTGGTGGCAAGAGAAAAGAAAAAAAGGCGTTATACACTTAGTTGATTTAAGAATAAAAAATGCTATTTTCCTTTTTTTTTTTTAAAATTTTTTTCCATAGTTGCAAGGTAACTTGTTATATATGAATAAGTTGACCAAAGATATGAATTGCCATGTGAAGTTTACCTCAACTTGTTGTATTGTGCAGGACTAATGTCTGGGGGAGATGATAGGTAATGTTAAGGAGCACAATGGCCTATGCTACATTTTTATATATAATAAGTCCAAAAGCTGGTATTAAGTCCATGGCCAAGCCCTTTATTTCTAGGATAAATTTCGTGAATGTTACTTGAATGGCAAAATATGCAATTAGATACCTAAACTTTAAAATTAATCAAATTAGTACTTAAACTTTAAAATTGATCAATTTTGTACTTGAATGAGTTCTATCGTGAATGCTGTATCATGGAAAAAATGTCATATAATTCCGATCACATTCAATCATACAAACCAATGAAACCCTTCTAATTGATTTATGTTGATATTTGGGGATGATCCTAAATTTCAACCCAATGTTTTCGTGTTTTCAAGTAATTTCATAAATGAGTTTCGAATTTTTTTAATGAAAATAATAAAATTCTTCGTATAGGTAATGGTAAGGAGTATCTTTCAAATTGCTTGGAAAGCTACCTAAGTGAAAATGGGATTATACCAAAGTTCCTATTCATACTTTCCTTAGTAGAATCGAATATTAGAACATAAGATCACACATCAGCTAGGACCTGCTAGAGCCATGATGTTCACTCATTTAGTTCCAAAAACATTCTAGGGAATATTGTATTAATAGCAACATATCTCATCAATTGTATTTAATCAAAGATTGGCACTTCTAAAAATCCTCTATGTGTTTTCCTTGGAATTTATCTCAAGAGTCATTTGTTAAACTCCTTAACACTAAAGACTTTTGGGTATATTATCTTTATTTTAAACAGTATTGACACGCACTTTTATGTTAAAACTATTTTTAAACCATGAAACTACCGGCAAATGCACCAGTATGTGTAGTAATAAAACTGGTGAGAACCAGGTTATGATCCGCAGGGAGCTAATTGACTAAGTACCAGAATACAATGACCTCCTTTAAGCTAAGCAAAATGATCTTAGATTTTTGAGCCAAAATAAATAATATACTAGCTAATTTTAACACTAAGGATTGCTGAGCTCTGGAATAACTCTTTAACTCTTTCAAAACAAAAATGTGGGATTATGTAATGATTAAATTCACAATAATTTACTTCTCTTTCAGGTTACAAAATTCTAATCATAGCATAGATATCCCTTTCAGCTAATCTATCTACAATCACTAGTTAAATATCACATTTCTCTCATAAATAATGTTACTCTAATTGAACTTATGATTTAAGCATGTGCCTATGTCAATAAACCATAACTTCAATTGCATTAAGAATGTGGATTCTAAGATTTAAACCAAAACAGCATGTGCTCATGTCAATTTTAAAATCTTATTTCCTATTTCAATCGGGTCATCAAATCCCTTTCGAGTATCTCAAATCCTAATTCATAAGAAAATCCATAGACAGATTTTTCATCTCATGAACATTGAACTAGAAATAATTAAAATTTCAATTTAATAAAACCCGTTTTAAGAATAAATCAACTACTCAAGAAATCCATTAACCCATCACATAATCCCACTTTGACAAATTAGCTCATACTAAAAAACATTTCATTCATGATAAAATTCTAAGCACAATCCATCATAAAAGATAATGGAGAGAGTACAAGATTCTGGATCCAACTCCATTGTGAAATTTCGTAATGAATAGTGCCAAAAATTGAGGTCGAGTGAAGTGAGGTTAGGTGAAAAGAGGGCGGGTGAATTGAGGTGAGGTGGATGAATGAAAAATGGAAAATGGAATGCGGAATGATGGAGAATGAAGGATGGATTTTGGGTTATGGAATGTATTGTGGAATATGCAAGGTGATGGAATGAATCGTATGATGGAAGGAAAAAATGGATATTGGATGGAATAATTTCTGTGCAAGTGATGATGGGTATTTATAGCGTGTGGGGTTTAGATTCACTATTCTTGGGTGTAGAGAAGAAGTGGACCTCTTGATTACAAATTGAAAAGAAAACAACAGAATATTACAAGGGAAGTGACCTAAGAATTAATAAAGAAAAGAACTAAATGTTGCTCAGATTGGTTATGGTAAGGTCAGCTCGCTTATGAGATGCTCAGTTCAGCTCATTCTTCTGAATAAGATGAGCTCAATTTTAACTTGAGCTCGTGCATGTTCTAATTTGCTATGTACTCATAAGCTTAGTTTAGTGATCTGGTAAGGTTGGTGTAGTACCTTAGGTCATGTGTTGATCTTAGTCGATGCTTTAGGCTCAGGTCATTTTGCATGTTGTACCTGAGGTCATTTATTGAGCTCACGTCATGAGCTAGTTGTACGTTAGGTCATGTGTTGAGTTTAGGTCGATGCTTTGAGCTCAGGTCATTTGCTTATTGTACCTCAGGTCATGTATTGAGCTCAGGTTGATGGTTTGAGCTCAGGTCGTTTTGCTTGTTATACCTCAGGTCATGTGTTAAGCTCAAGTCATGAGCTTGTAGTACCTCAGGTCATGTGTTGAGCTCAAGTCATGAGCTCAAGTATTCAGAATAGCGGCTTATTCTTAGTGATCAACGGAAGAGGTTAATGATGACCTATCGATGGCAACTCAACCAAGACTTGATTTAGCAGTTCCAAACTTCTGTTGCTCATGGATTAAAGATTAACATGGTGGTCTAACATTTCACTTACTTGATGTTGAGCTCAAAATCTACTATTGCTGCATAAATATTGCAAAATTTCACTCTTTTAATCATAGTTGATCCACAATCATGCAATTTATCATTTTATAGCAAATGTTCACCATAAAAATACCAATTTATGCATGAAACTGAGATAAGATGTAAGATAAATGTGTGGAGAACACACATCTATCAAGTATACCAAACAAGTATAAACTTGATTTAAGAGCTCTCATAGGAGTATTTATTGGATTTTTATCATAACAAAATGGTATGAATGCTACCTTCCACTTAACAAGTGAGTTAATGTCATTATTGATATTGCCTTTCTTAAGAACTTACCATTTTTAACGCTTCAACTAGGGTCATCTGGGGTTGACAAAGGGATAAAGTGATGCATGTTTTATGTATGCCAATCCTTCCTATCTTATTTCAATGTCTATTGAATATGATTTTAACTTACAAAGTCTTACTAGATTGTCTAATTCTTACTAGATTGTCTAATGCCTTTGGTCATACAAATTTATCAAAAGACTCTCTTAATTAGGAAAAGGGATAATGTCACAAATAGTAACTGAACTTTGAGAAAATAGGTACTTGAACTTTGAAATTAATCAATTTAGTATCTAAAATTTGAAATTGATCAATTTAGTACCTGAAAAACTTGATAGAGATACCATAGGTGTGCAAAAAAAGTTCTTTCAGGTACTAAATTGATCAATTTTAAAGTTTAGGAACTAAATTAATTATTATCAAATTTTAGGTACATAATTGTATATTTTGTAAAAATTCAGGTACCACTCGTGACATTAATCCTAAGGAAAAGGGATTTTGAATGGCTACTCATGCTATAGGAATTGATTCCTTTGAATTGGAGTTTATTATAGAAAAAAATAGAACTTAAAGTATACCCACAACCATAAAAAATTCTTGAGCAAAGCCAATTATCAACCTTGTAATCTCTAGTTAAATTGAATGTTGAAGGTGAGGGTCAAACCTTGAGATAAGACATATGTGGACTTGATTTTCCTACAACTTTAAGAAAAATGGAAACAGGAATGTACAAGATATTTCATTTCAAATCACTTGACTTAAACAAAGTTATCTTCAATGTATAAGGCATGTTTAGCACGTGTAGATGAAGAGGTAATACCAGGAAGCATACAAAAGGTTTTTGGAAATTTGTAATGGAAGGAATTGGTCTTGGAGGAAATGTGAGCCCCATACCAGAATAATACTTGGGAGGTAGATGGCTTATCATTTGTTAAGAGTGCAGTTAGAAGCAAGTGGAGTGTTAATAATAAGTATAAACTTGATGAAAATGTTGAGTGATATAGGCATGATTGGTTGCACAAGAGTATACTGAAACATGGATCGGCTCTGAAGAAACCTTCTCTTGTAGCGAAATTGAATTTTATCAGGGTAATATTGTCACTTGCTGTAAATCTAGATTGGCATCTGCATCAAATAGATGTGGAAAATACTTCCTTAAATGAATACTTAATAGAAGAAATTTATATGAAGATTCTACCTAGCTTTTCTTTTGGAGATAATAGAGGAAAAGTATGCAAATTAAGCATTTTTGAATACGAGTTGAAATAGCCTCTTAAGGAATGGTTAAAAAAAATCATTGACACTTTAAATAGATCAATGTATAAGCAGGGTCAATTTGAACATACCTTGTTCTTCAAACGAGGAATAACTGGGTTCAAGTCAATCCTCTTTATGTACATAAGTGATATTATCATCATAGGTGATGATATGATGGAATTTAGTTGTTTTAAATGAAGAACTAATAACGAGTTTGAACAGCAGAACTTAAAGAGTTGAAAATTCTTTAGGCATGGAAGTTGTTAGGATTATAAAAAAAAATATTTATCAGTTGAGGAAAATATATCTTAAACTTACTAAAGGAAACATGTAGACTAGGATGTAAGCTTTAATTGCTTCACTACTCAAAATTAAAGAAGTCATGATTGAGAAATTGACATTCCAATGGACAAAGGACAATATTTAGAAGGAAGATTAATATACTTTTAGTTAGACAATGCATTCTCCTACCAAACACCATATGAGATGTGTAAATCATAACATGGGATATTTTAAAGTCCTAGGAAAGGGGTTATTCATTAAGAACTCACAGATAAGGACAATGAATCATTTATGGATGCTAATTAGCAGATGGGAAAGATCTACATTTACATGTTGCATAGAAGTTAATTTGAGGTGATCTTGTGACTTGGAGAAGTAAAAAGCAATAGATAGTGGTTAAAGTATCATGAAACTAAGTATAAGAAAATTGTTTAGGTAATCTATGAGGTCATATGACTTTAAAAATTATTAAATATTTAGTAGGAAGATTAATCTACTTTTAGTTAGACAATGCATTCTCCTATCAAACACCATATGAGCTTTGTAAATCACAACATGAGATATTTTAAAGGAACCCTAAGAAAGGGGCTATTCATTAAGAACTCATAGAAAAGGACATTGAATCATTTATGGATGCTGATTAACAGATGGGAAAGATCTACATTTACATGTTGCACCGAAGTTTATTTGAGGTAATCTTGTGACTTGGAGAAGTAAAAAGCAAGAGAGAGTGGTTAGAAGTATCATGAAACTAAGTACAAGAAAATTGTTTAGGTAATCTATGAGTTCATATGGCTTTAAAGATTATTAAATATTTAGTAGGAAGATTAATCTACTTTTAGTCAGACTACGCATTCTCCTACCAAACACCATATGAGCTGTGTAAATCATATCATGAGATATTTTAAAGGAACTCTAAGAAAGGCTATTCACTAAGAACACACAGATAGGGACATTGAATCATTTATGGATGCTGATTAGCAGATGGGAAAGATCTACATCTATGTGTTGCACAGAAGTTTGTTTGAGGTAATCTTGTGACTTAGAGAAGTAAAAAGCAAGAGATAGTGGTTAGAAGTATCATGAAACTAATTACAAGTAAAATGTTTAGGGAATCTATGAGGTCATATGGCTTTAAAGATTATTAAATGTCTTGAGTGTAAAGGTTGAGAGTACTTTTGTGTATAGTGATAATGAATCAAATTTGAATATTGGAAGAATCAAGTGCAACGTGATGTATTAAACATGAGTGACTTGATCACCATTTTATTAAGTTAGACACTGAAGGTGGAGGAATAAAATTGGATTATGTGCCATCTTGAGATCAAGCAATTGATATAATAATGAAGTCATTATTGAAGAAACTCTCCAATGAAATTACATGCAAGCTCAGATGATGGATATTACTTCCTTAGTTAGAGGAAGGTGTAGGTTTTCTAGATGATTTACTACTTTTTCAACTTTATTTATTTCTAGGAATATTAATTGTTGTTTTTAGATGCTGTATATAACAAGTAAATACTGTAATAAATGATGGGATTGCTATACTTAACTTCTCTAACATGTTTGAGATGCTTATAAACTGTTGCTCTCATGTACCGTTTATGGTATGAGATGAAACATCTTCTTATTGTATTTTAATCATATCTTATGTCTTATTAATATTTTTCATCATATTATTAACAATTATCATTGTCTTTTTTCCAGTAAATATCAAAGTGACTTATAGCCTAATACTGCCAACAAGTAGTTGAGTTAATCTAATAATTTTATTTCATTGTAAAATAATAGTTGGAATGGTAATTTCACTTTGCCATGTCATATGTTAGCATTTGAATTTTCCATGTCTTTGTCACTTCCCTATTGCCATTTATTGCATATTGAATAGAGACCCTATATGGAAAGTGATCCATAATAGGGATATTTATTGCTGTTAATAAAGAGCCAACATCACATGAATACTCTACAATAGAGCTACTAATGCTCTAATGCATTGCAATTGAATATGCTCGTCTTGGATATACTACTCTTGTATATACTACTTCTTGCATGGATAGAGTATGATGCATGGGCAGAGAAGTCATTTTGGAAGAATGGGGTTGAGCAAGTGGATGTGGTAGAAGATTTTCAGGATTCTAATATTGTAGTTTTATTAGTATGCTTACAAATCTTGTCGCATCAATAAAGAACTATGTTATTGATGAGGTAGAGATAGTGGTGAACAAATACCTAAAGAAGTGAGACAAAAACTGGTCTGTTATTGTTAGGTGATCTAAAGATCCTACCATAAAGAAAACAAGCTAGCTCGAAGAAGTCAGGACCTTTGGTGTTGAGTTACATTGGTTTTGGGAAAATTGCTTCGTTTAGGGCCTGAAATGGACAATTTTAGTATTTTTGAAAAGTTCTATTTTGTTTGTAACTCTTTAAGACTTGTCACTTTTGTAAACCATTTATGGCATTTTACTTGTCCTTATGCGTTCTATGTTTTAGGATCTTTTTTTATGTTTGGCGGTTTCAGTTATATTTTTTGCAGCCTTTAAGCTAGCCTATAATTGTATACCTTAGGGCACAAAACAAGACAATTATCATTTTTCAGTGAAGTTTTTATAAAGTTGTCATTGCTTTTGTTTCCTAAATCATGAAATAACATTATATTTCTATTTTTGATACCATTAGCCTAGGTATTTTGGTTATTCTGAGAATCAACAAAGTTGTGATATATTTTCATGTTGTATGCTACGTTGGTTACTTATTTTCTTTTGATAGTCAAAGGTGACAAGAAATAGATGTATAGACCATGTTAAACATGTTAAAAATCTATAATAAAAATTGCAAATCAAAATTTTTTTCTCTTAGATATTAACACACACACACACACACACACACACACACACACACACACATCCTTTAAACCAAAAGTTTTAGCTTGTCTATGTTATATAATGTATAAAGAAAGTCTATATTCCTTATTTGACTTCTTTCGGAGACCTTTTAACTCTGTTCCTATGATCTTATAAAAACTCATATCAAATTCACATTTTATTTAAAAGATAGGTTAGGAATATTTTACCTGCAACATTTCACCTCCTTCATTCAATATATATGTAATCCATGTAAAAACTTGTGGTTCCAATGATATGTATACTATGCATCCTATATTAGGAACATTTGGAATTCCCTCGTTGTACCTTTACAATTTTTTTTTTTTTTTGTGAATTTAGGTAATGTTTGCTTGCATAAATGGACATGACAAGAAGAACTAGACAACACTGTATAAACAATATTGGTCAATATAATTTTCTTATAATATATTTGGTATGTATGATAGTGGACAAGATTCTTCTATTGTCCATTGTTTGATATACATAAATACAATATAAGGTGCTATCTTTTGATACAATTATACCTTATATTGCCATGCACAAATATTATAGTTACTATAGTGGTAATTTTGTGATAATACCGAGGGAAACTCATTTCTAATGTTGTACAAGTGTCAATGATGGCAATAATACTCGTGCTTCTTTAAGGCTTTTGTTAAGAGATTTTATTTTTATGCAGTTCTAATATTTTTTTTTCCTATAAAAAAATAAAAAAAAAATAAAGAATTGAGGTTTTATCAAGTGCCATGAAGAGAGTTTTTTTTTTTTTTTTTCTAGTCTCAGAAATATTTTGTTAAACAAATATGGTAAAATCATCTTGCCCCACAGGGTACCTTAGTCATGATAACCCGCTATGTACCCCTTGGAATTAAGAATTTCCATTTGATACATTCTAAATCCCATCGACTATCCATGAAGTGTAAAAAGAGTACAATTAATTTACACAAATAATACCTTAATAACTTCAATGAGTAACATGTCTCCAAAATAAAATAGTTTAGGTCTTGATCGATTACAATCATCCTAAAATACTAGAACACATAATACATTAAAGATAACACAATTTGTGTAACACAAAGAAGATAAGATTTAATGAAGGATAAGTGATTCTTGAGATGTATATAAGCTTATATCAAAGTCACAAAACAAGTTATTTTGTTTAAGTCGAATTTGGAACGAATTTGTTCAAGTTTTGAAAGTTTACAAATTTTTTACAGATTCAATGCAGCCAACTGAAAGGGGAACACCGCCTGCATGGAGGACGGCATAGAAGTGATTAGTAGTGTTTTCGTTAAAGCCGGAGTTGAATGCCACCGACGTAGGTATCAGTTTTGCTGACGTAGGTGTGTTGGAGTAAAAAAAAATTTGATTTGCTTTTCCCTGATGAATGCTGCCAGCATGTATGCGTGTTTTGCCGATGTTGAGTGTACAGTGACCAATTTAAAATGAACGCCGTCGATGTGTGTATCCGTTTTGCCGACATAGGAGTAAAATTCTATAAATATTTGAGCGGTTTGATAGTTTTTGATAGATTTATTTCCTCGCTCTTTCTTCTTTCCTCCAGAGCATTTAGGGTTGTTCTTCATGCTTTGAGTCTTGTGAGGTTTAGGATTGATTCCGGTAAGTGTTCTGACTATCTACAACATGTTTTCTACGAACCGAAGCATGATTCTTAGGGTTTTGTTGATGTTCTTAAAGATTTGTGGAGAAAAACCCTAGCTTTTGTTGGGATTCGAGTTTGTGAATGCGAGTCGGGTTTTAGTGATCCAAATCAGTAAGTTTCGTCTTTTCGTTGATGGATTTAAATAACGTATGGTTAGATGATCCTTATATGTTCTTGTTGTCATGATATATTAAGGTTTTGGTGAATTATCGGTGTTGTGGATTTGTTGTGTGTTATGGTCGTAGTAGACGGTGAGAATTTTGGAGTTTCTTTATCATGTTAAAGTTTTAGGAGATTATGGTATGTTAGGGTTTGTTCCATTTACCGTGTTTTATGTATCTGTGTATGTATATATGCTATTGACAAGATAATTGGAGATTGTGGGGTTGTTGTCGATGTTGATCGAGGGGTTTGTAGAGATTCGTGTTAGTGTGGTTATTATCGATATTGGATTTAGTGAATTGGGATTAGTATTCCTGAAATTGAAAAGGTATGACCAATCTATGTTTGCTGTATTTGCTTGTAAGATTAGTTTTGCTTGTTGGCTGTAGGAATAGACATATAATGAACATAATTCTAATCGGCTTAATAATTGTCTGCTGGGTTATGATTGGCTATGATCAGTAAAGACCTTGCAAACAGTGATACTAGTGTAGCACCTTAATGATCTTAGTGTGAGGTTATCCCTAGTGGACTCGTGCTTTGATATGATTCTGGTAGATTTAGGTGTTTCGGATTCGGGATGTTTAGGGAGTACCCACTCATCCATATATGTATATAATGACCTTATTTTCACAGGTTGGTTGATTTTTAATAGAGGTCTGAGTAACTCCGAGTTCAAGACTAGTATACATAGTTCTGGACTATGTTGATTTGTTGGCTATAAAAAGATAATAAATTGACTGCCTGCATTAGATAAGTTGCATTTAATATCTACCTGTTGATTGTGCATATGCATTTGCTTGTTATGGATTGGAGTTATCGTATTGGGCTTTGCAGCTCACTCTTTTAAAATTTCAAGTACAGGTGATGAAGATGTAGTTTTTGATGTTTATGGATATGATCTGTTCTTTGATCATGGGGATGGTTTATTGGACCTGACTACCCAACTAAGGATTAGACTTGTTAATTATGAGAGTCAAAAGAGAAGAGGTGTTTAGACTTGTTGAAGACTTAAAGTTTATTTCCATGTTTCTATGTCCTGTAAAGTATCTGGATTTAATGTTGTATGAATGTTTAAGTTGTATTTAGAGGATTTTTATGTAAGTAGTGTGTTTATTTGTAAGTTGATGTGTTGGCCTGTAGTTATGCCAACTTGGATGTATGTATGAATCAAGAGTTTTATGAAGTATATGTTTCCAAGTTATATAGGTTTTGTATCCATTGTGATACCATATATGTGTTTACAGGGGATTATTGAATATTTGTGGATTTAAAGCCTTAGCGTGTTCTATTCAAGAGAGGACACATGGCGGGTTGTAATGCCAATCAGTTAGGGTGTTACAGTTTGATAAGAGAGAGTTTCTCATATCCTTCCTCACTTCTTATCCTACAGTTAAACTCAAAGTGGTTGTCTAAAAAACATACAGGTGGTAGCCTCCCTATTGTACTATACCAAAGCAAACATGAAATATAAATAAGTCTATTGGGATATGAGAAAACACCATAGCTCAACGAAGTGGAATACACTCTTAAACACAACAAGCATAAGCAAGTTTTCAAGCATATGCTATGCATATAAAATCATGTGAATGCAAACATCACACGTCGTCTTCTAGTAACTAACATGAAGTCCAGGGTTTACCCTCCTTGACCTTAGATTAGGGATTAATGGACCACCATCAGTTCTCAGGCCGTTCGCTACAGCCAACCACAATTGCCTTCATTCTACACTTTCTTTCATTAGTCTTCTTTAACCCATCATCTCTATTATAATTACCATCCTTCTACCACACTCAACAAGTAGACCCATACCGAGTCCAATGTAATAGCCCGAATGGTAGCGAGGACTTTGGTTTCTCCATACACACGAAAATCCTCGAATTGTTTAGTTCGTGTATGAGACAGTCTCTTTTGGACCTTCCATGCGCTCACCATAAGAAGTGATGGCTGTCAACGATGCAGAATGGTATACAATGTATGTTTAGTTTTTATTTTGACTCCAATTATGAGGTGGCCAATCAATTAAATATTTGCAAGGTAAAAAACATTTAGCAGCATATACATAGAAGAATCATTAGCATCACGAATAATTAAAGTTGGGTTATTAGAAATAGCTAAAAAGAAATGGAACAATCATGATCTTCACATTCAATTCCAAACAACCTTTTTTTTTGTGTAATTATATTTTTAATCATACTCACATGGGTGCATGGGAACATGCATCCATAATTTTTTTTATATTATTAATTTTATTTTGTTTATTTCATACCTAAGTGTAACACTTTCAGTTTTACAAGCACATGAATTTATTTATCATTCCATTTATATATGAATGTACATATATATATATATATATTTAACACTTTAAATACATTTCCATACACGCCTATGTTTATATTTGTTATAAATAAAACTATTATCCTTTGAGTGAGTTGATTATTGTGGGACCCATTTTATGAGAATTATGCTCTCCTTACATAAGTGTATAAATATGAGTGTTTATTGTTACCATTAATATACATTGTTATTTTAACTATCATTCATTCAACATTCTCTTTTCATGAATTTGGAATTTTATTGAAACAAATTTCTTCTCTTGAAATGATCTAAGTAATCCTATGTATTACAAATAGTAGCATATCTCCTAAGTGAAGTAAAAAGATAAAACAGAATTAAAAAAAAAAAATGAGAGTTCGTATGATCATATATATGTTTGTCTATAATGCACAAATTATTACATATCATCATTCAAATTAGTATATTACATGTATAAAGAGGGAGGTGATTTATTACTTAACTTAATGATAGTAACATAGTTATCTTTTACATGTATATTCACTATTTTCCATATATTTTACTCAATAGCAAAGATCAAGATTATTATTGTCCCTAAATATATATAAGTATATATACACACATCTTGCTATTATTATTGTTGTTGATGATGATGATGATTCCCATATATAGCCTAAAATCATCTCCTTATTTGCTGCATATACTTGGAAAAAAGACAAGAAAGTTCGTTGAAAACCAACCCCAAATGTCTCGGCAGAGACAGGAGGAAAACAAGCACGGTAGAGGACCATGTGGGACAACGACAAGGATGTGCAATAACACACACTCACTGTCAAACCATTTTTCATTGCCATTTCTCATTTTATTAACTCGTTTGTATCTACGTAAATCTTCAAATATCATAACTTCATAGAGTAAACTATAAAACCATTGTCATAACCATAAAATTTAACATCCTTTAAGCAATCAATGTTTCAGTAATAACGTTACGCTGGACCACTAACTTTTTATGCAATTTTTTTTTTCTACATCACAACCGTGTTTATGCTATCCCTTGAGAAAACATGTCAGACCCATGTCATACTTATTTGCACAAATCATCATTTGTTAGTTCAATAAATCATTAAAAACTTGACATGGACACACCTCATCTTCTCATGAACATGTTCAAGCATAACAAACTTTCATAAAGCGTTTGAAAGCTTTTCCAACTTACCTTGGCTGATTGCTCATGGTTCATAGTAATCTGAGGGAAGTTCCGACTCGTTAACAAATCCTAACAAATAAAGAAATCACTCTAAGTTACCAGTCCAAACTTATAACTATTATTCTTATTTAAAACTAACCTTTCAATCTTTTTCTTCATTTCCCTACCCAAAGTTTTGGTGGTTGATGTGTTATTAGTTGATAAAAGTGCTCCAGAATTAGTTAAGAGTGTATTACAACTCATTGATGTAGATTTAAGGTTATGAATCTCAATAATCAAAAGGAATAGATTGGAAAAAAGTAAAAGTTGTAGAATTTTAGATTTTTTTTTTTTTTTTGTAAACTTTAACTTGATGTAGCCTACATGTTTCTTACCTTTTGAAGTTGTTAGCTTGGCTATTCAAAGTACCCTCTGTGATGAGTCTACCAGTAATTGTGGCTTGCATAATGGTGGCTGGAGGTGGGAGTAACAACTATGTAAATTTGAGGGATTGAACTAGTTCCCGACACTTAGATTGGTAGGTCAACTTTGAGATGATATTCTCTGTGGTTTTGGTGGCTTGGTCATAGTGGTTGTAGGGGTTTCAAAGAGGGTATAGAGGGCTTTCGAATGGTGGTCTTGTTTTAAGAATCAATTAGTAGGTTGTGAGAAAAATAGGGTTAAATAGAAGAGGTTGAGTGGGTTATGTAGTATAGATGGAGGGTTTCCTAGTTAACTTTACCATATTATTTTATTCCTTATTCTCTAGTTAATATCCACTATATATTGTGATGTGTTGACTTCAGTATGTTGAAAAGAGAAACTGATGGTATGCATGTGGCATATGTAACACAGTGGAATAAAAAGGAACTATCACAAGATTGATTCATGCACGAATACCCGATTTGTGATTTTCAATACCTATTGATTCTGCAAATACCTAGGTGATTGCATCAAAATCCGAAGACTATTGTAAAAGAATTCGAACTTTGGGAGAAAAGAGCAAAACTCGCTCAATAATATTTCATTCAATCAACCATAATTTGTCTCCTTTCGCCCTAGGGCTTACATATATATAGGTAAGCATGAAAGCTGCCAAAAAGGAAAAAGACTAAAAAAAAGATATTATATTAAATTACATTAAATTATATTAAAAGAAGGAAAGATTACTAAAAGAAAAATCCTATTGACTTGACTTTAAAAGAAATTCTTATTTGACTAAAGAAAAGATCCTATTAAATATCTTGTTAAAAGGATATTCAAAAAAAGGAAAATAGAGAATATTTCTAAAATTGCAAAATTAAAAAAATCCGAATGACAAACAAGAAGAACATTGCCATTAAGGCTGGCGCCGTAGGCTTCTAAGGTCAACGGCATAGGTTTCTTTCTCTCCATCCTATGCCCTTTTTTTCCATTGCATCAATTGCCATCTCTTCCACTGCATCATACTCCTCGATTGGACAAAATTCGCTCTCGAATTTTAATTGTGTCATGCAAGATCCTTTTGGAACTCACAGAATAAACTACTTGGAAGGGGCCAGATCTAGTACTGTGGATGACATCATGGATGTGCGCAAATTCAATTAGATTCAACTTTTGATCCTGACTCTTCACATGTTCACCCACGAAGCTCCTTAACTCTCCATGTTCTATAGGACTTATTCGATAATTGGGATGGTTTGGAAGGGTTACGCTTGGTTCAAGATCGATTTGGTATTGAGTATCATGCAAAGGTGGTAAGCCATCATGTAATTCCTTAGGAAACACATCCCGAAAACTCCTCCATTATTGGAACAACTACTCTAGATAACTCCACTTCTCCTTCAATCTCCTTACCCACTGAAGCAAACACAATATCAAAATCATGAATCTTTGCTCACCACCGATCACGAATTCTTCCTCAACATACTCGGTGTCAAAGACAAGTCCTCCATCATGTACAGCCTCAAACACAACTGGTTTAAAATTACCTCCTACTTCAAAGACATGCCCTTCATCTTCCTCGTAAACGTCAAATATTGGTTCTCCATCATAGTAGTCCCCATCAATGGAAGAGAAATTATCATCAAATTCTAGTATTTATGTGTTCATCCTTAATTCCCTACAACTACTATATTCATTAACAAAAGAGGAGGAATCATTGATTCCTCATAACCTACGTCAGGTATCAAATCAGAATTAGGCACCAGATCAAGATTAGGGTTTCTACCTTTATTCTGATTCACCAAAAGTAGCTCCATCCTTTCTGTAACTTGATCCACCATAACACTTAACCACCGATTGACTTTCTGCTTGATCCGTCGACCTAGGTCATCACGACCATAGATTTCATTTACACATCGCTGGTTTAATTGTCTACGAGGTGGCATCGTTACTTTGGGAACGAACGTGGCTCTGATACCAACTAACACAACGAAATAAAAGGGAACTATCACAAAATATTGATTCGCGCATGAATACCGGTTTGTGATCTTCAACACCTATTGATTCTGCGAATACTTAGGTAGTTGACATCAAAATCTGAAGACTATTGTAAAAGAATTCGAACTTCGGAGGAAAAGAGCAAAACCCGCTCAATAATATTTCATTTAATCAACCATAATCTGGCTCCTTTTGCCCTGGGGCTTACATATATATAGACAAGCATGAAAACTGCCAAAAAGGAAAAAGACTAAAAAAAAGATATTCTATTAAATTTTACTAAAAGAAGGAAAGACTACTAAAAAAAATCCTATTGACTTGACTTTAAAAGAAACTCTTATTTGACTAAAGAAAAGATCCTATTAAATATCCTATTAAAAAAAAGGAAAATATAAAATATTTCTAAAATTGCAAAATTTAAAAAATTTGAATGACAAACAAAAAGAACTCTGCCATCAAGGCTGGCTCCGTAGGCTTCCGAGGTCAGTGGCATAGGTTTTCATCTCTCCATCTTATGCCATTTTTTCCATTGCATCAATTGCCATCTCTTCCACTGCATCAGTATGAGTTTGACATTAGCTACCTTCATCCTTTGGAAATTTGATCGGTGCCTTCGATAATTATGATTATGTCTGGAGTTGTGGAAAAGATTACTACGGATCGGCCTCCTCTCCTTTTTATTTTTATTTTTTTGATATGATCATTATTATATATATTATAGTTTTAATAACATTTTTTTTGTAAAATTTTTTTATATTAATAATCAATTTTAAAATTTTTGTTACTACCACTAATATTTAAAAATTTTAAATTCTAGTTAATCAATATATATTTTTAAATATATGTATATATATATATATATATTTGGGTCTTCACAACAATCGTTTTTGTCCAATTCGTTATCATGAATAATTGTACAAGCAAATGCTTTAATAAACTTTTTTATATAGTAATTCCATAAACTAAGACTAATTTTACGAACTTTTAGGATGCTTTTTAGAGGTTTTAGAAACTTTTGAGTGCTTTTAAAACTTTTAGTACTTACATTAATACGTAATGTTATGAATAATAATGTCTAAGTCACTTAAAGTTCACTAAAACACTCAAGAAAACATCTAAGAGCCGTGACTCCACTCAATTGTTAGTAAAAACACTCAATAAAAGTGATTTCGTCAATTGCTTAGGATATTGGATTTGGTATGACAATTGGAAAAGTGAATAGCTTTAAGTTTGTAAAATGTTTTCTGCAATCTCCATCGCTGGAACTTTTATTTTTAATATTCATCACTTTAGGCATCATATTTTCATCTTATACCATACTGATTATTAAAATAAGATAGATACATGCCAAGAACTTTTCAAATGCCATAATTTAATAAGAGATAGGCAAGACACAAGAAATAGAGAATAGATAGACGTTAAAGATACCATTTCAAAGGGATTCCAACATTCCATGGGATGAATATAACGTATCTTCTCGATGTAAAATATCCTATGAGATAATTTCAATCTGAGTGCATTATGGATAGACCATACAATGTTATTTTGTGAACTCTAAATGAAAACATTAGAAAATAAAGACGCACACAATCTTACAGTGCAAGACATACAAAGACTTAAGAATCCATAAAAATTCCAGCAATCAGATACATTTTCATCTGAAAACTTCTTTGCCATAGTTCCAATATTGTTCCTCTTGCGAAGGTTTTCTCTTAATGCCAGAGTGAGTGAGCAAAGCCCATATATGACTGATGAATTCTCCTCCCCTTGTCAAGTGCTCCACATGGGCTATCATGTCATTTGAAGGAGCCACATATACCATCAGTTCTGCCCAAAAATCAGATAAAACCTTCCAAACGATCTCAGGGTTCTGCACATCATCAAGAAGTTGCTTTCCAAGCCTTGCACCATTATCTATTACAGTTCCATTGTGTTGTTGACTGCGTATGTCTTGAAGTTCTCTTATCCTATCTTTCAGACTATTGCAAGTATCGAAAGTCTCATGTGCCTCAATTATCACTTGATCAAGCACGTACTCTGTGACATAAGGATGATCTGGTAGCAATCTTGGAGCAAATGCAACCAAGTAAGCTAGATACTTGGATAGGTTGGTTGCTACCCTGAAATGCTTTTGAAAAGCTGCATTTGACTTTACAGGAATCGTATATTCACACATGTTAGTGGCAATGTGCCAGACCAATATGACATGGGCTTGTGTCTCAAACTTACATGCCCATAAGAGCATTGGCATCTCGTTTCGACTTAAGGATACTTTTCCATTCTTCAATTTACAACAACCGCTGGCCACTATAGAATTAATGACTGCGGACTTTACCTCTGCCAACAACTCTGTTGACTTACTTTCATAGCGTCCCTCCCTCCTTTGATCTATAAACAAAGTGGTAACAGAATTATATAGTAAGAATGGAGGACGATACCCGAATGATTCGAGAAGAGAGTATTGCTGTAACTTTCTTTCCCATGGTTTCCGAGTTGGCAAATGACAAATAAATTCAATCAGCTTCTCCATAATCTTGTTCCACCATAGTTCATTCTCCATAGGCTTCTTCTGTCCTGATTCTCTATGCACATAATTGCATATCCAAGAAACTTTACCCCATTCGGTGAAACAACTGAAGTATACATGCAAAGCGATCTCTAAACTGAGGACTATAATTATGATCATGGAGGTTAGCAAGACATCAATGCTTAACCCATTTAACGTGGTGAGATGCATGTATCCTTCTGATTCTGGATGGTGCATTATAATTGATGCAACAAAACAAGAACCAATTATCATAAGCACAAGTTTTATACAATTCAGCATCCCAAACTGAAACAAAATCTGACACTTGGTATAAAGTTGATAAAAAACAAGACCAAGTTCTACTTCAATGATCCTGAATGCTCGCTCAACCCCCTTTTCATCATGGGACTTGATTATCATTTGAAATAACTTCCATGACTTGTGATAGACTTCTCGAGGCATGGAGTAGCCCGCATATGTCGAAGACAAAATTCTGAAGAGAGCAAAGGAAAGACAATGGTCCTTCAAACGGTGATCCAGGTCTCCTTCCCTCAAAAGCTTTCCTTCACACTGCCAAACCTTTTCAACGGTGATAACTCGATGATCCAAGTGATCAAATGGAACCAGATAGTTGGAAGATTTTGCCTTTTTAACCTCCTTCCACCTAAAGCAACTTTTCAGCAAGGTAATACAGGCTCCCCATTTTTTTGGCCGTAAGAAAAAGAATAAGCCTCCCCATTTTTGTACTGTGTCTACAATGTAGGTGTATCCTTTCATAGTGGTCAAGTTTACTCCATCATCTTGGTTGCTCTTGAGATGTTCCCTCCTTGTATAATCCACAATCCATTTAGTCTTCCTTTGTAGAACAGCTTTACTCGCCAACCTTGATGCCCAAATGCGTTCGATTACCTTCACTAACGCTACACAATACAGAACTTCTAGTGCAGTCAGTAAAGTAGAAGCATTAGCATACATGGACAGTAACAAACCTAACCCCATCATCTTAATCAAAAGTTGCCAACTGTGTCTTTTCCATTGTTCATTGTCTTCAAGATAGTAAGCATTTATAGAATTAGCACTTCCCAGTAACACAATCAAGAATGTGGCCCAGATAAGAAAGAGGTCATTCTTGAATGGTGTTGCATGCATCAAACCCAGAGTATAATTGATCAAGGAAGGTGGTATAGTGTAAGCTGTCCAAAGGATCACCTGGAACATCTTATTATTGGAAATCCGTCGGTGTACCCCAAATAATTAAGATCGCCACCGAGAATACCAATAATTCTATCTGTCCTAGCCTTACTTTAGGAAAATGAAGTACTTCCATTACCTTAGTGGTAACATTCCAATAATCTGATGTCTCCCATTTTTGGCTCATCCTAGCACCTCTCATTTTGATTTTCTTTAAATCAAATGTGTTTCCCAATTTTTTTTTTTGTGGTTTTTTTTTTCCCGGAAGAAGTGTTTCCCAGGTTTAGCTTGGCAAAATATGGTGACAACATCAAATGGATCTATATAGACAAGCTTGAAATTAAATTGCCTTCTAGAATCTCATTGACATACCAAGTGAAATTGCTTTAATTTGCGATAAAGTATGAAGAATCGGAAACCCTTTTCTTTTGAAGTGAACTCTAAGCTGGTTTAAGCACAATTCTTTACTTGTGTTTCATATTACTTTTTGTTCCCTTCTTACTTTCTAAGCTGCGTATCTTATTTCCTGGAACACGTTAGTCTTTGCATTCCATTTGAGCTAAACTCCAAGTTCTGTTTGCGGATTATAAAAAAATGAAGGGTACAAACTAACGCTGTGTTTGGGCATGTGGAAAGTTGTGGTAGCTGTGGGAAGGTGGAGGGAGCGGAAAGACAGTGATGGAAAAATTGCATTTGGGTATGGTGAAAATTGAAAGAAAACATTGGATATGGGATGAAAAGGGCAGAAAACCCTTTTCTTTTCAAGTGAACTCTAAGCTGGTTAAAACATAATTCTTTACTTGTGTTTCGTATTACTTTTTGTGTAGGGTGCAAAAAATCTTAATTATTAATGTTGGGGGACAATTGCATTGGCAAGTAAAAATGGAAATAAAATGGTGTACGGAGAGTAGCTAATTGCTAACTCATTTCATTAATTAATTATAAGGGATATAAATGCTTTTTTATAGAGTTACAAGAGACCGTTAAAAAAAAAAACATGTTTGAAGAGTCAAAGATTGTAAGCTATGTGCTGTGCATGATCCAATGACAACTCATATTCCTAATATATTATATATCCTCAACAAAAACTGCAGCTCATTTCCAGAATTATCTCCAACAAATGACTACCTCATATTGCTTTAAAAATGAAGCAAATTTCAACCGACATAAACATCAAGATATCCTCCATCACAAATAAATTGCAAATTATATTTTTAACATTTTGTTCCCTTCTTATTTTCTAAGCTGCGTATCTTATTTCGTGGAACACATTAGTCTTTGCATTCCATTTCAGCTGAACTCCAAGTTTTATTTGCGGATTATTAAAAATGAAGGGTACAAACAAACGTTGTGTCTAGGCATGTGGAAAGTTGCGGAAGCCGTGAGAAGGTGAAGGGAGCGGAAAGAAAGTGATGGAAAAATTGTATTTGGGTATGAAATTGAAAGAAAATATTAGAAATGGGATGAAAAAGGCAAAACTTGGCACCTTCTTTTCTCTTCAAAATTGGGAAAAAAGCGGTGGAAATAATGAATAGTGATGTGGAATTGTTTTTTTCTCTCAATAACTAAAAAGATAAAATTAGATGAAAGGGATATTTTTGTCAATCACTAACTCTATTTCTCTTATTTTCTTTCCATTTCCTTTTAAATTATCAAACATAAAATAAATATTCCACTCATTTTCATTTATACTCTTTTCTTTTTGTCCATTTTCATAGCTTTTTGCTTTCAAAAAAGTTGCTGAACATAGTGTAAATCCTTCTAAATTATACCCTTAAAACCATATTGTCAAACCCAACTTAGTGGTTTGACTGAGACATGCTAGAGGGTTAAGGGTCAATAAATAAAATTGAATTGAATTGGGGGTTGAACCATAGTTAAACCAGACCGTTGCTCATGGCCGGATCAGGTTCGACCTAACTCTTACAACACCGCTTAAAACTATTCATCTCTATATCTTTAATCTTTTTATAATGGCTTCAACTCTTTAGTAGGGCCAAAATTCTATCACTATGACTTAATCATAATAATGCTTCTTTGAATTGTTGCCTAAACCCATTTTCTATATATAAAACAAGCATATAATTTATATAAAATACAAATTATAGCTAATGTGTTTGCTATATGTATAACACACACATATATATACAATTTGTAAATCTTATATCATACATATACCAAATATATGTAGCATACATATGTATATTTATATGAAATATATATAAGTTAAATACATAATGTGTATGCTATATACATATAGATATACCATGTAGATTGTATGAATAGTATATCTTAATAATATCTATATTATCATATATGCTGTATATATAACATTTATAGATTGTATAAAATATGTATAATATGAATATATTACTTTTAGAGTATATATATGAAATATGAATTGTATAAAACATACATTATATAAATATATAACATACTCTATCTATGTATAATCTCTATGTTATAAATACATAATCTATAAATAGTATATATGTTATAATTCATTTGTCACATAAAATAAGCATGTTAATATATAATCATTTTCTTAAATATAATCTATATGTTATACATATAAATTGTATGCTTTATTAATAATCTATAGTATTATATATATATAATATATATAAGGTATAACATACATATTACATACATTATATATATAAAATCTATATATATATCCCATAACAAGTATAAAAAATATTTGTAACGTATATATTTATATAAGATGTCTCTTCTCTCTCTCTCTCTCTCTATAGATATAAATCTATAGGTTACAAAAACATAGATTACATATTGTAGACACCCCATTTTTGTTGAATATAGGCTTTAATATATGATGAAGATGAATATTACATTAAGCCAAAAAATTACAATTAAAAAAAAAAGAAAAAAAGAGAGAATAAATTAAATAGTACTATAGTATTGAATATATTTTTTTGGGCTTAATATAATATAAGTTTCAATTATATACAACTTTAGACTCAATTAAATAGCCCACAATACGACAATCCATTTAATTGAGCCCAGTTGAAAGCCTTAGAAATTTTTTTTATGCAAATTAAAATGAGGCATAGGCTAATAGCATGTATGGATTAGTCATTGGCATGTTCATTGGAGACATGAGTTTGAATCTTAGAGAAGGCAAACTGCCTCAATTTTTCCCCTTTGTGTGGCATGCGGCATGTTGTAAGTGGCCAAGCTGACATCATGGATGACGCTAGCATCATCTTTAACCTCCCTCCTCCTTTAATGATGCACACATCAGCTCATAGGGCCTCTTTCATGACCATGTTTGATCGATTTTACTTCATTATTTCACCAAATTAATGGTGAAATCATGAAGTATGCATGGAGTACTATGAATCGAGACTAAAAAGCACTCTCGATTCATAGTTTTAAGGGTTCAAAATAAGGATTAAAACTTGAGAAAAATTCGGACCCTAAAGGACTCCTAATCACCATTAATGGTGATTCTTTACTCAATTCATGAAATTTGAAGCTTTTAGGAAGCATCTTAGAATCAAATGTACTCGAATATTCCATTGAAATTTCCAATATTTCACGAAATCAATAATTAATCCAAAGTTAAACAAGAACCTTAATTTTGTGATTCTTGATTGTAGGCTTTCAATCGGTTTCCAAACTTATTTGAGCTCCAATCCTATAAATAAGAGCTAGATCAAGTCATTTTGAGGTAGGCAGTTCATAAAAAAAAAAATATCATTCAAAAAGCTCAATCTAAAGTCATTTTAGAAGTTAGGGTTTTAAATTTCAATCTTTGATTAGAGTGTCTTAAAGGCTATTTTGAGTAAAATCATCGATAGAGGAAGCTCTAGGTAAGTTCAAGCTATTGATTGATAGCTTTAATAGCCATTGATGATGCTGGCAACCACTCAGATTAGCAACCACCTCCAAGACACCTCTATCCTTCCAAAACCACCACTTTGAGGCCACTTCTAGAAGAAATTGACCTTAGAGGATTACTTGCCACCTCTAGCTGGTCCTGTTCGATGCTAATATAGCCACTAATAGTTGCCAGAATGGCGACATTCAACACTAATAGTAGTTTCGGGTCAAGATGACCCGGATCCAACCTGCTAATTCTTTTCTCTAAATTCGCGTGCCTCAAATTCTTGGTCTAGGTAAGTTTCTTTTTCTACTTTTTTTTCCTTGATTAATATAGGAAAAAAGAAATTGAGAAAATAAAAAAATAATAAAAGGAATGAAATTAATATTTCCTTATAGATAAGATGTCTATATAATAATAGTAAAAAAATGGATATGTATGGAAAGGAGCATTAATAAATAAATATATATGTATATAGAATTTTGTCATATAGAAAATCTTTATTTCCTAAATTAGAGAAAAAAGAAAAATGAAATTGGTAGTTCTTGGAAATTCATCATATAACAATTTTTGCCATAATGTCAAAATCTAGGATACTTAAATTGAAAAAAATTTTAAAATAATAATAAAAAAATAAACAACCTACTGAAGTTTTCTTAAAAGAACTACGTTTTATTTGATCTCAATTGATAGGTATGTAGACACCTTGGGGCGATATAAAAAATGAAAAAAAAAATATTTTCTTTTTCTTGTATTATAAATATTAATATGATTTGTATTTATTTATGAATATTAATGCAGATAATGACTCAATCACTTTGTAAATTATAATAATAACTTGTAAATACTATAATTGTGAATATCACATAACATTAATGAAATTTTGACATCAAAAGGAATAGACTTTGATTTAAGAATTTCAAGGTGGTAACCATATGGTTTTCATAAGGTAGCCCCCGAATAAAAAATTTCTATTTAACAAAGTTTGTTTTAAATCATTTTTTTTTTTTTTTGCAAATTAGTGGCTGAGTTAAGATTAACTGGCTCATTAATCTTAATTTACAATTTTATCCTAATTTCGATCGGGTAGCGACTCCCTAAAGTCTTTATAAAATTGAACATTTCTTTTAATTCTTATTTGAGGATCGTATCAAATGGGTTAAGGTTTAATCGAATCGAATTGAAAAGAATCAATTAGAAACAAAAAATCCAGGCTCGATAGCTTGGTGAATCCACCAGGGATGCTTATTTTTAGTGAGGATGCTTATTTAGTAAGACTAGCTACTTAACCATTCTTAAATTAAAGATTATTGTCCTTAATGGTCATTTTTGTATTATTTGTAATAACAATTTCCTTAAGTAATGTAGATAAAAGATGTTATTGTTTTGAATATGCCCAAAAAGAAAGGGGCCCATTATATATAATATATATATATATATATATATTGTAGGGGGAGGGGGGAGGAGATTATTGAAATTCAAATATGTGCTACATGTTGTCAGAACTAGCCTAACTTACGACCTTAAGATGGGGGGCCCTAGTAGGTCTCGAGTGTTGTAGTAAACCCAGCACACAAGACACGAATTAGCCCCTCACTCCATTAACGTGACCTACTGTTTGTTAATCAGAAGACCTTTAGAACTCACCCAATTACATTCATGAACACGGGTTAACGAATAAATAATAATGAGACATACCTTAAAGAGTTATGATTTCAAATTGCTTTTAAAATCCTACCCCCTGTAAATTATTTATCTCATTTTTTTTAAAACAAAGTTGTAACTCAAATGAAAATGTCAAAATTGCCCCATTATTAATTAGTTAGCAACCCCAATATTTGCATCTGTTTGATTTGTATATGCATGTATAGTATGTATTGTGAAATAATTTTATACATTGTAAATAATGATTCATTTTTGGTATTGTAATCAATTGTAAATAGTCCTAAAAAAAATCCTTACTCTTGCAAAATAGTACATACATCATGTTAATATGAAAAAAAGAAAAATCTGTAAATGCATTTCCTCACTTTTTATATAATTTTCGAATAAATGAAAGATTAAATGGCTCATAGCATTTTCCATGAATTTTTCATTTATTCTAGGAAGATGTCAAGGGATCTACAAAAGATTGTAAACTTACCTGCATCTTAAGTTTTCCCAATCCACACCTTCCGTTGATGAGCAAATGGGGTTAAACTTGTAAGAAAAATGATTTTCAACACCTAGAAAGAATTTTCATTAAGACATAGGATAATTGTTCAAGCTAAACTTTTCAAAATATTAAAATAAATTTACCATAAATTTCTAATATTGATAATCCTTTATCATACAAAATTTTCTTAAAAGCTTGTTTATAAGGCATATGCCAATATTTTGATAAACACTTTGAATAAAAAAATTTTCCTAAAAAAAACCTAAAAATAAACTCATTAGTTAAAATCTACTTAGAAATAAAATCGGTATACAACTTAAGGAACTAAGTTTTAAGAAGGAAATTCATCTTCTTTTTATGAAGTTAAGGAAATATAAATGATAATCATAATAATTAGACAACCACTTGTAACAACTAAAAATTTTATTCTTTTTCCAACAACCCCCTAAAGGTCTCTATGTTGAAAAATTATGAATTAAGAAAGAGTTATTATGAGAATGAAAGTCTAGAACAAGTCATTGACTTAATTTTTATCATGTGCTAAAAATTTAAACATTTTAGAGATGATAAAACTTAGAATGATTTCTTTTCTTCATAGCCACATAAAGATTCATGTTTTGAAAAATAGCAAGTTAAAATGAGTTTAATAAGAAAATAAAATATTCAAGGACTCAAAATAAATATGAAATCATGGTTTTCCTTAAATCAAGTTTCACAATCACACAATCTAAGAATAAAACGTTTCATCAAACATAGGAAAATTTCAAGAGGGAATACACTTAGAGTTTTATGTCACTAATAAGTAAAATCGTTTCTTGTAAAATAAGTTGTTAATTAGAATTCCTTTCAAATATAAGACCTTTGATATTTCAAAAATATATTGAATTATGATTTTGTTGAGTCACATGTTCATAAAATGGCAAAATTTATCACAAGTGAAGAGAATGAATTTTCATAAAACTCAATATTATCACTCTCTACAAAATATTTTGTTTTAGAAAGTTCTATTTTGAACAACATCACTAGGAGTATACATATAATATGAGTTATTGTCTATACAAAATGATTTTCAAAGGTAGAAATGTTTATTTGTTTTCTATAAAGTGTAAGAAAATTATAATTTTGAAAAATGAAAAATTTGAAGGTTGAAATTTGTAGGTCAGATATGTACCGACCCATTTCAAAACCTAAATGGCTTTTAATGTTAAAATAACCTTAGAAATAGATATATCTTTTCAAGTAGGTTGAGAACGACTACTAATATGTGAAATTCCGAGTTAAGATGGATAAGTTATGGGCAAGTTATAGTCATTTTAAGTTGGAATTTTCCTTCATCCAAATTTTGATGAAAACAACAAGATAAAATTAGAGAGTTTAAGTAGAACATCTATGAAATACTCGTTCTGGTTATTTCTTTTACCTAGGTGATGAGGAATATGAGATCCCCTTCTGGAGGATTATTATGACTAAGCATATTGTGATATGGACGAGAGAGTTTCTCTCATGATTTCGTTACCTTGCTTGTGCTTGTAAATAGTTGTACTAGATTTATGAGTAAAAGATAAAATGAATATGAATAGGATTATGGGTTTATATGCATATGCTTCTATGAATGTGTGACAAAGGATGCTAAGCATATGGAAACCAACAAATAATTGTTTAAGTGCATCATCAATATTATATGTTGCTTAAGTGTGTACGATGCCTGCTTGATGATGCAGCATAGAAGTGAATGATTGATATAGGGTTTATCACAAAGACGCAGTGTAGAAGTGAATGATTGATCTAGGGCTTATCGCAAACCGTTGATTCACATATTGTGATCTTCAAATACCTATTGATTCTATGAATATCTATGTAATTGGCATCAAATATGAAATCCTACACAAAGGAATTTATATTTGGGATAAAGAGAGAAAACACACTCAAAATTTCATTCAACAAAATCATCAAAATTGTCTTTCATATACCCTAGGACTTACATATATATAAGCAAGCCTGAAAGTTGCCAAAAAGGAAAAAAGACTGAAAAAAAAATATTCTATTAAATGACATTAAATGATATTGAAAGAAGGAAAGACTACTAGAAAATGATCTTGTTGACGTGACTTTAAAAGAAACTCTTATTTGACTAAAAAATAAAATCCTATTAATTTAACTTAAAAAAGAAACTCTTATTAAAACCTATTCATGAAAAAAAATATTAAATATCCTATTAAATACTATTAAAGGATATTAAAAAAGGGAAAAAATCTATAATATTTCTGAAATTACAAAAATTAAAAATTCGAATGACAATGATGAGCAAGAAGTAAGCCCCCTTCAAGGCCAGCAGCTTAGGTGTCAAAGCCAGCGGTGTATGTTGCAAAGGCCAACATTGTAGGGGCTGGTGTACATCAACGTTGGTTCCTCCTTGCCATTTCTTCCACTACATCACTTGATTGCCTTTAAGTATACCTTAATTATACTTGGTTTTGATTAAATTAAATGGACACGCATTGCATCCGTCGAGTCACATGTTGAAGGCTACTACTCTGATGCAAAGAATTGGGAGGGTTCGATGCCAGAAAGGCCCGCGACCATGTTATTCTTAGGGAACTAAGGTGTACCGATGATACATCCCAAGGATGAGCTGCACTGATTGATCACTTTGAGTAGAAGGCTCCAGGATTAATGATAAGATCATATTTTATACAACTTGTTGATGTTCATAAGAGCTAGAATGGATATTTGTTTTGATTAAAATTCATGTTTCAGGACTAATTTGGACTAAGAAATCAAAACAAGAAATTTTGAAGTGGAATTGGAAAAATTGAAGTATACGCCAGCAATTCATACTTCAAAGCCGCCAGCGTTCAGACGGCTTACTCTCAAGGCCGCTGCCAACACTATCAGCTTTGCCAGCCTTTAACTCAATCAACTTTACGCTGCCTCAAAGCCGCCGGCGTAGAAGTTGAACAGGTCAGTGTACATGGAAGGCCGGCAGCTCAGAATGGAAAAGTCACCAGCTTTGAAGGAGTTACAATGTAAGCCAGCTTCTAAGCCGCCGACGTTGAGGCTATGCACATCAAGAATCAGAAGCGACATGAAGACAACACTTGCTTGAAGGAAATTGAAGAAACAAATATGTTGGAGTATCTAGGCCAGTGTCAAAGCCACCGGCTTTGGTGGCAGTTTTCGTTATAAATTGGCCAAACCTTTCATTTCTCATCACATACGCCGGCTAGATCTACATCTAAGCCGCCGGCATAGAAGCAGCCTACCTGTGTAACCGAAGTTGAAAGTTGCCAGTGCACTGCCTGTGCAAAGGAGAAATTGAAGATACGCCGTTTGTAAGCCGTCGGCATAGGATCCATAACTACCGGCGTACGAAGTGAAATAGCAAATTTCATTTAATGTCTTGCATGAAAGTTTTCCTATAAATAGGGGTTCTACCCCCCTCAAACAATCATCCACATCCAGAATCCACAAGCTACAGCAAAGTAGTACACTTCATATAGAATTAGTCTAGCATTTTCATAGAGATTTGTGAGAGAAATTTGGGAGTTTTCAAGAATTGTAATTGAAGATTGTGATACTTGAATTGGTGATATCTAATCTCTTTCTTATGCAATTCATTTATCTAAATTATTTGTTTATAATGCTATCAATTACATATTCTTATCTGATTTTTGAATCATCATCCATGAGTAGCTAAACATCTCTTTGTGGGAAGTGATGAAGTCCTAATTTTGCTAAAATGATTATTGAATTTATGTTATAGAATTGTTAGAATTATGGAATATTTGTATTGAATCCTAATTATCTATTTTATTTCTGACTGAAATTGAATTGATAAGAATTTTGATGATTTGGAAAAAGAATTAGGGTTCATAGGAATTCATGAATTGAAATTAAACAACATTTGTGGAAACAATCAAGTTTGATTTTAATTTAGAAATTGTTCCATGTACTTCATGCAATATTTTATTTTAATTTCTCACTAAGGAATTAGGAGAAGTTAATCTAGGATATTAGATAATCATAGAATTGGAAGATTTATGATTATAAATTAGATTCCATTAATAATTTGTATAGCGGAAGCTAATAGATTATTTTATGGTTCGCTAAAACTTTGTTTTGGTCTTTACAATTTCTTACAAATATCCATAATCCTAATTTTTCATATAATATAAATTCAGCATGATTAAGTAAAGATTAGGATGGATTCTTTTCCTTCCCACATTTATCTTATATAAATCTCTCACATTCTCATTTGCATTCATAAGTAGATATAATTGATTAGTTATAATTAACTGATACTTTGATTACCTAAATATTAGTATAAGCTAATATCAATCTAGTAATTAATTTAGTCTCTGTGGGAACGATACTCTACTCATTCTATATTACTTGATCAAGACCCAGCACACTTGCTGGTAGTATCTGAAATTATTTATATACACATCCCGTTCAGATCAATTAACAGTAGAAGATCGTGTAGACCTTCAAATATCATTCCCTAACCCTCAATACGAAGGTTGTAAATTCGTTCTGTGTATAGTTTCTGGATACTCATACATAATTGTTTGTATAATGTGGTTGTTGCATAGCATGCGTGAAAATTAATAAACTTTTTTGAAATATAACATGAATGAAGGGAACATCTCACTAAGCACGTTGTAAGGCTATACACCCATAGATTTTTGTTGAAATAGGTATGCTTGAGATTTTATTCGAGGATCGGGACATCAAGGAAATCATTGGTGGATTATTGAGCTTTTATAGAAGAAGTAGGAGCATTGAAGAAATTTTGCTTTCTTGAAATTTCCTCATGAATAATATATGTTATGTGAATATTTTGGAGGTTACTAGGAAATGTATTTATATAGACTGGAAGTCGTTAGCGGGGGTATACCCTTAAGATTGTAATCGACCTTATTAATTGAAATAGCCATAATTTATATATATTAATGCATGCTAAATTTGATAATTATATGTGTGTATGTGTTTAAGTGGATTAGTGTGTTTGCAATGTTGGGTGTGTTATAACATATCTGGTTAGATAATAAACTTTGGTAAATATATCTAGGTTGATAGTTTATTCATATTAGAAATTATCATGTTAGTGTTAATTGTTATTGTAATGAATTATATGTGTTGAATTTAAGCTTGTTTTAGGCTTAAATAGAATTCTAAACATAGCAGAATTTTTAAAGCCCATTCAAGCCCAAACTCAAGTCCATAACTAAGCCCAAATAAGGCCCAAGCCTTTCCAAATCTGCCCTCCTCAAAAGTCAACATCATTTAGATAAACATCAAGGTCTAATTGAAGCTTGAGATAACCCAAAACAGAACAAAGAAAAGAAAATTCGTAACTCAAGGAACCCAAAAATTTTCAAGACCCAAATCAACTTATCTTGGACTCAACACACCAAAAATCCTTCCCCAAGCCTCATATATACATTGAGGTAAGTTTATTTGATGTTTAAGATGCTTTGTTTTCCCCTTGATCCATGAAATATGCATGTGTGTGATATGAGTAATTGGTATATTAAATTCTTGTTGAAGTGTTGTAGAGTTGTTGGGAAAGTTTAGAATGCTTGAGTTGTTGTAGATAGGTTATAGTAGGCTTTCATGTGGTTTGGAATTGAAGTGTTGAAGTATGATGAGTATTAGAATTGTTTGAAGTGTGCTAGGGTTGGTGGAAGTTGATGAAGAAGAGTTTGATTCTTGTAGAGAGGTGTTTGAACTTGTTTGATGTTTAAAGTTGAAGTTTATGTTGTTTGAATGTTATATTGATCATATAACAAGCTATGAGGAACTTTGGAATGAGTTTAAAGAATTTTAAGAAGTGTAAAATGCATTTTGAAAACAGGGGATTTCGTCATTTTTTCGCTCCAGTGTACACAGCCTGTGTACATGGTCGTGTAGGCCTTGAAATCTTAAAAGTTGCTCTCGGGTCATTTTTTTTACTCAACACGGCCTCGGTACACAGCCTGTGTACATGGTCGTGTAGGCCTTGAAAATCTTAAAAGTTGCTCTCGGGTTTTTTTTACTCAACACGGCCTCGGTACACGGGTCGTGTACCCGGTCGTGTAGACTTTCCCTGTTTCGCAGCTCTTTGTATTTTAGCCGTAACTTTTTCATCCGATCTCCGATTGAGGTGATTCAAGTTGCGTTGGAAAGCTTAAAAAGAGATCTACAATTTCATGTTTTAAGTTTTTACAAATTTTAATAGTAATAATGCTTAAATTTTAGTTCTTTTCAACTGATATACTTTTCAAACAAAGTTTAAAACTTATAATTGGTTGTTAAAAATTCTCCCAAGCTTGATAAATGATCATTTAAGTGTTTGTTGAGTATTGCATGATAATATATGATAACTAAATGCTATGTGATGATGTTGTAATGATTTATTTGAATTTCTTTGGATGATTATACTTGAGATTTGATGAATATATACTTGAACTAAGTGTGAGTTTGTAATTACTTCTTTTACAGTGATTGATCCCCTTTCGGTTATTTCCATTGATTCTCGAGCTAGTACAGGTACACAATACTTTGATTGATTGTTGCTTAGGATAGGCATATACCAATTTGACCTTAATCAAAGATTAATAAAAAGATATTGAAATTGGGTGTGCTTTACGTCGTTGAATCCGGATCCGGGGAGCGACAACCTTGTCATGATGCAATGCACGGTAGTTAGGCGCTTAGCCCAATCTTTTGTCATGATGCAATGACTCAAATCCATGATGCAATGGTTCACCATGATGCAATGGTGGTTTCTTTTATTGGCTAAGTGGGTAGCTAATAGGGTTAACTGTATCGGTATATCCTCTACTTAGGCTCGGAAGGAAATAATATGTCTTAGTTCACGGGTATGGGACCGTTGAACTAATTGATATTATAGACCGGGATAAGTGGATTATATAAAGGAGTGTGAACCCTAGATGAAGCTATTGTTCTCTATCGGTTAGATATAGGAGATATAGGTATCCGGTCTATCTATATCAACCCCCTGAGCAGCTGCTGTTACTCAGGACCCCCAGAATTCCCAAGCTTGAATCGGAGTTTGAATACTCCAGTGTTGTTCTATTCACTTAACTAAAAGATAATGAAGTTGTATTGATTTATTGAATTGTATTTAGTTAAGTGAGCATTGCATATGTATTTGTTTGCATTATTGTGTACTGGGCCTTTGGCTCACGCTGCTATCTTGCAGGTGACTTTGATGACGAGCTCTATGACGATATGGGATATGGGACTGATTGGGAAGACCCTACGGATGACTAGGAGAGAGGCCTAGTATATGCTTAGGGTTCCTTTTGATGAAAATTTCTTTTTGAAGTGTTCAGGCTTGTTTGTTAAGCCTTGGAATGTAATTTGTGTTGAAGTGTATTTGTAATATAGTTGGGTTGTAAGTAGGATTTCTATGTTTATATGTTCCTTGAGAAGTTGTAATGTATAAATATATTATGTATGGCTTGTATATAGTTAATGTACCACTACCTATGTAGTGGTAATGTTTTCATTCAAAGCATATGAATGTTATATCTATTTTAAACAGGTAGTCATTACAAACATCTCTTTTTAAGACGACCTTACGTATAATACTTGAATATTGTTCCTAATATTTGGGTATTATGCGTGGTCGGGAGATTTGGCACACTTAATAATTGGGTTAAGTGGGCCGGGTCTTTACAGTTGGTATCAGAGCCTTAGTTTGTATGACTGCTTGTTTAAATGAGATTGCTAAATATGATTTGACTTTAAGTGTAGTGTGGTTTGTTTAGGATAAACTTAAGTTGATTTGAGTGATGCGGTTTGTTTGATTATTGCTTTGATTGTTTGTGAGATTGTTAATTGAGTGACATTTCATTAGGATTGCATATTTAACAAGTGCCATGCATATATTATATGTTGTTTATAGATGGATAGAACTCGGAGACAAACTAGACAACAGTCGGAACGAGAGGACATGCCACCTCCTCCATCATCATCAACTGCTCAAGCTTCTATTTCATCATCTATTCCAGCTTCTACTACTACTCCATCTCCTGCTTCTGCTTCTACAGCTCAAGCTCCACAACCACCTCCGATGCCCCAAATGCCTTCTTTTCCTCCCATGCCACCAATGCCAGAGATGACACAAATGCCAATGGGAGATCCGAATGCTATGTGTGCGATATTCAGAGATATGTTTGCTATGATGCAACAGTATCAACAAATGATGTACCAACACCAGCAACAGTTTGTACAACAACATACTCCTCAAGCGATGGGTCATGGAGCAAATGTGCAAGGCAATGAGAGGAATGACCAAGTTAAGTTACATGATTTTGTCAAGATTGTGCCAGAATTCGATGGAACAATTTCAGATCCTACTACTGCTGAGCATTGGGTTGAAGAACTAGAGAAAGCCTTTGCAGCTAGTGAAGTTCCAGAGAATAGAAAGGTTGACTTAGCGGTTTATATGCTCAAGAAGGATGCAAATAATTGGTGGAGATTGACAAGTCAAGACATGGTGAGACCGATTTCATGGTTTAGATTCAAAGAAGCTTTCTTTCTACAATATTTTCCCAACACGGTCCGAGAACAGATGATTTCAGATTGGTTGAGTCTCAGGCAAGGCAATAGAACAGTTGAAGAGTATTATGCAGAGTTTTGTAGATTGCTCAGATTTGCTGGAGGCATATACAATGATGAAAGGATGAAAGTTCAGAAGTTTCAGATGGATTGAATCAGGAAATCAAGGGAGAAGTTAAGATGTTTCAACTTCCGACTTTATCAGATGCTGTGAACAAAGCAAAGTTGGCAGAACAAATTCAGAATGAAAATAAGATCCAAGGTGATAGAAGAGCTACATTCCTAGGAAAGAGACCTGCACCCTTCACTTCTACAAGAAGTATGATGCTTATGGCAAAGGGAAGAAACCATTTCCAGGAAAGAAATTGAATTTGGGATCTTCTACTAAGACTTCTACTCCCTTCAACACATTTGAGAAGAGATGTCCTAGATGTTTCGGGCCTCATGATCAAATTCAATGTAAGTGGATTCCGGGAGCGTGTTTTGCTTGTGGTAAAGTAGGACACACAGCTTCAGAGTGTAAGGATCCAATGCTACAACCTATTTTCTGTGCCTATTGTAAACAAAGAGGGCATCATATAGCTAATTGTGTAACCAAACCAAAGAAAGATGGTCCTAACCCCGGGAAAGGAATGACAGCAGCTAGGATCTTTGCTTTACAACAATGTGAAAAAGCTCCATCAGTAGATACTCTAGCAGGTACTATAATGATTGCAAATCATCCAGCATATGCATTAGTAGACACTGGTGCAACTCATGCATGTTTAGCTGAAAAGTTTGTGAATGAGTGTGGTTTGAAATTTGAAGTGTTGACTGATAGAGTAATGAGTATTAATACTGCTTTGGGTGTGAAGTCTAGACAGCCTTGTATTTGTAGAGAAGTTAATGTAAGAATTGCTAATAGTGATATGCCAATTGATATGATGGTTTTGCCTATGGTTGATTTTGATGCGGTTTTGGGTATGAATTGGTTAAATATGTATAAAGTAATTATAGATTGTAATAAGGCGGAGATGAGTTTTGATCTAGAGAGTGGGAAGGTTACTCATGTCTTGGAGAGGAAGAGACCTAAGAGTATGTATACAATGGAGTTATGGGAGAAGACTTCAGAAACAGTTGTAAATGGTGAAGAACTTGATATTGGTGTAGTACCTGTGGTGAGAGACTTTGTAGATATTTTCCCTGAAGAATTACCTGGGTTACCACCAGATAGGGAAATTGAATTTGGTATTGAAGTGATTCCGGGAACCACTCCTATATCAAAGGCTCCTTATAGAATGGCTCCTGCGGAATTGAAAGAATTGAAGATTCAGTTGGAGGAATTGCAAAATATTGGTTTCATAAGACCTAGTATTTCCCCATGGGGTGCTCCTGTTCTCTTTGTGAAGAAGAAAGATGGAAGTCTACGGATGTGCATCGATTATAGGGAGTTGAATCAAGTTACAATTAAGAATAAGTATCCTTTGCCCCGTATTGATGATTTGTTTGATCAATTAAAAGGAGCGACAGTTTTCTCAAAGATTGATTTGAGGTCAGGTTACTATCAACTTCGAATTAAACCGGAAGATGTACCAAAAACGGCTTTTCGCACTCGATACGGACATTTCGAATTCTTAGTTATGCCGTTTGGTTTGACGAATGCTCCTGCTGCCTTTATGGATCTTATGAATAGGGTATTCAAGGACTACTTGGATTGGTTTGTGATTGTATTTATAGATGATATCCTAGTGTATTCAAGAAGTGAAGAGGAACATGAAAAGCATTTAAGTTTGGTACTTCAAAGGTTGAAGGAAAGGAAGTTATATGCTAAGTTTAGCAAATGTGAGTTTTGGTTGAAAGAAGTTGCATTTTTAGGACATGTTATCACAAAGGATGGGATATCTGTTGATCCTGAAAAGATTAAGGCAGTATTAGACTGGCCAAGACCTACCAATGTTACTGAAGTGAGAAGTTTCTTGGGTTTAGCAGGTTATTATCGAAGATTTGTTCAGGGATTCTCAAAGATTGCCACTTCATTGACAAAGCTAACCCGGAAGCATATGAGATTTGAGTGGGATGAGCAATGTGAGAAAAGCTTTCAAGACTTGAAGGAAAGATTAATATCTGCACCTATCTTAGCTTTACCCGTTAATGGAGAGGAATTCACAGTCTATAGCGATGCTTCAATACAAGGTCTTGGATGTGTTCTGATGCAAGACAACCGAGTGATCGCCTATGCGTCTAGACAATTGAAGCCACATGAGAAGAATTATCCTGTGCATGACTTAGAACTTGCAGCAGTGGTTTTAGCTTTGAAATTGTGGAGACATTATTTGTTTGGAGAAAAGTGTAAGATATTCACGGATCACAAGAGTTTAAAGTATATCTTTACTCAGAAAGAATTGAATATGCGTCAAAGAAGATGGCTTGAGTTAATCAAGGATTATGATGTAGAGATTCTATATCATCCGGGAAAAGCCAATGTGGTAGCCGATGCTTTGAGTAGGAAGAAACAAATGAGTATGGCGACCATGATTACGAGTCAAAGAGAAATACAAGAAGATTTGCGAAGATTAGATATTGAAGTAACTTTGGACAAAGTAGAAGTGATGATTGCAAATTTGACACTCCGACCATCTCTTATGGATTTGATTAAGCAAAGACAACAAGAAGATCTAGAAAGTGTGAAGATAAAAAGTGCGGTACGAGAGGGAAGAAGAAAAGAGTTGAGACTTGATGAAAATGATGTTATCAGGTTTGGAAATAGAATATTCGTACCAGAGACGGGAAATTGAGGAGAGAAATCCTGAAGGAAGCTCATACAACGATGTATTCAATACATCCAGGAAGTACGAAGATGTATAAGGATCTAAAGAAGAATTATTGGTGGAGTAATATGAAGAAAGACGTTGCAGAATATGTATCCAAGTGTGTAACATGCCAGCAAGTAAAGATCGAACATCAAAGACCGGTGGTGAGTTGCAACCATTATCAATTCCGGAATGGAAGTGGGATGATATAACCATGGATTTTGTGAGTGCATTCCCTAAGACCCTTGCCAAGAATGAAGTTATATGGGTTATTGTGGATAGATTGACCAAATCATCACATTTTATACCATTGAGAGTTGGGTGTTCATTGGAGAAAATGGCATGGATTTATATCCAAGAGATAGTGAGACTCCATGGTATTCCGGTATCGATTACATCAGATAGGGATACTCGCTTTGTAAGTCGTTTTTGGAAGAGTTACATGAAGCACTTGGTACGAAACTTCAGTTTAGTACGGCTTTTCATCCTCAAACTGACGGACAATCCGAGAGGACAATACAGATATTAGAAGATATGCTTAGAGCTTGTGCCTTGGATTTTGGAAGAAATTGGGATGATTATTTGCCTCTAGTCGAATTTGCTTACAATAACAGTTATCAGTCGGCAATACAAATGGCTCCATATGAAGCACTATATGGAAGAAAATGTCGATCACCTCTCCACTGGGATGAAGTAGGTGAGAAAGCTCTAATTGGTCCAGAATTGATTCAACAGGCGATAGACAAGATTCAACTCATTAAGCGAAGATTAAAAGTTGCACAAGACCGATACAAAAGTTATGCTGATCAGAGAAGAAGACCGTTGGAATTTGAAGTTGGAGATCATGTTTTTCTTAGAGTCTCTCCAACCAAAGGAATAATCAGATTTGGTGTTAGAGGAAAATTGAATCCGAGATACATAGGTCCTTTTGAAATCTTGGAAAGAATTGGACCATTAGCGTACCGGTTAGCATTGCCACCAAATTTATCGGATGTACACAATGTATTCCATGTTTCACAGTTGAGGAAGTGTATATCAGATCCAGATACTGTTATTGGTACAAATCAACCAGAAATTCGACCTGATCTGACCATAGAGGAAAAGCCTATCAAGATTTTGGGGAGAGTGGATAAAGTGTTAAGGAACAAGATAATCCCTATGGTAAAGGTTCAATGGAGTAACCAATCCGAGCATGAAGCGATTTGGGAAGTTGAGAACATGATGAGACAGAAGTATCCCGAGTTATTTGAATCATGATTGAGGTAAGTTTCGAGGACGAAACTTCTTGAAGGAGGGAAGAGTGAAATAGCCATAATTTATATATATTAATGCATGCTAAATTTGATAATTATATGTGTGTATGTGTTTAAGTGGATTAGTGTGTTTGCAATGTTGGGTGTGTTATAACATATGTTAGATAATAACTATGGTAAATATATCTAGGTTGATAGTTTATTCATGTTAGAAATTATCATGTTAGTGTTAATTGTTATTGTAATGAATTATATGTGTTGAATTTAAGCTTGTTTTAGGCTTAAATAAAATTCTAAACATAGCAGAATTTTTAAAGCCCATTCAAGCCCAAACTCAAGTCCATAATTAAGCCCAAATAAGGCCCAAGCCTTTCCAAATCTGCCCTCCTCAAAAGTCAACATCATTTAGATAAACATCAAGGTCTAATTGAAGCTTGAGATAACCCAAAACAGAACAAAGAAAAGAAAATTCGTAACTCAAGGACCCAAAAATTTTCAAGACCCAAATCAACTTATCTTGGACTCAACACACCAAAAATCCTTCCCCAAGCCTATATATACATTGAGGTAAGTTTATTTGATGTTTAAGATGCTTTGTTTTCCCCTTGATCCATGAAATATGCATGTGTGTGTAATATGAGTAATTGGTATATTAAATTCTTGTTGAAGTGTTGTAGAGTTGTTGGGAAAGTTTAGAATGCTTGAGTTGTTGTAGATAGGTTATAGTAGGCTTTCATGTGGTTTGGAATTGAAGTGTTGAAGTATGATGAGTATTAGAATTGTTTGAAGTGTGCTAGGGTTGGTGGAAGTTGATGAAGAAGAGTTTGATTCTTGTAGAGAGGTGTTTGAACTTGTTTGATGTTTAAAGTTGAAGTTTATGTTGTTTGAATGTTATATTGATCATATAACAAGCTATGAGGAACTTTGGAATGAGTTTAAAGAATTTTAAGAAGTGTAAAATGCATTTTGAAAACAGGGGATTTCGTCATTTTTTCGCTCCAGTGTACACAGCCTGTGTACATGGTCGTGTAGGCCTTGAAATCTTAAAAGTTGCTCTCGGGTCATTTTTTTTACTCAACACGGCCTCGGTACACAGCCTGTGTACATGGTCGTGTAGGCCTTGAAAATCTTAAAAGTTGCTCTCGGGTCATTTTTTTTACTCAACACGGCCTCGGTACACGGGTCGTGTACCCGGTCGTGTGTAGACTTTCCCCTGTTTCGCAGCTCTTTGTATTTTAGCCGTAACTTTTTCATCCGATCTCCGATTGAGGTGATTCAAGTTGCGTTGGAAAGCTTAAAAAGAGATCTACAACTTTCATGTTTTAAGTTTTTACAAATTTTAATAGTAATAATGCTTAAATTTTAGTTCTTTTCAACTGATATACTTTTCAAACAAAGTTTAAAACTTATAATTGGTTGTTAAAAATTCTCCCAAGCTTGATAAATGATCATTTAAGTGTTTGTTGAGTATTGCATGATAATATATGATAACTAAATGCTATGTGATGATGTTGTAATGATTTATTTGAATTTCTTTGGATGATTATACTTGAGATTTGATGAATATATACTTGAACTAAGTGTGAGTTTGTAATTACTTCTTTTACAGTGATTGATCCCCATTTCGTTTATTTCCATTGATTCTCGAGCTAGTACAGGTACACAATACTTTGATTGATTGTTGCTTAGGATAGGCATATACCAATTTGACCTTAATCAAAGATTAATAAAAAGATATTGAAATTGGGTGTGCTTTACGTCGTTGAATCCGGATTCGGGGAGCGACAACCTTGTCATGATGCAATGGCACGGTAGTCTAGGCGCTTAGCCCAATCTTTTGTCATGATGCAATGACTCAAATCCATGATGCAATGGTTCACCATGACGCAATGGTGGTTTCTTTTATTGGCTAAGTGGGTAGCTAATAGGGTTAATTGTATCGGTATATCCTCTACTTAAGCTCGGAAGGAAATAATATGTCTTAGTTCACGGGTATGGGACCGTTGAACTAATTGATATTATAGACCGGGATAAGTGGATTATATAAAGGAGTGTGAACCTTAGATGAAGCTATTGTTCTCTATCGGTTAGATATAGGAGATATAGGTATCCGGTCTATCTATATCAACCCCCTGAGCAGCTGCTGTTACTCAGGACCCCCAGAATTCCTAATCTTGAATCGGAGTTTGAATACTCTAGTGTTGTTCTATTCACTTAACTAAAAGATAAGGAAGTTGTATTGATTTATTGAATTGTATTTAGTTAAGTAAGCATTACATATGTATTTGTTTGCATTATTGTGTACTGGGCCTTTGGCTCACGCTGCTATCTTGCAGGTGACTTTGATGATGAGCTCTATGACGATATGGGATATGGGACTGATTGGGAAGACCCTACGGATGACTATGAGAGAGGCCTAGTATATGTTTAGGGTTCCTTTTGATGAAAATTTCTTTTTGAAGTGTTCAGGCTTGTTTGTTAAGCCTTGGAATGTAATTTGTGTTGAAGTGTATTTGTATATAGTTGGGTTGTATGTAGGATTTCTATGTTTATATGTTCCTTGAGAAGTTGTAATGTATAAATATATTATATGGCTTGTATAGTTAATGTACCACTACCTATGTAGTGGTAATGTTTTCATTCAAAGCATATGAATGTTATATCTATTTTAAACAGGTAGTCATTACAAACATCTCTTTTTAAGACGACCTTACGTATAATACTTAAATATTGTTCCTAATATTTGGGTATTATGCGTGGTCGGGAGATTTGGCACACTTAATAATTGGGTTAAGTGGGCCGGGTCTTTACATTAATGTTTAATGATAAGTATTTCTCTTACCTTATTACTTAATTATTATCAATGTAAATTGTGCTACTTCGATGCGTTCCCTTAGTCGTGATGTACGCCTTGTACATGATATGAAAGCTTTATGTGACTAACATAGTCATTCCTAAGCTTCAATATTGTGTACGGTACACTACCACATTTAGAGTACCCCTTAGGGCGTAACATGATCACTTGCTCTAAGGAACAACGTCTTAGTTTTGGGATCACTTGCTCGAAGGAGCGTCATCTATTAAAAGTTTTAGGATCACCTACTCGAAGGAGTGCTATCTTAGTTTTTGGATTAGCTGCTCATAGGAGTATCATCCGGTAAGATATTAGGATTGCCTACTTGAAGGAGTGCCATCTTAGTTTTTGGATCATGCTCGTAAGTGCATCATTTACCATGAATATTAAGATTGCTTGCTTAAAGGAGCGCTATCTTGGTTTTTGGATTACCTGCTCATAGGAACGTCATCTACTATAAGTGTTTAAATCACTTGCTCATAGGTGCATCATCTATTAAAGTTTTAGGATTGCCTGCTTGAAGGAGCGTCATCCAATATGGTATTAAAATCGCTTGCTTGAAGGAGTGCCGTTCTAGTTTTGGGATCACCTACTCAAAGGAGCAGTATCTAATTTATCTTTTAAGATTGCTTGGTTGAAATAAGTACTATGCAATTCAAGGCTTAATAGCTCAAAGGGGTGCCTCTCAAGTTCATGATAAAAACCATCAAGTTAGCACAAAGTGCATGATCATTATCCCCACTAGACTTATCACAAGAACACTATTTCCACATTTAGGTTTGCCCTAAACTTTCAAAAGCCAAAAATTGGGTCTCTCTTTTTCTCTTTATGGTGAAGGTTGATAGGCTTTGATATATGATAAAGATGGATATTATATTAACCCTATAAATTATAATTCTTCAAAAAAAAAAAAAGAGAAAAGAGAATAAAATTAAACAGTACTATAGTATTAAATAAAATGTTTTGGGATTAATATAATATAAGTTTCAATTATATACAACTCTAAACTCAATTAAATGGTCCATGATGTAGTGGCCCATTTAATTAAGCCCAATTGAAAGCCTTAAAAAAAAAAAATTCTATGCAAACTAAAATGAGGCATAGGCCAACAGCTTATATGAATAAGTCGTTGGCATGCTCATTGGAGACCTGAGTTCGAATCTTGGAGAAAGCAAGATGCCTCATTTTTTACCCTTCACGTGCCACGTGGCATGTTGTCAGTAGCCAAGCTGACATCATGGATGACGCTAGCATCATCTTTAACCTTCCTCCTCCTTTGATGATGCACACATAAGCTCATAGGGCCTCTTTCATGTCCTTGTTTGATCAATTTTACTTCATAATTTCACCAAATTAATGGTGAAATCATGAAGTATGCATAGAGTACTATGAATCGAGACTAAAAAGTATTCTTGATTCATAGTTTTAAGGGTTTAAAATAAGGATTAAAACTTGAGAAAAATTCGGATCCTAAAGGACTCTAATCACCATTAATGGTGATTCTTTACTCAATTCATGAAATTTGAAGCTTTTAGGAAGCATCTTAGAATCAAATGTACTCGAATATTCTATTGAAACTTCCAATCTTTCACGAAATCAATAATTAATCCAAAGTCAAACAAGAACCTTAATTTTGTGATTCTTGAATGTAGGCTTTCAATCGGTTTCCAAACTTATTCGAGCTCCTATCCTATAAATAAGAGCTAGATCAAGTCATTTTGAGGTAGGCAATTCATAAAAAAAATATCATTCAAAAAGCTTAATCTAAAGTCATTTTAGAAGTTAGGGTTTTAAATTTCAATCTTTGGTTAGAGGGTCTTCAAGGCTATTTTGAGTAAAATCATTAACGCATGAGGCTCTAGGTAAGTACAAGTAGTTGATTGATAGCTTTAGTAGCCATTGAGGACTAGCAACCACTTCCGAGACACCCTATCTTTCCAAAACCCTTACTTTGAGGTTGCTTATGAAAGAAACTAATCTTAGAGGATTGCTTGCTACCTCCGGGTGGTCCTATTTGATGTTAACACAGTTGTGACGCCTCGAAGGGTACCTTAAACATATCATCTCATCTCATGTCGATTCATAGCCTATACCCTAGGCTCCAAACAGACATAGGAGTATGATATGATCAAGTTACTCCTAGGGGTGTGACATGTTCATCCAAGATCAATGTTGTATAGGATAAAAATAAAGCATGCTTGCACATAATAGCATCATGGAATATTAATAACCTCTTAAATCTTGGTACATCACAAAATTAGACATCTTATCACTTAGCTTTAGAAATACTTTAACACCATCTTAGACATAAAACTAAGTTAAATATGTAGAATTAGCTTACCATAAAGTCTTAGATCCCTATTTTCCTCACCTGCTTGATTCTACCCCAAGGTTGAGCACGTATTGGCTATGATTCCTTATAGATACCAACCATGGATTGTCTTTAAACCTATGAAATCTATAAGGGTGCGAGTGAAATTCACAATTTAATGAAGTAATTGGACATTAAACACATAAAGACATATCACAACAATTTTTGTTAATCAAGCATATGCAATGCAATACTTAAACATATGATAACACACATGCAAGTTTAGATGACTAGAATCCAAATAGTGTAGTGATTTATGCCCTCATACTGGGGTTAAGGAACTTAACACTAGCATTAATACTGAGGAGAATCAAAGAATGTGGATAGTACATTACTTTAAAGACATTAAAACTCATTTGACTACTTGTAAATAGAGAAAGTTCCTAAGTGTTAATCAATTTACATGGGAACCACGAGTAGCATTCCACTAAAGCTACATAGTTTCTGGGGAACCCATGGGTTACATGATTGCATTGGCAAAAATAGCATATTCTCATTGGAATCCCTCATCACACCATGGGCGTTGAATAGTAATATGTGACAATGGTGGCTATATATATATGTAACATTTATGTAGTAGTACTATACATGACTAGTTTAATTTCATTATCTAGTATGGTTTAGTCAGGTTTAGGTGATCAACTTTGCTAGAAATAGCATTTGTGAGAATATCTGCAAGTTCATCTTCTAATTTTATGAAAGGAAATTGAAATAACTTTTCCTTAAGTTTTTCTCTGATAAAATGTCTATCTGCTTCAACATGTTCTGTCTTGTCATGTTGAACTTGGTTATGTGTGATCCGATTAAAATGTGTATATATAAAAAAATGTAAGTTCGGAAATTACCAGTAAGTATACTAGGTCAAATCAACTAATATATAAAAGTGAGTCGAGTATCGTTCCCAGGAGGACCAATTTAATTACTAGATTGATATTAGTTTTTACTAATATTAGGCAATCAAATTATATCAATTTAAACTATTTAACTAATTCTATCTAATATCTAACAATGAATGCAATGAGATTGTGAGAAAGTTATATAAGATAAATGTGGGAAGGAGCAGAATCCATCCTAATCTTTACTAATCATATTGAAGTTATATTATATGAATAATTAGAATTGTGGATATTTGCAAGAAATTGTCAAGACCTAAAACTATCAAGTTTTAGTAAACCACAAACTAATCTATTAGCTTCCGCTATATAAATTATCAATGGAATCTAAGTTACAATTATAAATCTCTTGATTCTATAATTGTCTAATATCCTAAATTAACTTCTCCTAATTCCTTAGTGAGAAATTAAAATAAAATATTGCATGAATTACATGGAACAATTTCTAAATTAGATTAAACTCCTCTACTTCCACAATTGTTGTTTAATCTTAATTTATGAATTCCTATGAACTCTAATTCTTCTTTCAAATTATTAGAATTCTTATCAATTGAATTTCATACATAAACAAAATAGATAATTAGAATTCAATACAAATATTCCATAATTCTAACAATCCTATAATATAAAATCAAAAATCATTTTAGCAAGATTAGGATTTCATCACTTCCCACGAGAAAAAGTTTAGCTACTCATGAATAATGATTCAATAATCAAATAAGAATATGCAATTGATATCATTATGAACAAAGAAATTAGATAAATTAATTACATAAGAAAAGAAATCAGATATCACCAATTCAAATATCACAATCTTCAATTACAAATTTTTGAAAGCTCAAATCTCTCACAAATCTCTATGAAATGCTAAAGCTATTTGTATACTAAAGTGTTTTTCTGTTTTTCTTAGCTTATGGAACTAGAGGAGGGAAATCCCCTTTATATAGGAAAAATTTCGTGAGAAGCATTAATGAAAAATTTCAGTTTCAACTTGTACACTAGCAGTTACAGTTCTTACGCCGGTGGCTTATAGGTGGCTTAGAGTCTTTCGATTGATTACACCGGTAGTGCACTAGTAGCTTTCATTTTCAGTTACAATTGTAGGCCGCTTGTACGCCGATAGCTTGGATATAGATCTAGCCGACGTATATTCTCAAAATACGAAAGGTTGGCCATTTTATATGGAAAGCCATCCTAAAGCCGGCAGCTTTGATGCCAGCTTAGACAATCCATCAAAGTTTGTCCTTTCATTTGTTTCCGAGCATGTGATATCTACTTATGCCTCCTGATCTTCGATCTACACTACCTCAATGCGACGGCTTAGAGTCCTAGAAAGCCGACGTTGAATGAAATCTATAGAAGCTGGCTTCTTCTTCTTCTTCTATACTGGCAGTGTTGAGCCAGTTTGTTTATCTTCTTTTAGTCTACACCGCTTCAAGGTTGGCGGTATAGAGGCAGCCTTAAGGGTTTTCATTCTGTTGATGATGAAGGCTGGCTATACGCCGGCGGCTTAGACTTCAGAAAAGTTGGCATACCCTTTGAAAATTTCCTATTCCATTTCATAGTTTCTTGTTTTGGTTCCTTTGTCCAAATTAGACCTGAAACATGAATTTTAACCAAAACAAGTACCCATTCTAGCTATTTAAACATCAAAAAGTTGTATGTAATATGATCTTATCAATTTGCAATCTCTATAGCAGCTTTGTCGTCACAAAACAATCTCATACTTGATGTAGATGAGTAGCCAATTTCTTAATAACTCTTTTAGCCAAAGCAGCTCATAAAGTCCCTTTAGCATACCATGAAACTCAACCTCTACCCTAGATAATGCAACCACTTTTTGTTTCTTACTTCTCCATGAGATTAAGTTGCCTCCAACAAAGGTAAGTACCTACATGTAGACTTTCTATTAGTAATGCTTCATACCTAATCTATGTTTGTATAACTATCATTTTTAGGTTATTGCACTTTTTAAACATGAGCCCTTTTTCTGGAGATGCTTTTAGATCTACAAGATTTGAGTTATAACTTCCATATGTTCTTTACTTGGATTATGCATAAATTGACTTACTAGGCTCACAGCATAAGCAATATCCGAGCTTATGTGAGACGAGTAAAGTAACTGCCCTATAAGCCACTGATATCTTTCTTTGTTGGCAGGTATCTGATCTGGACATTCTCCTAGTTTGCAATTTTGAACTAATGAAGTGTTTTTTAGCTTACAGTTAAGCATGCCCATTTTAGCTAAAAGATCAAGGACATACTTTCTTTATGAAAAAAATATCCTCTGACTTGATCAAACCATCTCAATTCCTAAAAAATATTTCAAGCCTCCAAGTTTTTCATTTCAAACTTAGTTGCTAGATGTTTCTGCAAGCTCGCAATCTCCTCATAATTTCTTATAATTATCATATCATTGACATAAATTAAAAGGGTAGTTACCAATCTTCCTTGATACTTTAGGAATAAAGTGTGATTTGAATTGCTTTACTTGAACCCATACTTCTTCTTAGCCAAGCTGAATCGTCTAAACCATGCCTTTAGTGACTATTTTAAGCCATATAATGCCTTTTGCAACTTGCATACAACCTTAGATTATGATGTAGCAAAGCCTAGTGGGACATTCATGTAAACTTCTTCTTTAAGGTCCCCATAAAGAAATGCATTTTTGACATGGATTTGATGAAGCAACTAATCCAAATTGATGGCAGTTGATAGTAAGACTCTGATTGTATTGAATTTTACCATTGGTGAAAATGTTTCTTTATAGTTAATGCCATATGATTGTGTGTATCCTTTTGCGACAATCTTGCCTTGTATCGATCTATTGTTCCATTTACCTTATATTTAATAGAGAATAGCCATTTACATCCTATTGTTTTCTTGCCTTTTGGTGGTACTATGAGTTTCCATGTATTATTCATTTTTAGTGCTTCCATTTCTTTAGTTATTGCATAGGTCTATCTGGGGTCATTCAAAGCCTCTTGAATTGTAATTGGGATGTGTTTAGAAGAAAACTCATGCACAAACATCTTAGGTAGTTGTGACATTTTCTTAATCCTAACATAATTAGCAATTAGATATTTAGTTCTTCCCTCTCTATGGTCTGGTGAATATCGATTTGATGGCTTTCCCCCTTTGTACCTAAAAGGTAATTTATATCCAACAAGAGTATCTTCCTTATTATTAGAAGAGGGACTTAGGGATTGTACCTCAGGATATTCTCAGGAGTTTGGTCAATTGACATTGGATTAAGAAGGAAATGAGGATGTTCTTGTCCTTGTTGAGTATCTACCTCTTCATTTAGTCCTTCTTGCTCATCTTTCACATCATTTCTTGCTTTCTCATCTTACTTTATTGAAGGCATATCTTCAACTCTAGTCATTTCCATATTTGTGTCTTGAAAACATGGCCAATTCTTCCAACAACCATTGTTCATATTATTCTCTTCACTAATTCGCTCCTCCTAGATAGAATAATGTGAACTTGGGTTTCGAAAGAAATATTTAGTTGCTAGAAATGTAACATCTATTGTAAGTTTGGTCCTTTGATTCTAGTGAAGATGGACATAAGCTGCACATCCAAATATTTTTGGTGGAAGCTAAGGATGGACGGTAAAGATACATAATGAGAAAGACATTGTAATAGAGTCTTAAAGTTTAACACTTTAGAGGGCTTCAATTCATCAAGTAAACTGCGATTGTAACTGCATCTATCCAATACCTTTGAGGTGCATTAGTTGTTGTTAAAGGAGACAAGCTGTTTCTAAAATGTGTTTATTCCTTCTATCTTGATGCCATTCAACTGTGTGGTATTTGAGAGCATGTTGTTTCATTATACAACCCATTCATTTAAAAATTTCCTATAGCCCTTTATTGTCATATTTTTCTCCATTATCAAAATAAAGGACTTGAAGTTTAGTAGCAAATTGGATCTTAATCATAGTATGGAAAGAATGAAAAATTCCAGCTACCTCATTTTTACTTTTCATCAAGTAGGGCTACGTCATACGTGTGCAATCATCAACAAAAAATACAAACCATTTAATTCTCGAAGAAATTGAAATGGGAGTTGCCCCCCAAACATCATTTTAGATCAACATATATGGTGTAGCACAACTTTTGAATTTATTAGATAGGAAACTCGATGACTTTTTTACCGTGGTACTAAAAGAGAAGGGGGAGGGGGAATGGTTATACTATATGGATGATTTTAATATTAGTCAAATCCATCTAAGAAATTATAAACTCTATCCTCCTGCACCATAGAGTTATATTTTTGTATATTGATTTCACAATTCGTGAGTTTGGGATGTCGAAAATCAGTTTCTCTTCATAGGCCTTGAGGAGTGTTATAGTATGTCTTGATTGATCCTCTACCCTGCTTGAGTCTCATCACTTTCCTTTTAAGATCATAAACTTAAGAGGTGTCACCACCATCAAAATATTTTGTGGCAATAACATCCCTTATTACTTTTGTTGTTGGAAATCTGATGTAGTTTCCAATTAGTTTTGTGTCTATGGATTTGATTAACTAACCTTTTACTACTACATTTTTTTTGCTCCACTTTCTGAACGTAGGATCTGTCTCTAATGGTTGTGGAATATCTCCATTTATGTATCCCAATTTGTCTTTACTAGATATATACATTTGTATGATTTGAACCAAAATCTATAGTTTGTATCATCCAATTTGATGCCAGTTGGTGCAACTATGGGGTCATGATTTGCTAGGCTGGTTTTTGATTCAACACTTCTGATATTTAGGATGTTAAGTCTAAGAATTGATGAATCTATTTGGTAGCTTTGTGTTGAAGGGGTCTGATATGTTATTCTCAAACTTTTTCATAAATCTATCTCTTTCATACACACTGCACCCTGTGCCCCACCACCACCCACATAAAGAATCGTACAAGTCCTAAGATCTAATGTTATGATACCATGTTGAAATGGTATTTAATTTTCATTGATTTAATTGTTGAATACATGTTTTGTTCTTATAAGTAATACAAGACTGCTAACAAAAAAAAAAAAAAAAAAAAGAAGAAGAAATAACTACTTTACATAAGTTATGCCTAAGTTCATGGTAATACATATTTTGCAGGACTGAATGATTCTTATTATGCAGTTTTAGTAAATTAATGATAGCTCAGGTGAACAACATCAACAAAATTTAGTTCATGTGAGTCTCAAAAATCACTCAGATAAATTAAGGAAAAAATAGCAAATGCCCTTGGAGTAAAAGAATTCAATTGAATGGCGCCCACGGCATCCTAAATCAACAAAAACTTTAACTACTTGATTAGTGTAGTTCATCTAATCGAGTTTACTTGATTTTGAAGTAGATTTCCTCCTAACTACCAGATTTTTAGCCTATAAAATCCCACAAAATATCTGCAATTTTTCTTTTATTTAATCTTCCTTATTCTTTCTTTTTCTCCCTCGTTTTTCCCTTTACTCGATGCTACAGCATCTTCTGCTCTCCTTGTGTATTCTTTTTTTCTTTCTACCAAGACAGCCCATGCACGGCACGACTACTACTCTTTCTCCTTTCATTTTGTTTTAGCATCGACAAGAAAAACAACAACAACAAAGGACGCACACAGTCCATGCCAGCAGTTGCTACTTTTCCTTTTCCCACCAATAGCACAATAGCAATTTACAACATAACACATACAATAAGTGATACAACCACTCCTCTTTCCTTTCCTTATCTTTTATTTTGTTTTATTTTTTTTTCCTACTTCCTCTACTCATTTAATCTCTACTACGCTCAGCTACTGCGGTTTTTTTATTCTTTTCCCATCGAGCCTAATAGCTAAATACACACATACACACGTGTAGCTACTTTTGAACTCTAGCCTTGCTACTTCTTGCAACATCTTTTCTTCCCTTGCCTCTCATTGTCCACTTCTCAAACATGGAAAGGAAAAGAAAAAAGGTTCCCCACTAAAACAAGACACAACAAAGTAAGCTTAGATTCCATTTGTAATGTATATGAAAATGGTCATTGCATTTTGTTGGTGTGCGGCGTAGAAAGAATCCTATTGCAAGAGCATGACACTCTAGTAACTTATGCCATACATGATAATATGTAGAAAAGACCAATGTAACATGGTGTCCATTCTTTTTAATAAGAGCTAGGAACTTGAACTACACCTAAAAGATAATTTCTTTGATGGATATTGAAGAAGATGATAATATAGAGTAGTAGAAATATAAGGGGAACATCACACTTTCCTAAAGCTAGTCGAAAGTCCCTTGAACATTGGGAAAAAAATGACTACAATGATTAGTAGGTTTCTTATTGAGAAATAGAAAGGAAAATCATATGAATATAATCAATATAGTGAGGGTTAACAAAATAGAAGAATGAATCATTGAGTTGTCATGATAGATTTCAATTGATATCATAAACAAATTTGTGTAACTTGTAGAAGTTGGAGAAAAATGAATGAGATTTAGGAGAAAGGTACCGACCATGTTACTTAAGAATTGGATAATGAAAATGTATAATGTAGAAACTAAAGTTTACTTAGCTAGATCTTAAAAGTACAAAAAAATATTAAGAAATAAACAAATTCATATTCGAAACCTGGTTGATTCACCACTTTAGAGTCTTTTTTTCAGTAATGATAACATTACCAATGAAAAGTACTTAAAAAATCATGTGAAATCAATTATTTATTCATCGAAAAAGCATTTGAAAGGGCTAAGATATGGAGAAAATATGAAATCAATAGAAATTTTTGGTAGAACAATTAATTTGTGTTATGATCTTAGTTGATTTAGCACCATTACGGTCTTCCTTTGGTAAATGTATTGACACAATTGAAAAGTGAAAGTTGACTACTTACTCGATAAAGAGAGAATTAAAATAATATATATATATGCGATTGAAGTTTTAAAACTAAAACTACATAAAACTTAAAAGTTTTGTAGTATACTGGTTGATATCCTTAAAGTTACATTGCTCACCTTGTTACCAATGGGCTTATAGTATGCAAATGTATAGTGTTGGATTTATGGTGACCGATCTTGAGTGCATATGTACTTAGAGTATATATTTGTTTTCTTAGGCTACCTAAGAAGAGGTTATAGATGCAACATTTCTAGTTGTAGAGGGTTACAACTACCAGCTTATGATTTTAGCATAAGGACCTGACTTGGTATTGGGTGCCTATATCCCCATGATGATCTTAACAATCATGTTCAACTCCAGTTGATAGAGGTTCTTGATCACTTGTTCTCCTCTTTGGAGCTATGTTTTGGGTAGGATGTGCTTAGCCCTAATTAGGTATTGAGAAGTGATTCAAATTTGATAGTTGTATGTGCCAATTACTATTTAGACTAAGTCATAGTTTATTATGCATTTCCTTGTTTTTCTAATTATGTATTAGAATAGTGCTTATGTTAGTGGCAACAAAATCTCCTATTATCGTGCTAATTAGTCGCTTTGTAATGCCTATTTAAAAGGCTTATTCAATTTTTAAAATGCATGTTATTGATCCTTCCAATATATTAGTATTTTGTCCTACTATTTTTCTGCAATTTTTCTAAAGTAGTATTCTAAATTTTTATTTCCTCTATTTTTGTTTCTCTCCCTAACAAAATTGGTATCGAAGCCATGTTCATTTGGAACCAAGTGTAAGACTTATGGCAACTAACAATAATTTCATCAATATCTCTTAACCAACAATTCCTAGTTTCATAGGTGAATGCTATGAATTCTTGAGTACTAAAATGAGGACCTTGTTTAAGTCTCAAGATTTATGGGATTTGGTTAGGAATGGCTATCCTGATCTAGATGAAGAGGCTAGGTTGAAAGAAAAATAAGAAAAAGGACAATAAAGCGTTGTTTTCATTAAATAAGTAGTTCATGAGTTAATATTTTCAAAAAGTGCAGCAGCTAGCACAACCAAAGAAGCCTAGACAACTCTACAAATAGCATTTCAAAGTTCCTCAAAAGTAGTTACTATGAAAGTTCAATCTTAGCGTCATGATTTTGAAACTTTACAAATGAAAAATGGAGAGTTAGTGCAAAATTTTATGACTTAGTAGCTGAAATTGTTAATTAAATGAGGTCATATTGAGAAGAGGTTTTTGATCAAACTATGGTTGCAAAGGTGTTGCGGAGTTTGACTCCAAAGTTTGATCATGTAGTTATAGTCATTGAAGAATCTAAGGACCTAACAACATACTCATTTGATGAACTAATGAGATCTTTGCAATCTCACGAGTCAAGATTGAATAAAGCAGACAAAAAGAATGATGAGAAGGCATTCCATGTGAAGGGAGAGACATTAAACTAGAAACATGATAATTGGAAGGCATCTAGTAGAGGACATAGCAAAGGAGGATTTTGTAGACGAAGTGGCCATGGTAGAGGACGTGGTAAAGGATGTAGAAATGAGCAAAATTATGAAGAATATCCCATTAAAAGCAAAGAAGAAATAGAAGTAGTGTCCAATGTTACTACTACAAACCATTTGGGCATGTGAAGGCCAAGTGTTGGAAAAGGGAGAAACAAGCAAGTTATGCACAAGAAGATGAAGAGAATATCAAATTATTTATGGCATATCAAGATGATGCAATTGCCTCTAATGACATTTGGTTCTTAGATAGTGATTGTTAAAATCACATGATGGGAATAAAGTCCTCGTTTAAGGAGCTTGATGAGTCGTACAAGATGAAAGTAATAATGTTGATGGACAAACAAATGCAAGTTGAAGGCAAAGGCACTATGGCAATTGATAATGGTCATGGTAATATAAAACTTCTTTATAATGTTTACTTTATTCCTAGTTTATCACAAAATCTGTTGAGTGTTGGGCAACTTATGGCTTGTGGATATTCCATTTCATTTGATGATGCCTCTTGTATGGTTAGAGATAAGAAGTTAATTAGGCTATAGCAAGTGTTCAAATGACACCAGATAAGTTATTTCCACTGCAAATGTCTAGTATAGAAAACCATGCACTTCTTATTAAGGAAAATTATGAATCTAGATTATGGCATTTACGATATGGACATTTAAATGGAAGAGGTTTGAAATTGTTGAGTGAAAAGGAAATGGTGTATGGATTACCTAAAATTGAGTCTTTGGATATGTATGAAGGGTGCACATATGGGAAACAATGTAAAAAACCATTTCCTATATGGAAGTCTAGAAGAAAACTAGTTGTCTTGAAATTGTTTATGATGACTCGTGTGGTCCCATGCAAACAAAATCACTTGGTGGGAGTAGATATTTTTTGCTGTTTACAAATGATCATAGTTGCATGAGCTGGGTCTAGTTTGCAATCCAAGTAAAAAACATTTGAAATCTTCAAGAAGTTCAAGGCACTTGTTGATAAGTAAAGTGGAAGATCCATTAAGAAATTGCAAACAAATATAGGTGGTGAGTTTCTATCTCATGAATTTATGGAATTCTATAAGAAGGAAGGCTTGCATGGGGGGGTTAACTACTCTATACACATCGAAACAAATTGGCATGGTAGAGCGAAAGAACCATATTGTTGTGGAGATGGTAAGAAGTTTACTAAAGGGCAAAGGACTAGTGAATGATTTTTGGGTAGAAGGTGTTGCAACTGCTATCTTCTTGTTGAATCTATCACCAAAAAAGGCTATTTAAACTATGATACTTTATGAAGTTTTAAGTGCTAGAAAACCTTGGACAAGTCATTAAAAAGCATTTGGGTGTATTGCTTTTGCTTTGATTGATTCACTTAATTGTAAAAACTTGATGATAAGTTAAAAAAATTCATTTTCATTGGTTATTGTATTGAATTAAAAGCATATAGGCTATACAATCCTATTAGTGCAAAAGTGATGATTAGTGGGAGTGTAATTTTCAATGAAGAAGCAAGCTCGTCTTAACATGAAAATTAAGAAGGTATTCACTTTACAGTTCTAACGAAAAATGAAGCACCAAAAACTAAAGAAAAACAGTCTTCCTTGAGTTCAATCTCCATCAACTTCTCCAAGTTCATCTCCTTCAAGTTCAACTGGCGAAAGTGCATCATCTGTTGAAACTCCTCCAAGAAAATTCATATCACTAAGGGAACTTTATGAGACTACACAAGCATTATATGTAGGTGATCTAATAACATTTGAAAAAGTAATGGAGAAAGAAGAATGGCAAAAGGCCATGAAAGAAGAAATTGTAGAAATTTAGATAAATGAGACATGGGAATTAGTAAAGCTTCCTAAAGGAAAGAATGTTATTGAAGTCAAATGGGTCTTTAGAACAAAGTATCTTGCTGATGGTAGCATATAGAAGCATAAAGTGAGGCTTGTAGTAGAGGGATATTCGTAGCAATAAGTTGTTGACTATGAAGATACTTTCTCCCCTATTGCACGGCTTGAAACATGAGAACTCTTTTGGCCTAGCTACTCATATGAATTAGCCTGTATACCAATTTGATGTAAAGTTCGTATTATTAAATGGTGAATTAAAAGAAGAGGTGTATGTCTCATAACCTAAGGGGTTCATTGTTGAGGCAAGGAAGAGCATGTATATAGATTAAGAAAAGCCTTTCATGGGTTGAAGTAGGTACCTTGGGCAGGGTACAACAAGATAGAGTTGTATTTTTGTGAGAATGGGTTTGAAAGAAATAAGACTAAATCCAAGCTTTATCTTAAGAAACAAGGTGAAAAGATTTCCCTATTGTTTGCCTTTATGTTGATTATATGATACATATGTGTTCATCTTCTTTTCTTATTAATGAATTCAAAGTTTGCATGAAAAAGAGAATTGAAATGTCAAACTTAGGCATGTTACACTACTTTCTAGGGTTAGAAGTGAAGCAAGTTGAAGATGGAGTCTTTGTATCACAAAGAAAGTATGTTATTGATTTACTTAAAAGGTTCCACATGTCAAATTGCAAAATTATAGCCACACTAATAAATTTGAATGGTAAGTTACAAGTTGATGATGGTATTAAACCAGCAAATGCAACATATTTCAGAAGTTTGGTTAGAGGGTTAATTTATTTAACTCATACACGACCTGATATCACTTTCGTAGTTGGAATTTTTTTCTAGATTTATGCATCATCCTTCCAAACATCACCTTGGAGTTGCAAAAAGGGTGCTGCAATATATTACAGGAATAATTGATTTTAGGTTGTGGTATGACCAAGTTTTAGAGTTAAAATTGGTTGGCTATAGTGATAGTGACTGAGCTGGATGTTTAAAGGATAGAAGGAGAACATCAAGTTACATTTTTAATCTTGGATCAACTGTTATATGTTGGAGTTCAAAGAAGTGACCAACTACTGCCTTGTCAACATCAGATGACGTGATCTTCAAGGGTTGAAGATTCAATCTTGACTTTTAGGGTTTTCTTAGGTTATCAAAGAACAAGAATTTAAAGATATGGATAAGAATATCGTTCGATAGGATCTATAAACAATAAAACTTAAACTAGTTCATGGTTAAAATCATAGATCGATAGAATCTACGATCTATAAAATTACTCACTAGGTTAAATGAATCACATGATTCAATTAACAACGTTCACCATAATTCCTAACAACAAGAATTGATAAGAACAATAATAAAAGAGAAACAAGATCTCAATAATTCAAAACCAGCAAAAGGGTTTTTCAACACTCATAGTGTTCTCAAAGAATAACATTCAAAAACTATCTAAAACAAAAGATAAATAAGTGGACTATATATTAACCCTAATGAAAACATAAAAAAAAGAAACTGAAAAGTTACGGATCAGACTTCGCACACAATGTACACTGGTCAAGTATGTCGATGGTGTTAATGAGTATGCTCTTGGCGTTGAATGAGTACACCGACAATGTTCAAGTCAGCTTTAGAGAATTCGATTCCATCTTTCTTCAACATCGCTTCAAGGCCTGCAGCGTAGGGCTTCCAATTGCTGACATAGGCTTTCTGTCTTGAACAATTGCAACTTGGAATCTTTCGCTTCCCTTTTCCACAACTTTAACCAACTTGATTCCTATCATCAAAAGTGGAATATGTAGCTGCTACTGCATTGGCATGTCAAGCCATTTGGCTAAGATGGATTCTTGAAGACATCAAACAAGAACAAAAAGAAGCAATTGAAATCTACTATGACAACTGATAAGATCATATTCTACACAACTTTTTAATACGCAATTAGTGATTAATTTGTCTTGAATTTTATGAAAATTTCTAGAATTGCTACTTGGATTGTTTAAGTTCATGTTTCAGGTCTAAATTGAACAAAGGAAAGCAAAATAAGGAAGTTTGAACTGAAATTGAAGAATCTCAAGTGGTACGCTAGCTTTTCTAAAGCCTAAGCCGCCGGCGTACAGTCAACCTAGAGGTTAACATTGCCTCTATGTTGTCGGCTTTCAACCCAGCTTTGAAGTGGAACAGATTCAAGAATTTAAAGTTAGCAAAATTGTCCTATATGCCGCCGGCCTTAGGGTAGTGTAGGTTGATGATCAGTAACCAAAAATCAAGCATTGGCTCAACATTGCCCATGTAGAAGGAGGAAAAAGCCAGCTTCTACAATTTCATCCAATGCTGGCTTTCTGGGGATCAAAGTTGTGGGCATTGAGATGTCTTTGAGCGTCCATAGAATTGGATTTTTAAAAGCTGTCACCTGCACGGCTGGCATTGAAGTAGATTTGACTAGCCTTTAATGTTTCCCTTTTACACCGACATTTCAAACCTTACGCCGCTAGTGTTCAAGCAGCATAGGTCATCCATAGAATTTAAACTGTTAACGCTGAAGCCAAAGCTGCCAGTGTTCAAGTGCTGTAGCAGTGTACGCCGCCTATATACCACCGGTATTGAAAGTGTAACTACTGACGTACGTTTTTTAACTGAAAAAATTAGATGAAACGCCTGGAATTTTTGCTTATATATTCTAGGGTTTCCTTCACTATAGAGACACGAAATATATAGAAAAGATAAAAAAATTAGAGTAGCTTTCATTCCTTTGTTAGAGAGAGAGTAACCATTTGGAGCTTTGTAGAGATTTTGCAATTGAAGACCTTGTCAATTGAATTGGTGGTATTTGATTTTATTCTTATGAAATTCAATTATCTCATTTTGTTTTTTAATATGAATTCAATTGCATTTTCATATCTGATTTGTGAATCATTATCCATGAGTAGCTAAATTTCTATTGTAGGAAGTTGATGAAGCCTCAAGATGCTAATAAGATTTTTTTTTTAAATTATGTTATATGGTTATTAGGGTTATGAAATATTCATATTGAATTCCTGTTATTCATCTTATTTCTATATGAAATTTGATTTGTAAGAATCTTGATAACTCAGAAGGGAAATTAGGGTTCATAGGAATTCATAAATTAAGGTTAAACAACAATTGTGGAAGCGACATAGTTTAATTTGATTTAGAAATTGTCCTTTATTATTCATGTAATGTTTTATGTTGATTTCTTATTAAGGAATTAGGAGAAGTTAATTTAAATCATTAATCAATTGTAGAATCGGGAGATTTATAATTGTGAAATAGATTCCATTGGTAATTTATTTAGCGGAAACTATTTGGTTATTTTGTGGTTTATAAGATATTAAAACTTGATTTCAAGTTTTAGATCTTGCAAATTTCATATGAATATTCATAAGTTTAATTATCAATATAACATGATTTCAATTTGATTAGCAATGTTGAGGTAGATTCTTTTCCTTCCCACATCATTTTGATATATCTCTCTCTAATAATATCATCACATTCATCAATATCTATTAATTTATATTAAAATTAGATAATTAGTTTAATTTGCTAAATTCGATTGCCTAAATATTAGTTGAAGCTAATATTGATTTAGTAGTTAAAGTGATCCTTGTGGGAACGATACTCTACTCAATTTGTATTACTTGATGAGACCTAGTATACTTGCTGGTAGAATCCGTACTTTTATTTATATGCACACTTCAAGTAGATAAAGCTTTTGGTGCCGTTACAGGGATCCAATTAATATTAGACCATCTTTAGTTTTGCTAGTAGTTTAGGTACTCTTCTAGGGTTTGATTTTTTTTTTTTTCATTTTGCAGGTCACACGCATAGGCATAGAAGTCAGGAACTTCTACCAATTGATCTTAAAATTGAAAGAACTCTGCATCAGCAAAGAAGAGAAGATAGAAGGCAAGAAGAAGTGCTATAATTTGAGGAAATTGTAGAAAATGAAGCATAGAATGATGCGGGCAACAATGATTAAAACAACAATTAGATTCAAGTTGCACCTATTAGAGCACTTAGGGATGATATGGTACCTACTGTTTAGGGTTTCGCTGTGAGAAGGCTAGTAGTTCAGGCCAACAATTTTGAGCTTAAATCGGTATTGATTCAAATGGTTGAGTTACATCAATTTGGAGGATACCCTAACGAGACACCAGATGAGCACATTGCCAAGTTCCTCCAATATTGCAATACTGTCAAACTCAATGGAGTTTCTGATGAGGCCATAAGAATATAGCTTTTCCCTTTCTCTCTTGGGGATAAAGCTTTGGCTTGGTTCAACTCTCAACCACCTGAATCCATCACTTCATGGGTAAATTTAACAACAAATTTCTTGAAAAGATTTTTCCCTCCTGCTAGAACTGCCAGATTAAGGAATGAGTTTACCAACTTCATCAAGTTTTCTGGAGAATCATTATATGAAGCATGGGAAAGATTTAAGGATGCAGTTAGAAAATGCTCACATCACGGACTTCTTGATAATCTTTTGATTGAAAATTTCTACCTCAGTCTTGATGAGACTTTGAGGTCATTAGTGGATGCTACATCAGGAGGATCACTCATGGGAAAGACATATGATGAAGCAAGTGCATTGATTGAGGAATTAGCTTCTAGTGCTCATAATTGGAACTGTGAAAGAACAAGATTGAAGTGGGAGCCATTCAAGATAATGAAGCTATGCAACAGCTTGCTGCTTAAATTTCAGCTTTGACTGCACAAGTAAGGAAACTTGCATCATCTAGTTCTTTGAATACTAATCAAGTTGCTACTTGTGAGTTGTGCTCAGGACTACATCCAGTTTATGATTGTCTTAATGGTACCACACCATCATCAAGTGTAGAGCATCTTAACTATGTTGGAAACTTTGGAAGAGTTAATTATGGACCATATGCAAACACTTACAATCTAGAGTGGCGTAATCATCCAAATCTATCTTATAGAAATGAAGCCAATGTTTACAGACCACCTGGATTTCAAAAACAAGGTCTTGTAAGGAATGCCCTACCTCCACCTCAGCAGAATCAACTTTCAACTGACGAGTTATGGAAGACTTTTATAAGCACCACACAGAACACACTCAATAATTAGCATGCTATTATTCAAGATCTTCAAGGGAAATTCCATCAGCTTGCTCAGCACATAGTGGTAGACCATTTGGGTCTTTGCCGAGCAACACAAAGGAAAATCCTAAAATCGTGAATGCCATAATTTTAAGAAGTGGCAAGGAGGTTGAACCCGTTGAGGAGAAAGTTGAAGAGACTGAGGAGATTCCAAGGAAAGACAAAGGAAAATAGAAGATGGAGGAACCAATGCAAAAACCACTAGAGATAAAACCTTATGTTCCTCCTATTCCTTTTCCAGGAAGATTGAAGCAGCAAAGATTGGATGAGTAGTTTCGAAGCTCCTGGATGTTTTCAAGAAGTTGCAAAACCGTATTCCATTCTTAGAAGTGATTCAAGAAATATCTTCATATGCAAAGTTTATTAAGGAATTGCTTACTAAGAAGAGGAAGATTGATAGGAATGAACCAGTGGTACTCACAAGAGAATGTTCCATGATTTTGCAAAAGAATACACCCAGCCTGCCAACAAAACAAAGAGATCAGGGGAGTTTTATTGTTCCTTGTACTATAGGAGACTTTTACTTTGATAAAGTTCTTATAGATTCTGGTGCAAGTATTAATCTTATGCCGCTATCCATTTTCAGGAAATTAGGACTTGAAGAATGTAAGGAAACTCATGTTACCTTGCAGCTTGTAGATAGAAGTATCAAATACCCATGTGGTATTGTTGAAAACGTCTTAGTAAAAGTTGACAAGTTCGTATTTTTAGTAGACTTTATAGTGTTGGAAATGGATGAGGATTGAGAAGTCTCAATGATTCTTGGCAGACTGTTCCTTGTAATCGGATAAAGCACTAATTGATGTGGAACAAGGTAAACTCACTTTAAGGGTAGAAAATGATCAGGTAACCTTTAATGTTTATTATGCAATGAAAAAAATTGATAAAGGTTCTTGCTATACTATTGATATTATTGGTGAGTTTATCTCTGAGTCTGTTGAAGAGAAGGTAGTATGGACACCATGGAATCTATTCTGAGAGATCTGGATGACTGGAGCGATGATGAGCAAGAGGAAGAAGTTGAGCAAGTGCGTCAAATTAAAACCAGATATTAGGAGGAGCTGGGCACTAGTGAGAGCAAGTCAATACCATCATTGATACAATCACCAACTCTTGAGCTTAAACCCTTTCTTACACATTTGAAATATGCTTTTCTTGGAACAAGAAATACTTTGCCTATAATCATTTCATCTTATTTGATAGGTGAACAAGAGTAGTAGTTGCTTGGAGTTCTAAGGGAGCATAAAGAAGCAATTGGATGAACTGTTGCAGATATCAAGGGAATTAGCCATATGATTTGCACTCAGAAGATTCTGATGGAGGCTGAGTGCAAACCTACAATTCAAACACAGAGGAGACTCAACTCGATACTTAAAGAGATAGTGAAGAAGGAAGTTCTGAAACTATTTGATGCAGGTATTATCTATCCTATCTCTGATAGTAAATGGGATAGTCCAGTTTAGGTAGTTCTAAAGAAAGCAAGTATGACTGTAGTGAGAAATGAGGAGAATGAATTGATTCCTACTCGCACTGTGACTGAGTGGAGAGTCTGTATAGACTATAGGAAGTTAAATGATGCCATCGAGAAAGATCATTTCCCCCTTCCCTTCATTGATTAGATGTTAGAGAAACTTGTGGGGGCATGAATACTATTGTTTTCTAGATGGTTACTCTGGTTATAATCAAATTTCCATAGCACCCAATGACCAAGAGAAAACCACTTTTACCTATCCTTATGGCACTTTTGCCTTTAGGAGGATGCCCTATGGTCTTTGCAATGCATCTGCTACTTTTCAGATGTATGATGGCTATTTTTTCTAACATGCTTAAGAATTTTATGGAAATATTTATGGATGATTTTTCTATTTTTGGAAAGTCTTTTGATGCATGTTTAGCAAACCTAGCCAATGTTCTTAAAAGATGCAAAGAAACAAATTTGATTTTAAATTGGGAAAAATGCCATTTCATGGTAAGAGAGGGAATTGTGTTAGGTCATAAAGTTTCAGAGAGAGGAATTAAAGTTAATAAGGCCAAAGTTGAAATAATAGAGAAGTTGCGACCGCCCACAAATGTTAAGGAAGTCAGAAGTTTCCTAAGACATGCTGGCTTCTATTAAAGATTTATAAAAGACTTCTCTAAAATTTCCAAACCCCTGTGTAATCTTCTTGAAAAAGATTCTGTGTTCAATTTTGATGAAAAATGTTTGTAGCAACAAGGAAAAGCTCACATCTACCCCAGTGATCATTGCACCTAACTGGGAGCTTCCTTTTGAACTCATGTGTGATGCCATTGACTTTGCTCTGGGAGTAGTATTGGGTCAGAGAAGAGGTAAGTTGTTTCATGTCATATACTATGCAAGTAGGACTTTGAATGAGGCTCAAAGAAACTATGCTACAACTGAGAAAGAGCTTCTTGCTGTTATATTGGCATGTGACAAGTTTAGACCTTACTTGATAGGTTCTAAAGTCATAGTATATACTGATCATGATGCTTTGAAATACTTGTTTGCTAAAGCTAATGCAAAACCTAGGATGATTAGATGGATATTGCTACTACAAGAGTTTGATCTTGAGATTAAAGATAAGAAGGGAACTGAGAATGTGATTGCGGATCATTTGTTTAGACTAGAATCTGATAGTTTAGATATTCCTATCAATGAAAAGTTTCCTGATGAACAATTGCATGTAGTAAGATCCTAGGTTTGCCTTAGTATGCTGATTTTGTCAATTATTTGGTTGGCAAGATCATTCCATATGGTTTATCCTATCCATTGAAGAAAAAGTTTTTGCATGATGTGAAAAATTACTTGGGATGAACCATATTTGTTTAAAAAATGTGCTGTCCAAGTAATTAGGCGATGTGTGCTTGAATCTAAACAGCTTAACATAATTAAAATTGTCATTCATAGGAAGCAGGAGGTCATTTTATTCTTCAAAGGATTGCAGCTAAAGTTTTATCATCTATTTTTCATTAGCCTATTTTGTTTAGAGATTGTAGGAAATACATAATGTCATGTGCTCAATGCCAAAGGAATGGAAACATATTAGAGAAACATGAATTACCACAAAACAACATCTTAGTAATTGAACTTTTCGATGTATGGGGAATTGACTTCATGGGTTCTTTCCTTCATCTTTTCCAAACAAATAGATACTTGTGGCAGTAGATTATGTTTCAAAACGGGTTGAAGCTATTACTTTACAAACAAATGATGCCCAAGTAGTTTTAAGATTTTTGAAAAAGAATATTTTTACCAGATTTAGGGTGTCTAGAGCTATCATAAGTGATTTTGGGGGGGAGGGGGGCCACATTTTGTAACAAGCAATTTGAAAAACTTTTTTCAAAGTATAGAGTTACACATAAAATTGCTACTCCCTATCATCCACAAACCACTGGACAAGTTAAGGTATCCAATAGGTAAATCAAAAGAACTTTGGTAAAAACTATCAATGCATCTAGGAAAGATTGATCTTCAAAATTAGATTATGCATTGTGGGCTTATAAAACTGCTTTTAAAACCCCTATTGGAATGTCTCCATATATGATTGTTTTTGGTAAATCATGTCATCTTCCTGTAGAGCTTGAGCAAGGCATATTAGGCCATAAAATTTCTAAATTTTGATGAAAAAGCTGGAGGTGAGAAAAGATTGCTTCAATTAAATCAATTGGCTAAAATGGAGGGATGAAGCTTATGAGAATGCTCGTATCTACAAGGAACGAGTAAAGAAATAGCATGATAGAAACATTATCAAGTGAGAGTTTTTGCCTGGACAAAAAGTCTTACTTTATAACTCTCGATTGAAGTTGTTTCTAGGAAAGTTAAGGTCAAGATGGTCAGGACCATTTGGGATTGCCAATGTTTTTCCCTATGGTGTAGTAGAATTGAAAACTGATAATAATCAGACTTTCAAGGTGACTGGGCATTTGCTCAAACACTATTATGAAGGGAAAAACCATGATAGTGATACCACTATCATGAATCTTAAGGTACCATGAAAAGGATTAGAAAAGTCAGGCTAAGCGACTCTAAACTAAGAGCTTCTTGGGAGGCAACACATGTCTAACTTAAAAGTAGTATTTTTGTTTTGTTTTTGCTAACTTAGTTTTTAGTATGTACAGATCAAGCAAAAGAGGAAAATTACGCTTTTAACTGATAAGGAAGATTCAACTTCAAAGAGAGAATGAGGAACTATTTGGTCAATTTGGGAAAGCTTTAAGGAATTGCAAGGTAAGTATTCTAATTTTTAGAATACTAAATTTTTGCTATTAAAGCTATATTCTAATTATTTAGAGAGATATTTAAAAAAAGAGAGAGAAATGCTGAACATCGACAATTGGAGATTCAAAGCCATCGGCTTAAAGCCAACGTTTGCAATCGAGACCAAAATCATGAGAACGCCGGCTTGATATCATTTACGCCGCTAGTGTTTGGGGCGGCGTAATAATCATTTTTAAAGGTATTTAATCCCGATGAATGCTGGTACCTAGGTTTTTAACGTCTCTAGTGCTGAATCTGACGTAGACCTGTATGCTAGTACGGTAAAAGGGAAAGCTGTCGACCATTTGCTCTGGCAAGAATTAAAATTTTGATATACCGGCACTTACGCCGCTAGCGAATTCGACAGATTTGCTGGCGTATGTCCTATAATTTCGATTTTTAATAGGCATCTCTCTCTCTCCCCCTCAATTCTTTCTAACTCACTCTCACTCTCACTCTTACTTCACTCTCAACTCTCCCTTACACTCTCTTGACACCCTTACTCACTTGGACATTATTTGGACTCAATCAAGTAAGTAATTTTTTCTCTCAATCTCCTTCTTTATGCTTAATTGATTACAGTTATTCTGCTATAAATCTTTGTAACATGCTGCGAATTGAGATTGAGTTGAAATTGTGTTGCGAATTGAGACAAAGGAGGATGGGATTACAAATTGGTTGGATTGATGAATTAGTGGCTGCTGATGGTTATTTGACTAATATGGATTATTGTATACAAGTTGGATTGCACTATAATTGCATTACTTGTTCTGATTTTAAGAATGCGTAAATTAGGGTTCTAGAATGAAAAATTAGGTTTGAAAATTCGAAATTTGCAGCTTTTGTGTTTTTACTGAAATTGGATGAACAAAATGGTTTTCTATGCTGTGATTTAGCTCCAATTAGTTTAATTACTCCAATTTGGACTTAAGAATTTGAAATTGTGCAAATTTTGAAGATTAAATAGGTTTAGAAGTGTTTAAAAGAATTTTTGATGCAATTGTTTTGAAAATCACAACTTACATTTTTCCTACTGAATTTTGAATTCTTAACGTTCAATTTAAGCTGGCTAGTCTAGGCTGCTAGCTTTGATTCCACTTTTCAAGTGTAGATTTGTCAACACCAATTCCATGCCATGTGTTTCATTGTTTGATATGCCTAGGATTCCAGATTTGTTTAAACTCATGTTGTGACATGTATTAGGCATATATTCAACCAAATTGCTTTAGGATTATTAGAATTAGAATTGTGCTAAGCCTTGTTCTTAAATGTTATTACATGATGTGTTAGATTTAGGCTTTAGCTCAAACACAATTCTAATGTTGATATTTTGTGAGTGGTGAATCTCTTTTATAATTATAATTATAATTAAGATTGATATTTTTGCAAGAATGACACCTAAGCAAAAGAAGCAAAAGACAGTTTAACTTCTTTATCTGGTTCACAGAGTAGAAATATACTTTCTAGTCGACAATATGCCAAGGATAGGAAGAAATGCTTGATGAAGATGGATTTCCTGAATAGTTAATAATTGGATTGGAATTTATTGGAGGAATTTGGAATTCATGAAACTATTCAGAACTTGATCCAGGATAGAGCATGAAGCAGGCTTTTTGAGTTGAGAGAACCGGCTTACAAAAATTTAACAATTGAGTTTCTCTCAACTCTAAAGATAGACATAGATAGGGAGAAGTCCACTTTTACCTTTCAAGTTTATGGGGAGGTTAGGGAGATAGAGTTGAAACGGATGGGTACAGTACTTGGCTTGTATGATGATATTCAAGAGAATTATGAGTTACCTAATTCATGGCCAAAAGGAGAAAAAGAGATGGATCATGAAACTTATTGGGGACAGATGATTCGGCCTCTGCTAGATCCATTCATTCCATCCAAGTCACTTGCCTCCACTTTTCAGAAAGTGGAACACAAATTGCTACACCACATTCTTGCACACACCCTGAGTTGCAAGAAAACTAGTCATAGTAAGGTGACTGGTTTGATATGTTTTAGCTATATAGCTTGACTTCAGGCTATATAATTAACTTGGGAGTGGAAGTAGCAAATTTTATCTTCAGGCAAGTTGATGATATCAGGACCAAGTTCCTGTTTTGTGGAGACTACATCACCAAATTGTTGAAAGGAATGAGAATTTTTGAAGAACTAGTTGGTGATGAGAGAATTGACAGCAAGAAGATCTCATCTGCACCATTTAGAGGCTGGGAACTTTTCAAAGTCTCTAAGGGAGTTCAGCAGGCAGCAGATGAGATTCATGATTAGGGTATTCAGCTTCCAGTAGCTCCTATTGACATTCCATCATCTTCTGCTCCTCTTCCTCCTCCTGGTACTGCTGATATGATATGGACCAGGTCAGGTTGGATATTCAAAATTTAAAGAAGCAGAATCAAGAACTCCAGGATTGACTGGATAAGGAAATCAAGTAAAACAAGAAATTCCGGAGCATGATCTTCAAAGTAGTGAAATCTGCTATTTGCTGCATCAATCAAGCAGCTAGGGATGAGTTGATCTATGAGACTTCTATTAAGTCTAGACCCAGCTTAGAGCACAGTCCTACAGCTAGCTCAGAGCATATCAGTTGATCTAGTATAGGGCTAGAGAGCTAAAGACCATGCTAGCTTTCATTTGCTTTATTTGTTTTTATTTTTCATTTGGCTTGTATATATTATGAGCACCCAAGCCTTTGTGCTCTTTCTGATATGTACTTATCTTAGTAGATAGCTTCTTGTTTTTATTTTCCTTTTGCTTTTATTTTCTTTTTGTTTTTCTTTTGTAGTGACTACAGGGTAGAAAACAAAACAAACACTCTCTTGTACTAACATTTTGATGACTTTGAAACAAATGAAATCAGGAAAGTACCAATTTCTTTTTCTTTCACTTTTTTATTCCTTTCCTCTAATTGAAAATTGATGAGAAACAATGAGGACATTATTTGATTGAAGTATAGGGGAAGTAATAACTGATGGAGAAGTTGATTGAATGAATGAATGAAGTTGTGAATACGATGTAGATATTTGAATTACTGTTGTTTATTTTAATATATATGACATCTACAGGATTGATCTGAGTAAAATAACCATCTTGAATTTTTTGTCTTAAAGCTGTAGAAATAATACATAAGGAAAACTTGGGGGGGGGGGGGGGGGGGGGGGGGTGGGGGGTGGGTGAATTAATTATTACAAATTTTTCTATATTATCAAACCAGATTAATTAATTAAGATAAGATAAGAGAAAATTAAAACAAACAAATGCAGTGGAATAAACTAATTAAAACTGATTAATAAATAAGCAAAGATAAGGAAGCACAAAGAGGGAGAAAGAGAAGTAACACAAGGATTTAACGTGGAGTTCAGCCCACTGCCTACTCTCCACGGTGCAAATGCCTTAAAAAGGATTTTACCACTATATTGATTATTCCAAATCAATACACCTATTAGAGGAGGAATTACAATAATGCCTACACAATAGGACTTTTACAATTGCCTTTTATAAAGGACTTCCACTTGATAAATCAAGTGTTATGCTGGTAATACACGATCAGACTTCAAATGCCTCCCACTGAAGATTTCCTGCCTAATCGCAATTAGGACGATACTGGTAACTCCAGACCAGACTTCAAATGCATCCTATGAAGGACTTCTCTTTGTCTCTACGAGGACTTTTCTCAATGCCTCACACGAGGACTTCTTTTACAAATGCCTCATTTAAGGACTTTTTACAAACAACTCCTATATGAGCAGATTTACAAATTGAAAAGCTCTTAACGAAATATATAATTTTTTTTTACAAAAAAATGCTCCTACTTGAGCAGATTTATAACAAAAAGTACTTTGAGAATTTTACAAATTCCTTTTACAAATTGAGCTTCTTAAACGAGTAGATAATAAACTTTTGTGAATCTTCAACAATGCTAGAAAAAACTCTTATTTAGAGTGTATCAGTAAATTTCGAAACATGGCATTAATTGTTCTCTTAAAAAAAAAATTCAAATTAACGAGAACAAGAACGAGAATAAAAACACAAGTAAAAAAAATTTTACAGAACATTATTTTCGTTTGACTGTGCATTAAAAATTCTAGGATTTCTTTATATTTTAAAGAGAAGAGAAAAATTCTATTTATAGCTCTTGATAAAAATTTGCTCGTTATCAAAAAGTTTATGACATCCCATACTTTTGTTTAATGTACTTAACTTTTTAAAAACGTGTAAAAGTCAAAAGCAGTGAAAGAGCATTAAATGTGTGACACATGCATTAAATGCATACCATAAACTCTTTTTTTTTTAAAGTCGAGGGCAAACTTTCTGAAGTCGAGGTCTGAGTTCGAGGCTTAAGCTTCAGCCCTTGACTTTATAAATTTTGCCTAAGGCTAAACTTTTTGAAGTCGAGGGCAAATTTATGAAGTCGAGATCTAAGGTCGAGGCCTAAACTTCAGCCCTTGACTTTATAAATTTTTTCCAATGGCAAACTTTCTAAATTTGAGGGCAAATTTATGAAGTCGAGGTCTGAGGTCGATGCCTAAACTTTAGCCCTTGACTTTATAAAATTTGCTCAAAATTTCAGCCATTGACTTTATAGTTTTGCCTAAAACTTTAAGATTTGACTTCTTAGTTTTGCTTAAAACTTCAGCACTTGACTTTACAGTTTTGCCCAAAACTTAGTCTTTTGTCTTTATCTGATGAATAGTGCCTCCACTTTTCTTTAACTTTTTGTTCTGTTAAAACTTAAACAACAGCAGAACAAATACAAAGCATATATATATAAAAATATTTTAAGTATTTAAAAAATTAGAGATATTTAAATAATTAATTATGTAATAATTATTCTCATCAAAATCATTCGTGAACATAAAGTTTAACAATCTCCCCCTTTTTGATGAGAATAAATGTGCATAATCAATTCTAAAATAATTCTTAATTGTGCAAATATTTCTCCATCTTTCTCATCAAAAAGAAAAAAATAAAGAAAAGAAGAACATGTATTTTGTTAAAAAAAAACTAAAAAAAAATCAATTTTCTCCCCCTATCAAAAGCACTTTTCAAAAAAAAAAAAAAAAAATTCTGCCCCTTTTTAAAACAGACTTTGCTTTTTTTTTTTTTTTTATGACAAACCAAGATAGAGAAAAGGAAATTTTCTTAAAAAAATGTCTCCACCTGGTTCAAACAACTTTTGTTTTATTTTTTATTTTTAAAAGTTTAAAACAAAGCACAAAAAGATATAAACAAATTCATAACAACAAAAAACTATAAAAGACAAACATTGGCATGCAAGCATAAACACAACACATGCATGCAAGTGCAGATTTTAGTCTAAAGTCTGCAATATTTATCAACTAAGAGACTTAAGATCAAATTTTCAAGAAAGTTCCTACTTCAAAAATATTTTAGCACTCATCAATCTTTAACATGTCCAATTCTCCTCTTAAAGTGCAAAACTGTTCTTTACTCAATGGTTTAGTAAAAATATCAGCAAGCTGATGGTTTGTATCAATAAATTCCAAGCAAATGTCCTTGTTTAAAACATGATCACGAATGAAATGATGTCTAATCTCAATATGCTTAGTTCTTGAGTGTTGAGTGGGATTTTTAGTCAAATTTATAGCGCTTGTATTATCACACCGAATTAGTACACTTTCAAATTTTAAACCAAAGTTTAATAAAGTTTGTTTCATTCATAAAATTTGTACACAACAACTGCTAGCAGCTATATATTCAGCTTCAGCAGTTGATAATGCAATAGAATTTTGCTTCTTTGAGTGCCAAGATATTAAAGAATTACCAAGAAAATGACATATGCCACTTATGCTTTTCCGATCTACTTTGCTACTAGCAAAGTCAGCATCAGAGTACCCAAAAAGTTCAAAAGAAGTATGTTTGAGATACCACAAGCTAATTTCAATAGTATCCATAAGGTACTTGAAGATGCGTTTAACTGCACCCAAGTGAGATTCTTTTAGGCATAATTGAAATCATGCACATACACATACATAAAAATGATATCAAGCTTAGATGCTGTTAAATATAAAAAACTACCTATCATGCATCTATACATCTTTTCACAAACATTTTTACTTTTTTCATCTTTGTCTAGTTTTACACTAGTGCTCATAGGTGTAGATTTAGACTTACAACTATCCATTTTAAACCTTTTTGACAAATTTTTAGTGTATTTAGATTGATTAATAAAGGTTCCAGATCTTGATTGCTTAATTTGTAACCCAAGAAAATAAGTGAATTCTCCTATCATACTCATTTCAAATTCTTTTTGCATGGACTCAACAAAAACTTTTATAAGTGAAGAATTAGTAGCACCAAGCACAATGTCATCTACATAAATCTGTACGATTAATGTATCAGAATTGTGATTTTTGATCAAAAGAGTTGTATAAATTTTTCCTCTTGAAAATACATTATTTATCAAAAAGCTACAAAGTCTTTCATACCAAGCTCTAGGAGCTTGCTTGAGACCGTAAAGAGCTTTGTTCAATTTAAAAACATGATTGAGAAATTCATTGTTTTCAAAATCCGGTGGTTGCTCGACATAGCTCTTCTTTTATGAAACCATTTAGAAAAGAACTTTTGACATCCATTTGATAGAGGATAAAATCTTTGTGAGCAGCATATGCCAAAAGCATTCTTATAGATTCTAGTCTTACAACTGGGGCAAAAGACTCATCAAAATCTATCCCCTCTTCTTATGTCTAGCCTTTAGCAACTAATCTAGTTTTATTCTTAGTTACTATTCTAGATTCATCCATTTTATTTCTAAAAACCCATTTTATTCCTACGACAGTTTTTATTTCAGGCCTTGCAACAAGGTTCCAAACCTCACTTCTAGTGAATTGGTTTAGTTTATCTTGCATGGCTTGAATCCAAAACTCATCTTCTAAAGCTTCTTCCAAGGTTTTAGGTTCAAGTTTTGATAGAAAAACTAGATTGGTTATGTTTTTAAGAGATGATCTAGTTTGTACCATATTTGAAGTTTCACCAATTATTAAGTCTTTTGGATGTGAACTAGCATATTTCCATTCCCCAGATAGATTACTAACATGTTCATGCACATCATCAACAGCAGCAGATTTTTCAACAATAGAAATAGTACCAGAATTTTCAACATCAAAACATGAAAGATGATTTATTCTATAACAAACATCATCAACATCATTATTAACATTTATAGGAGTCAAACCATCATAAAAAACATGTATAGATTCTTCTACAACAGAAGTTCTTTTATTATATACCTTATATGCTTTACTAGATGAAGAATATCCTAGAAAGATTCCTATATCAGATTTAGCATCAAATTTTCCTAGATATTCTTTTCCATTCATTAAGATATAACACTTTGTGCCAAATGGATGAAAATAAGAAATGTTTGGTCTTTTTCCTTTCCATATCTCATAGGGGTTTTCTTTATGATTGGTCTAATAAAAATTCTGTTTGAAATGTAACAAGCGGTGTTGACAAATTATTTTCACATAACATGGTTCTAGCCATTTCTATTAAAGTTCTATTCTTTCTTTTGGCTCCACCATTTTGTTGTGGGGTTCTAGGTGCTAAAAAAGTGTGTTCAATACCATATTTTTCACAAAAATTATTCATTTCAAGATTTTCAAACTCTCCCCCATGATCACTTCTTATTGAAGCTATATAAAGACATTTTTCATTTTGGACTTTCTTGCAAAATCTAAAAAAGACATCATTGGTTTCGTCTTTAGAGGCAAGAAAGAAAGTCCATGAAAATCTAGAGAAGTCATTAACAATAATAAAAGTATATCTTTTTTCTCCTAAACTCAAAGTTTGAGTAGGACCAAAAAGATCCATATGTAACAGTTGCAATAGCCTAGAAGTGGAAACTGCATCCTTGGCCTTAAAAGAAGTCTTAGATTGCTTTCTTTGTTCATATGCATGACAAATTTTGTCATTTTGAAAATTTAAACTTGGTAAACCTTTGACAATATTTTTCTTTGTAAGTTTTGAAATTAATTTCATATTAACATGTCCCAATTTTCTATGCCATAATCAACTATTGTCATTTTGAGAATATAGACATGTTTGACTTGATGGTTTTAAATCATCTAAATTAATTTTGTAAATATTTTTATGTCTATATCCTTCAAAGCATACTTGGTTATTATTAATTCTTTCTATAGTATATCTTTTGGCATAAAATGTTATTTTAAAACCATTATCACAAAGTTGACTTATACTAAGCAGATTATGTTTTAGATTATCTACCAACAACACATCATTAATAACAAGATCTTTATTAAGGATAATGCTACATTTACACAAAATAGTCGATTTTCTATCATCGCCAAATGTAACACTCCCTTGATCGATTAAGTCTAGCTTTAAAAATTTGGAAGCAACTCCGGTCATGTGCCTAGAGCATTTGCTGTCCAAGTACCATTTGTTGCTGCCACTTGAGGGTCCCTACAAAGCAAGTTATTATTTCTTTGGTATCCATTTCTGTTTGGGTTCTCTTGGGTTAGAAACAGATAAAACTTCTTTCTTAGCCCCCCAAACATACTTGCTTTAATGACCCAAGAGCAAAACCTTTCTTATTGCACACTTGTGTGCAATATGGCTAAACTTACCACAATAATTACAAATGCTATAAGTGGCTTTTACAAATTGAGTCTTATAAGACTTCTAATTCATGTGCCTATCATAGTCAATTCCATATTGATGATCAGATTTTTGCTCACCAAGGAGGGTATTTAAATTTTTCTCTCCTTGTGTGAATTTAGCTATGACAGCTTTTGAATCATCTAAGCTAGATCTCATATTTATATTTTTTGTTCTTAGCTCATCTAGCTCTTTCAGAAGTTTATTGTTATTGATGTTGTTGCTAATAAATGCAGGTTTATTATCATCTTTTATAGTTTTAATTTCTAAATCTAAAAGATCATTTTTAATTTTTAATTGATCATTCTGTTCAACAAGAATTTTATTTTCTGTTTTTAGTTTCTTATTTTTATTTCTAATTTCATTAATTTTCAGATTTATGCTACTAAGATTTTCATGCAAGCTATCTCTTTCAGAACCTAGAGCTGTTATTATTTCATCTTTTTCTTCATTTTCAGTTTTAAGCTCATTACTTTCATCTTGAAACTCTTCTAATCTAACTAAAGCATTTTGCATCAGATTTTTAAGTTGTTTGTTATCTTCTTTAGATTTTTAAGCTTTTTACAAACTTTTGTATACATATCAAGCAATTCATCATTAGAGTAGGAAGTTGAAGGATTCTCTACCTCATTGTGGATTTCCATGAAGCATAACTTTTCTTCATCAAAATCTGATGACTCTTCATCACTCCAAGTAGCAATAAGTGCTTCCCTCATGGATCTTTTTTATGCTTTCTTGAGGAGAGGACAGTTTGGTTGGATGTCCTGGTTTCTAGCACTTATAGCACACAACATCCTTCCTTTCCTTTCTAAATTTTGAGGAGCTGCCAGCCTTAATAAATTTGTTGAATTCTTTGCAAACAACACAACATCCTCATTTATCTCCTCCTTATCAAAATTATCATTGATTGCCTTTAGAGCAATAGCCTTCTTTTGGGATTCCCCACTTTGATTCTTGATGAGCTCATGAGTCTTGAGTGCACCAAGAAGCTCTTCTTTTGTCAGTGTGCTAAGATCCCTGGCTTCCTCTATTGTTGTCCATTTTGCTTCCTATTCCCTTGGCAATGATCTGAGCAATTTTGAATTTATTTCAACTTTAGTAAAGCACTTGCCCAAAACACTCAAAGGATTAATGATATTAATGAATCTATCATTCATTTGATCAATTGTTTCACCAGTCAGCATCTTAAAACTTTCAAACTGACCAACCAACAAGCTTATTTTAGTGTCTTTGATCCTTGAAGTTCCTTCATAAGTTACTTCAAGTTCATCCTAGATTTCTTTAGCAGATTTACAAGTTCAAACTCTATTGAAAACACTTTCATTCAATCAACAATGAAGAATATTCATGGCAGCTTCATTATAATCCAGTTTGTTTCTAATCATCTTTTGAATATTGATCTTCATTTTTATTTTCAATTGTAAAAGGTCATTTTTCAACTACTCTCCATATTAATCTATATTGAGCATTCAAAAATATATTCATTCTACACTTTCAATAAGGGTAATTACCCCCACTAAGAAGCGATGGCCTATTTACAGCCTGACTCTCCAAGAATCCTAGTGTATTAAAAGCCATGATCTTTTCTCTTTTGCGTTTAAGTAATCAACCACAAGAGACCAGGCTCTGATACCAATTGTTAGAAATAATACACAAGGAATACTTAAAAGAGGGGTGAATTAAGTATTACAAATTTTTCTGTTTTATCAAACTAGATTAATTAACTAAGATAAGATAAGAGAATATTAAAAGAAACAAATGCAGCGGAATAAACTAATTAAAACTAATTAATAAATAAGCAGAGATAAGGAAGCATAGAGAGAGAGAAAGAGAAGCAACACAAGGATTTAACGTGGAGTTCGGCCCACTGCCTACTCTCCAAGATGCAAATGCCTTAAAGAGAACTTTTACCACTATATTGATTATTCCAAAATCAATATACCTCTAAGACGAGGAATTACAACAATACTAATCACAATAGGACTTTTACAATTACCTTTCACAAAGGACTTCCACTTGATAAATCAAGTGTTATGTTGGTAACACACGACCAAACTTCAAATGCCTCCCACTAAGGACTTCCTGCCTAATCGCAATTAGGACGATGGTAGTAACTCCAACCAGACTTCAAATGCATCCTACGAAGGACTTCTCTTTACCTCTACGAGGACTTTTCTCAATGTCTCCACGATGACTTCTTTTACAAATACCTCCTCTGAGGATTTTTTACAAACAGCTCATTTATGAGCATATTTACAAATTGAAAAAGCTCTTAAGGAAATATACAAATTTCTTTTACAAAGAAATGCTCCTACTTGAACATATTTACAACAGAAAATGTTTTAGGAATTTTACAAATTCCTTTTAAAAACTAAGTTCCTTAAACAAGCAGATAAAAAAATTTTGTAAATCTTAAACAGTCTTCAAAAACTCTCAGTTATAGTGTATCAACAAATTTCGAAACAAAGCACTAATTGTTCTCTTAAAAAAAGTTTAAATTAATGAGAATGAGAGCAAAAACATAAGTAAAAAAAAATTTACATAATGTTGTTTTCGTTTTGACTGTGCGTTCAAAAATCTAGATTTTCTTTATATTTCAAAGAGAAGAGAAAAATTCTATTTATAGCTCTTGATAAAAATTTGCCCATTATCAAAAAATTTTTGACAGCCCATACTTTTGTTTAATATACTTAACGTTTTAAAAACGTGTAAAAGTCAAAAGCAATGAAAGAGTATTAAATGTGTTTGACACATGCATTAAATGCATACCAACAACTCTTTTCTTTATAAAGTCGATTGCAAACTTTCTAAAGTCGAATTCTGAGGTCGAGGCCTAAGTTTCAGCCCTTGACTTTATAGTTTTGCCCAAAACTTCAACATTTGACTTCATAATTTTTCTCAAAACTTAGTCTTTTGTCTTTATTTGATGAATAGTGCCTCCACCTTTCTTCTACTGGGCTCGATAACTTTGTCTTGACTTTTCTTCAACTTTTTGTTCTATTAAAACTTAAATAACACTAGAACAAATACAAAGCATATATATTTAAATATTTTAAGTATTTAAACAATTGAGGATATTTAAATAATTAATTATGTAATAATTATTTCATCAAAATCATTCGTGAACATAAAATTCAACAAAGCAATTTTTGGGGAAATTCCACCAAAATGTTTAAAAAAATTCTTGAAATTTAGAGATAGTACAAAATATTGATTGATAGCATTTGATTAAACAAAGAAACAATGAAAACAACTTGCTAAAGTACCTTACTCACTTGTTATTGTGATTGGTTTACTTAGTTGAAATTAAGTTGTGAAATCCTTAAGGAATAAGTTTACTTTGTTTTTAGCTTTAGAATTGGAAATTTGAGAGTCAGTTGAGTCCTTTTGTGAAAAATAAACAGGTTTACTTCTAGGAAATTTTAGTTTATATATACTCTTTGAGTTATTTAATAATTTTAAAACATTTAGTGAAAGAGGTAGAGGAAACTTTTTACTTAGTGATCCTTTATAAAAATAAGTCTTAAATTTGTTATTGCATTAAAAAAAAAAAGAAAAAAAAAAATAAGCATAGCCTCTACTCTAACTTAAAAATTTGAGTTATGAGTATCTAAACTTGAATATTAAAGTGAGGAAGAGTTCTTAAGGGTATCTTGAAATCTGGTCATTGGGTGATGAGCCTGGGATGTGCCGACTCAATGAACTCACTGGACAAGAAGAGAGGAAATGCAAAAGTTCTATTTTTTAACTTTGGGAAAAAAAATGATGAAGGCAAAAACCTCCCAAACAAAAACAAAAATAAATGCTTGTACGAAAAAGAAAAGAAAAATGAATGCAAAGATTCAAATGAAAGGAGACTTATAGTAAAGAGGAGAAAATCTAAGGGAAAAGTAGATACTACATGCTTTCATTTTGTGTTACTAAGAGTAATGTAAGTTAGAAGTCCAGTGAAGTCTAAATTTTACTTTTTTACATATGCTATCAACAATATTTAGCACAATCTCTAGATTTCATGAAAAACTTTGAAAAAATTGGCCTAAATATTGGCATATAATGCTTTAGGACAAATGTAAGTTCAAAGTATGGCATACAATACATTTCATATGTCATAGATTTATATATATTTAACTGAACAATTCAAACATTAGTAGTCTATACTCCATTTCATACTCCATGTCCTATTATCTCTTCCCCCATACTTAAATTGAACAGTGTCCCCACTGTTCTTAATTCAACTCAACATAGGAAAGTAATAAAGATATAACAGAAAAAGAATAACGGTACTTCCTTGGTTTTGAAAAAAATGAAATTGAAGCAGTTTGAGTTCCAACAAGTACAATAATAGAGAAGGTTTTCTAATCGCATCTATCTTGGAAGTCCATGCTCTTGTGATCTCAAATCATGCTCTTTTAGCTCATGTTTGTTCTCTCATCTGCACAAAAAGGGAAAAAACATCAAAGTAGAAATAAAAAAGATTAAAAAAAATATTTACAAAGCAAAAGATATTAGTGAGTTGTCTCCCATCCAGCGCTTGTTTTATGGTCTTAGTCTAACTTTCTAACTTTTTTTTTCAAGGAGGATAAAATTCATTAGTCTTTTTGTCTTCATCCCTTCTTTTCTTGCAAGCTTCTACTTTGATTTTCTAGGTGTTGTATCTGCCTTAGTGGATTTTGGATTCTTTTTCCAGTGCTTCATTATATTCTCATGTAACTCTCTATTTCCAACCCTCACCACCATTTTACGATTTTTTACATCAATAATAGCTCTAGCAGTAGACATGAATGGGTGCACAAGGATGAAGGGAATCTTTGGATTTTCTTTTTTATGTTATATAACAATGTCCGTAGGAAATATGAACTTATCAACTTTTAATAACTCATCCTCAATTACCCCTCTAGAAGTTTTAATAGAGCGGTCAGCCAACTGAATTTTTATCTCAATTTTCTTAATTGCCTCCCCTAATCCTAACTTCTTAGCTGGAGAAAAAATTATCAAATTGATACTTGCACCTAGATCATAAAATGCATTCTTGAATCGATTATCTCCTATGGTGCAATCTAAAGTGAATTCCCTAGATCATTCAACTTACAAGGAAGTGCATCCTTCAATGCTTCAGTACATGCTTGAGATAACATGACTGTCTCTCTCTCATTCATTTTCCTTTTCTTACTCAAGACTTCTTTCAAAAAATCACTTACATTGAGGTGATTCTTCTAGAACACCAACTAGGGGAATGTTGACCTCCAGCTTCTTAAACACCTTTAGGATTTTCCCATAATCTTCATCTTCTTTCCTCTTTCTTGATCATCTTGGAGAAGGAATTGGTAGCACATATGACTTAACAATAGGCTCAGCTACTATAGGAGTGTACTCCTATTGTACCACATCTTCCATTTGATTTGATATAGAAGCTAAAGTCTCTTCTTTCTCAACCAGCTTGCTTGTCTCTACATTAATCTCATTTAAATGCTCAATTAGGGTAAAGGCTTTCACAATATCTTCAATTTTCTTTCCTAACTTCTCTTAATCTTTCCTTTGATTGTCAAATGGAATTCCTTTTTCCTCTCTATTACTAGGATACTCCCAATCTTCACTTGAATTAACAAGTCAAAATATAGAAGAAACAAATTCTATCAAAATTGCTAGCTGAGTCTCTATTTTCTTTATAACAACTTGTTGCTTCTTAAACTTTTCTTCCCACTTTTGCTCTAAACCCCTCACAATCTTTTCAACACTTTTCTCTTTACTTAAAGCTGGGTAACTAAATGTTTAGAAGATGAAGAAGTATTTACTTGATTTGGATTCTCATAAGTGTGATGATACTCTTGAGTTGACATACTAGGATCAATTTCTTGCATACCACCTTGACATTGAGATCTTTCATGTAAACCATTACACCACAAACACACTACTAGAGGAGAAATACATGTAACAGTGTATTGGCTTCCTATGAATTCTGCAATCATTCTAAACGCCATTTATGTTGACATTAATGATAATTTCCATCCAGTAGTTGACTTTATCTTCATGTCATCATGAACACCTATTCCATTAAGGAAAAATAATAGTTGAGACCAAGAAGGTGAATCATGATAGGGGTATTCACGCATCAAATTATGGTATCTCCCCTTTACATTTGACAAAGGCTCTCCTTCATACTGCCTAAATGATAGTATATCTATTATAAGTTCTACCGTACAACAAAATGGGAAGACTACTGTTTGTTGATCACTAATATCTTATCCTTGCTCAAAACATTCGTTTATAGAACTGGTGTTCAACAAAAACTTCAAAAACTGCAAAGAGAAAAAGAAAGTGAGTAGATATGTACAGATGGATCAAAAACTAGTATTCACAAAAATTGAAGAGAGTATATATATATATATATATATATTTCGTTGCTTTTTTCCTTTTGCAAATTTTTAGATTATTCCAATAAGAGGCCTAGTCTAAAAAAGTCCTAAAAACTGAAAATTAGCACCAATCACTCTCAGCAACGATTCCAAAAATTGATCTCGCTTTTTCTATATGTTCTTTTTAAAACTCTTTTTAAGCTCTTTTTAAATTCCTTTAAAAGCATAGATATTCACCAACTAGTGTACCAGGTATGTGTGCAATAATAAAATTTTGATGAATACCAAATCGTATCCATAAGGAGTAAGGACTAGCTTTCAATTGTATTAATCCTAATTGTAGCTAGGCAAATAAAAAAGAAATTATATTTTTGGATTTTTGAGATAAAATTAATCTACAAAAATTTAAGATTTCCAACACCTATAATTGAATTAGGTTTAGAGCCAATCAATTGATTGTATGCTATTGACCAAAATACACTTGCAAATCTAAATTGCTAATGGGATTAGTACATTGAATCAATTAAGCACTAGCAAAAACTCCTATTTCCAAAGAAAATGATTACCCTAAATTAACAAATCAGTTTACTCTATTCCTAGAAAAGTGATTAATTGACTAATTTATATCATTTACTAAACCTTAATTGAATTGAAATCCATATGTCTATGTGATTTGTAATCAAAATTAGCTAATCACAAAATTAATTAGAAAGGAATTTCACAATTGCAATCCTAATCTAACATATACTCCAGATGCAATCCAAAACACATGATCAGTGAATTAACATCAACAACATGAATACAAATAAGGAATCAATCAACGGTAGAAAAACATCAACTAGATAATTCAAATCAGTAACTCAAAACCTTAAATAAGCACAAAAAGAACAAGTATTGAACACCATCCATAAAATGAATATAAGAAAAGAATGAAATCACCTTATAAAAAAAATCCCGTTCTTAAATTGAAGTAAAAATTATGTTTCCCACTTGATCTTGGTATGGAATCTTCAATCAAAATGAAAGGAAAAAGCTAACTACTGTCTATGCCCTAATCTGTATCTTGGAGTAAAGAAAATAAGCTCTCAATTCTTTCTAAGGTTCATCTCTCCTTTCTGTAGAATCCACAAGAGGGTATTTATATGTTGAAGATGCAGGCGACTTAGGCTAGCTTCAAGGCCAATGACCTTTAATTGAAGTCAGTCGACCTTCAAAGTAGAATTGATTTCTAAATCAAGATCATCGGCGGCCTTTGTTGTTTCTTATGGAGAGCTACTGTTGATCTTGTTGAAGGCAGCCGGCTTACATTGTCCAATGGTCAGCCTTGATCTCCATGTCTCCAATTTTGACAAAACTCCTCTCAATCACTTGTATTTGTAATATAAGTCCTTAAAAACATGAAGTATCACAAAAAGTGCATATAAATACCATTTCTTTATGATTTCTATAAAATCAATAATAATTAAGCATAATTTGTTTAATGAAAAGTGAATATAATATGCCTTTATTAGTAAACCCCATAAAATATTGAATATATAGAGTATAGTTGTTAAGAGGAATTTTAGAAATATCCCAATCAATACTAGATAATCAGATCCTTGAATATATGTATCATCTATATCAACTTAATGTAACCTAGAAGTTTTGACATATGGTACATATATATATAAAATAATAATAAGATAAAATGACATACATATAAATATATAAATAGAGGAAAAGACATATAATAAAAAAATACGTCATAATAACACTATGAACCGTTAAAGGAATCACATAATGGCAATAATGACAATATCACATTTACATATGCTTGATGGTAATACATTATCCTTCTAGTAATTAATTTAACACCGAAAGAATGTAATAAACTGTTAAAAAAAAACTCTCCTATAAGAATTATATTACCACCAACTTTATAAGAAAGATATAAAGATAATTATTCCTATTTTCTGCATCCCTTCAATGCCAATAGATAGCAAAGAGAAAAGACAATGTTTATTTCCCAAATAGTGATATGATGTAGATAGCAAATGAGAGTAAATAGTAGGTTAAGGTCCTAAGGATATTAAATGAAACTTAATCCAAAGAGGTAGTCAACCACAACTTTTCGGCCTCTATATCCTCAACATTAAACCTATTCTTATTACAGTAATATCTGTAATCCTCTTAATTTTATATAACCCTATTATAATAAATATTATAAATAAAATATAGAATCATAAAAGAACTATAATAAAAATATTAAAAATCACTCCAAATTTTTCGCGATTTGAATTTTAACAACAAACAAATTAGAATAAAGAATCCTTATCAATAAAACTTTAAAAAATACAGAACGTTCGATATAACTTAAATGAAAGAATAAATAAAACATTTTAATATTTAAGAACCTAAGTTTTAATATTTAAAACATGTCAATACCTTAAAGTTAAATAATTTTGAGTCTATAGAAATTAAAATTATGATCTAACCTAGTAATTTAGTAAAAAGAACTAAGTAACAAATAAAAAATAAATATTAAATTTTTAATATAATAAAAATTTTAGAATAAATCTATAAATAGTAATGAATCCATATGTAATCTCAAACCCTATAAATTTATAATAAAGTCAAATTAAGGGCAATATAATACTTAATTTATCAAAATACCACCAAACAAAACTTTTAAACAGATAAAGTATAATTTATGATAGCAAGTATAAAAGCTGAAAAGTAAAAGCCTTAAACTAAAGATTCTATGTATACTATAGTATTCAAAATATTTAATATAGTTTAACATGTAAATTTTTATCCAAAAATATTATCGAATCAGTATTTATCGTACATGACATTTATACCCGCAAAATTAACTTTTCTCACAAGTTCATATTTTTGCCAACTCCTTACATAGTTGTTGGTTATAAATTTATCATATTCTTTTTATTTTTGTATTTTCATTCATCATATCTCCCTTACATTTTTTTTTATTTTCTTCACGTTCTCTTTTCCTTTTCCTTTTTGAACTCCCCTGTACGTAACAAACGTACACACAATAACACACGTACATATATCTTCAATAGAAATTCTATGTATACCATAGCGTTCAGAATATTTAATACCAATAATATGTAAATTTTCATCTAAAAATATTATCGAATCAGTATTTATCATACGTGTCACTCGGACCAGCAAAACTGAATTTTTGTACAAGTTCATATTTTTCCCCACTCCTTACATAGTTGTTGGTTATAAATTCATTATCTTCTCTTTGTTTTAGTATTTTCATTCATCCTATCCTCCTTATATATATTTTTTATTTTTTATCCACGTTCCATTCTTCTCCTTAATTCTAGGGCAAGTGGAGGATGATCTACGGATGTGAGGATCTTGATTTTTGCTAACCGAAATTTACATACAACTTGTGCAAATAATTTACCAAAAATGTCAACAATTCAACACATTAACCAATCAAATGAAGCCAACTTGGAGACTTAATTAATGCAGCAAATCAACTTGTAAAAACGGTGAAGAAATAGAGGAATTTTGGAGCAAATTCTTATGAGGAGCCGCCCCATTCTTCTTCTTCTTCTTCCTCTATAAAAACTCCTTAAAGAACTAACAAACAAAGAGATTAAAACCCATATTCTCTAGCCTTAAAACCACCTGAATTTACAACTAAAATAACAACAAAACAAACCCAAACTCATTCCATAAACCTACCATACAAGAACAAAAGCAAAACTCCATTAACAAACTTCAAAAGCTTGGAAACAAGAGTTCAAGATAAGGTTAAAGTGTTAAACATTGCCTAAATAATGTTTCTTACTATCCAATGTCCGAAACTAGTGTGGGAAAGGAGTTAGAACGCCTAAACTTGGATCAATAAGGTAAAATTCTCAAGAACCTTGGATAAACTATTTAAATTCGAAAAACAAGGATTAAGAACATGTTGAAATGTTATATGTTGATATATGTGTATATATAATAGGTAGAAACACTTAGGAAGGCTTTAGCAATAGTTTAAACACAAGTGTAATATATATATATATATATATATAATATAAGAAAATTGAAATTCGAAACAAAGGAAAAGGAAGAAGACGATGAACAGTACCTACACTGGTTTAATGTCGGCGGCGTAAACCAATAGGCCGATGGCGTATGTGGAAAGGTTGGTGGCCTTCATGCTAGCCTTCATCGAAACAGAAGCTACGTGTTTTGAAACACATAAAATTACACATATACCGGCGGTATAGAATTATACATCGGCTGCGTACAGGCCTACGATGGCGGCCTTTAAGGCCGGCTTACCCTAGAACAAAACGTGTAAAATCTACCCGAACGTCGGCATCTGGGAATCAACGCAGGCAGTGTAGGTGCCAGCGTACATGTAAAATTTTCTAAATCAAGTCTATTCCGTCTAAAGCCAATATATATTATATATATTTACATATATGTGTAATAAGAGAAATAAAGTAAGATTTAGAAAGTAAATTCGACTAAAATGATTTAAAGGGTTAACAAAATGTAATACAAATTCCTAAAATTGTTGAAAAATATTACTACTAATATTATTACTAATAAGAATATTATTATTGTCATTATCAATATTATGGCTATTAAAATTACTACTATATGATTATTATTAATTTGATTTTTTTGATTATTATTATCAATATAATTATTATAATTAGTATGGATCATCATCATCATCATCATCATCACATACTATTATAATGTAATATTTTTATTATCATTATAATCCATAATATTATTGTAAGTATTACTCTTAATGATATTATTACTATTATTAGTACTATGAGCATTATTATTATTATTGTGATATGAAATATTATTGTTATTTTCATTGAAATTACTATTGTTTTAATAAAGTTATTATGAAAAATAATATTAGTGTTACTAATAAATTATTTTATAATTATCATTATTAATATTACTAATATTATTATCATTATTATCGATATTAATGTATCTTATAAATGAAAATAAAGTACAATAATTATAAAATACATATTTTATGCACAAGAATGGAAATTTAAATAAGCTAAATTTTTTAGTAATGCGATACCTGTACATAACAGGAAAATTATATGAAGTATATGAAAAGAAACACGATGACACTAAACAATAGTAAATAAATACAAGTACTATAGTGGGTTAGATAAGGAATAATGTAAAAATAGCAATAATAATAACTATAAAAATATAAGCCTACTAAATACGCCATTTTTCAAATATCTGATAGAAATATATAAATATCTAACAAGATCAAGAAAATAAAAATGAAAATAAATAATAAGTTGTAAATATTCGTTACCATAAATAGGACCGATATAGGTAATAGAACCTAAATTAAATATCAAAATATGACACTCAGACAATCATAGAAGTTTAGTTGCGTTATTTATATTATGTTAATACTTATTTTAGCTCAATAAGTGATAATGAATTGTAAATAATATAAATAGAACTAAAATATCTTAAATGAATTATTTTACTAAGTTAAATCATATTAGGACGATTAAGCTATTTAAAGTAAATTTAGTAATTGAATTAGGTGATTAGTTTCAATCAATTCAGCTTAGATTTATATACTAGGTAAAATCATAAAAAGAAAGGGGTACGTAATTTCTAAAATACGTCTAATTTAGAATCAGTATAAATTATAGTATAAGTTATACCATAACTAATATAGTGAATATGTTGTTTCAAATATCTTATTTTCGAAACTAATAAAAGGATAGATTAGTTAAATAATAAAATTGGATAACCATTACAAATAGGAACACATCTCTTATAAATTCCATAACTTTAATCATAAGAAGATAATATATATATATATATATATAAAGATAAAATTCCTAGTTAAATAAGTAGATAATATACCAGAATTGATAACTAGGACCTGAAAGAATACCATCAATATCGTTATATAAATAACAAAACAATAATAAATATCTGTTATTTCATTTTCATAGGAAAAATAGATCAATTCTTGGATTTTCAATAGCATATTCCGATAATTTAGCGAGGACCACAGGTGAGTAACTTTGACTTTATTATATTTTTATGCTTGTAATATAGTCGCATTTGAATAATATATATTCAACTGATAGCCATGCAAGATTGGGTATAATGCATGATCATTGGTGTATGATTGAATGCCAAATTATTATAATATAAGTGATAATTATATCATATTATAATTACTTATGAAGCGTATTAATATTGGCTGTGAATTGTATGATCACTTTAAACTTGGCTAAAAATTACTGGTACCATGAATGAAAATGGACATGCATTGCATTATATGCACATATTGCATTTTAAAAAGGAGGATAACCCTGCTTGTATTAGCATTTCGGTTCTCTGGCGACGCGCCTGGTTTTTTCTAGATAACATTTTACTAATTCTTCCAAGAGCATGTTTGTTCTATTTTGTTCCATGAGAACTAATTGGTATTGAAGGAATACTACTCGTGGTATCAACATGAAATGCCTAATACTTAATGGTGTTTCTTTGTTCCAAGGATAAGAGTGAAATGTTTTAAAGTAATTTGTGAGAGTTTATGGTACCCATTCTTCATCGGTTCTCTGATTCTCCTGGGCAGGTATATCGCTCATAATGGCTTCCTTCCAACCTCGATGAGAGGGCGTAAATCTACATCTTATTTGGATTCCGGATCTCCAAACTTATACTTGCACATATGATTGATTGTTGCATGGCATACGCTTGTTAATTAAAACTTGTTTGTTATTGTTTGATGTGTGGTCCAGTCAGGTTATCTCACTGAACATGTGGTTCGCTCATCCCCCAACAGTTTTTGTGCTGAAATAAAGCTAGTCGGGATTGGGCTAGGAATGTGTGAAGAGTGCTTTTCCACCAAACCTTACTGGAATTATAAATATAGGTTATGATAAACTTAGTATACAAAATTTGATAGTTTGTATAAACAAGTAAATATTGTAATTTTGTTAGTTGTTATCCAATTTTGATTATTTGGTAGGAGATATCGATTCTCTATGATCCTGACAGATTATGAAAAAATCGAAATCCATAATGAATTTAGATAGAGATCTTATATCTATATGATATAATGTAAATAAATATGATAGAGTCTTGTAAACTCTAACTTGCAAGATGGTTCTCATATTACGGATGCACACGTGGTATGATAACTTTAGATTAATCCTACTAGGCCTCCTTTTGAGGAGTGACAGAGTTTGATATTAGAGCTATAGGTTTGTCAAAGATAGGAGCAACTTACCAAATGTGAGATTGGGGTAGAACTTGGGTAAATAAATTAAGTTTATAAATTAAAAGACATAGACATTTAGACTATATATAACTATATATATGCATTACAAGTATAATATGAACTCATATAGCCCATAAAGATGTAGATGATGAACTCTTACATCTTGTCCCATTATCTAAAGGCATTATGACTCTAAAGATAGAAGCTAAACCACAAGCTTCTATGACTATTGAGATTAAGATGGTAGGACTACAAAGTATACTCCTTTTCTTTATCAGATGGAGTAGAATTGACAAACAAACTTAACAACTGTAGATAGTACAATACGACACATCAGGAGAGATATTAATCGTACTAGTGGTTGTACTATAATAGGCAAGAATCCTCATGACCTCGTATCAGAAGATGGGTCAATACATTTTGAAAGATGAATGAAAGATAAGACTTTCTCCTCTTTTATGATAACATCATTTGGAAGAAAACGGATATCTCTTGTTCTTAATACACTTCTAGAAGTTAAAAGAAGGAAGACTGGAAATTGATATAAGGAGTACCCTTAAATTAGATATACATGCTAAAAGAAAGAAGCTCTTATAGTTGAATCCTTAAGTAGTGCAATAGGAAGTTAGGATGAGTAGTCCAGATTAGATGAAGTTTGTTAGAATTAAGTACCAAGAATGAATGAGGAAAATATGGAATTGATTTATTAGTGGTGTAAGATTTATTTGTGAAAATTAGCACTAACTAAATTTGGAATAATATAACGCAAAATTGTATTAAGGAATTATAGCATATAAATTAAGTCTTGAAGATTAGTCAATAATGATAAGTATATTATAATCATAAATTTTCCTTTGGAGATTGTCATATGACATTTGTGAATGAAAATTTCACATAATCAGTTGTATAAGAGAAATTCTATAAAAGTTCTAATAGAGAATTATATTATGATGAATTTAGAATACAAGCTCAAGGACAAGAGCTACTAGAATAAGAAATGAACAAATGTCCGGAAAGAACACAAAGAATATGTTTTATATGCAAGGAATCTAGACACATTTCCATACATTATTCTTAGAAGACAAAGTGATGCTACAAATAATTCTAATTTGAAGAGTTAGATGAAGTAATAGTTCAGGAGGATAAATCTATAGTGATGGAACTCTACTAAACATTGGGAGTATAGTAAGGATTACCTAATGAGGGATTTATATGACTTACTGTAATATCTTAGTATCAAAGTTGTTCGTACTAAGAAAGGATCTATTAAATGATATGGAATATTGATGAGAATGAAATTATAAATGATGATATGAAAGTGTAGTAGACATATCAATGAGAACCTAGAAGGAGCTCTAGTCTTTATTTTACTATGATTGGTTGAAATAACAGACAAATGAGAGACAAATAGAAGACCTGATGATGATAATGAGTTGAGTTAGATTATCGATACAAAGGCAATAATAAGCCCTATTGTACATAGTAATTTAAATCGATTAACTTATGGCTCATCCGCTATAAGTAAAACTCTCAGACTAATCATTTGATTATAGAATATATATGTACTAAATGGATACCTCAACCATTTGAGTGAATATATGAACCAATAGATTTATCAAATAATTATGCAGTTTCTATTCTTGATCTTTAAGAATGCTGTTTGACTAGTGTTATAGAAATATAAAAGACCATAAGAAAGAAATAAATATTGTAGTAAAAGGAATTATAAGTACCAAATTCCCTAAAAATTTAGACAAACCCCTACAAGTTTCGAGGACGAAACTTTTCTTAAGGGAGGGAGAGTGTAATCCCTTTAATTTTACATAACCCGATTATAACAAATATTATAAATAAAATGTAGAATCATAAAAGAACTATAATAAAAATATAAAAAATCACTCCAAATTTTTCACGATTTAAATTTTAAGAAAAAAACAAATTAGAATAAAGAATCATTATCATTAAGACTTTAAAAAATACAGAATGTTCAATATAAATTAAATGAAAGAATAAAGAAAACATTTTAATATTTAAAAACCTAAGTTTTAATATTTGAAACATGTCAATACCTTAAAGTTAAACACTTCAGAGTCTATAGAAACTAAAATTATGACCTAACCTAGTAACTCTAATTAGTAAAAAGAACCAAGTAACAAAAATAAAATAAATATTAAATTTTTAATCTAATAAAAACTTTAGAACAAATGTATAAATAGTAATGAATCCATATGTAATTTCAAACCCTATAAATTTATAATAAAGTCAAATTAAGGGCAATATAATACTTACTTTATCAAAATACCACCAAACAAAATTTTTAAACAAATAAAGTATAATTTCCGATAGCATATATAATAGTTGAAAAGTAAAAGCCTTAAACTAAAGATTCTATGCATACTATACTATTCAGAATATTTAATATCATTAATATTTAAATTTTTATCCAAAAATATTATCGAATCAATATTTATCATACGTGTCATTTACACACGCAAAATTGACTTTTTACCCAAGTTCATATTTTTGCTCACTCCTTACATAGTTGTTGGATATAAATTTATCATCTTATTTTTATTTTTGTATTTTCATTCATCTTATCTCCCTTACATTTTTTTTAATTTTCTTCACGTTCTCTTTTCCTTTTCCTTTTTGAACTCCCTCTGTACGTAACAAACGTACACACAATAACATACACACACATATCTTCAATAGAAATTCTATATATACCATAGCATTCAGAATATTTAATACCAATAATATATAAATTTTCATCTAAAAATATTATCGAATCAGTATTTATCATACGTGTCACTCAGACCTACAAAACTGACTTTTCGCACAAGTTCATATTTTTCCCCACTCACACAGTGGTTGATTATAAATTCATCATCTTCTCTTTGCTTTAGTATTTCCATTCATCCTATCCTCCTTACATAATTTTTATATCTTATCTACGTTCCATTCTTCTCCTTAATTCTAGGGCAAGTGGAGGATGATCTATAGATGTGAGGATCTTGATTTTTGCCAACCAAAATTTACATATAACTTGTGCAAATAATTTACCAAAAATGTCAACAATTCAACACATTAACCAATCCAATGAAGCCAACTTGGAGACTTGATTAATGCAGCAATTCAACTTATAAAAACGGTGAAGAAATAGAGGAATTCTGGAGCAAATTCTTATGAGGAGTCACCCCATTCTTCTTCTTCTTCTATAAAAACTCCTTAAAGAACCGACAAACAAAGAGATTAAAACCCATATTCTCTAGCCTTAAAACCACTTGAATTTACAACTAAAACAACAACAAAATAAACCCAAACTCATTCCATAAACCTACCATACAAGAACAAAAGCAAAACTCTATTCACAAACTTCAAAAGCTTGGAAACAAGAGTTTAAGGTAACGTTAAATTCGTTTTTAGCTAGTTTAAGTGTTAAACATTGTCTAAATAATGTTTCTTATTATCCAATGTCCGAAACTAGTGTGGGAAAGGAGTTAGAACGCCTAAACTTGGATCAACAAGGTAAAATTCTCAAGAACCTTGGATAAACTATTTAAATTCGAAAAACAAGGATTAAGAACATGTTGAAATGTTATATGTTGATATATGTGTATATATAACAGGTAGAACACTTAAGAAGGCTTTAGAAATAGTTTAAACACAAGTATAATTTATATATATATATATAAATAAGAAAATTAAAATTCGAAACAGAGGAAAAGGAAGAAGACGATGAACAGTACCTATACTAGTTTAATGTTGGCGGCGTAAATCAATAAGCCGGCGGTGTATGTGGAAAGGCTGGCGGCCTTCATGCCAGCCTTCATTGAAATAGAAGCTACGTGTTTTTGAAACATGTAAAATTACATGTACACCGGCAGCATAGAATTATACACCGGCTGCATATAGGCCTATGATGGTGGCCTTTAAGGCCGGCTTAACCTAGAAAAAAAGTGTAAAATCAACCTGAACGCCGACATCCGGGAATCAACGCCTGTAGTGTAGGTGCCGGCGTACATGTAAAATTTTCTAGATTAAGTTTGCTCCATCCAAAGCCAATATATATATATATATATATATTTACATATAATGTGTAATAAGAGAAATAAAGTAAGATTTAAAAAGTAAATTTGACTAAAAATATTTAAAGGATTAATAAAATGTAATAAAGATTTCTAAAATTGTTGGAAAATATTATTACTAATAAGAATATTATTATTGTCATTATCAATATTATGAATATTAAAATTACTACTATATGATTATTATTATTATTATTATTATTATCCATAATATTATTGTAAGTATTACTCTTCATGATATTATTACTATTATTAGTACTATGAGTATTATTATTATTGTGATATGTAAAATTATTGTTATTGTCATTTAAATTACTATTGTTTTAATAAAGTTATTATGAAAAATAATATTAGTGTTACTAATAAATTATTTAATAATTATCATTATTAATATTACTAATATTGTTCTCATTATTGTTAATATTAGTGTACCTTATAAATGAAAATAAAGTATAATAATTATAAAATACATATTTTATGCATAGGAATGGAATTTTAAATAAGCTAATTTTTTTAGTAATGCGATACCTATACATAACAAGAAAGTTATATGAAGTATATGAAAACAAACAGGATGACATTAAACAATAATAAATAAATACGAGTATTATCGTAGGTTAGATAAGGAACAATTGTAAACCCCCAAAAATTTTCATAATTCATAGAAAATAATTCTAAAAGTTTAAAATTGAAATCCCAAAAATCGACTCAAGTTAAAACCAAATTCTAAATCAAGACAAACTCCAGAAACGAAACCTAAAATGCGAACCAAGTTAAAACCTAATTCTAAATAAAGATAAAAAACAAGTTTTCTTAATTTGAGAAATAAGGAACCCTCAAAAACAAAAAAATAGAAAAATCTAACTATCGGTTGAAACAACATTCGTACATCAATCAAATCACCTAACCGTTTCCTAACACGCAAATCAAGTCAATATATCCAAGTGACGATTAACAACAAAATCCTAAAACCCTCGATAATTTCGGAATCAGAAATTTCAATTTTCACCAAAAGCCAAATTGAGTCAACTCATAACCCTAGAGTCGGTTAAACGATCCCGAGAACTAAAAACTATTAAATAATCACAAACAAAATAAGATAAAACATAAATGACGAGTTAAAAATATAAAACGATTAAAACTCAAAAATTATACGATCTTACGAATATCTCAACGAAACCAGAAATCAAACGGTAACAAAGCTTATAACGAACCCTAGTGTTTAAGATTGGCAATCCCGCGTTTTCAAACCCTAGAAAACGAAATTAAGTTAATAGCTTAAAATAGTTCGTAATAACATAGGGTAACATAAAAATATCAGATTCGCGAATTTCTAGTGTCCTTCGGACTCAAACGGGATCGGTTCTCGAAAATCGTGTCACGGAGCTCGGAATATTAAAAATATTCCGTTTATACCAATAGACTCGTAAAAATACAAGGATTCCAAAATATCAGTTTTAGAATTTTTTCGGTAGCTAAAAATTACAGATATCGCATTATTACGCGTATTTTTATTACTACCAGTACTTTAATTGTCTAGTCTACTATTCATAGTACTTTTCTACTATTCATTACTATTTCACTATCTCTACTTTTTCTTACACCTATTTCTTACACCTACATATCTATTTTCTTACTTTTTTCATTTCCAATACAACTTTATTCACATCAACTTTACACATTACTTCTTTATTACACAAACAAATAAAATAAAATCAATTTCACCCCCTCTAATGAAGCAAACCAGTGCCCCCCCTATGTCTCTTCCAACAATTTAATTTTCTTTTTCAAATTATTTTATTACATCCAAAATTCACTCCAAAAATTCTATAAATACCCCTTCCTCTTTCATTCTTTCACACAATTTCTTTCACTACCAAAACTCTTTCAAAATCTCTCCACGAATTCTCTCTTCAAGAATTTTCCTACCAAAACTCTCTTAAATCAATTCCTCACAAAAATCATTCCTCATACATAAACTATCTACCACATATCACTACTAACATAATACCCATTTCATCTACCATCTTCATACCTCTTACATAATTTAGGTAAATATTTCTTTCATTTATTATTCATCCATGTCATGTAACATGACTATGGTGTTGTTTTGAAACTCATATGAGTAGTAAAAGCAACAACATGTTCATGTTTTGTTCTTGTACATAAGCTTTCTATTTCATTATATTGTTATTATTATTGTTATTATTTACTTCTAATCTAACTTATATATATAGTATTATGTATATATATTTATTTAGAGCATATAAGCTCATTTGTTATTTATTTACTTTCAAGTCGTGCAATTTATTTATTTCATGTTGTTATTAAGACTAGTCTTTCTAGTCTTAGACTTGTCCATATCAAGTCAAAACAATCTTTTATTTATTTTCTTTAATCTTTTGGGACTAGTCCATTCTTAGTCTCGGGATGCCTTGACGAAGCTAAGGCTCCAATACTTGATCGGGATTCCTTGATGAAGCTAAGGTTCCCAATACTTGATATCTTATTTTTTTTGCTTATTATTTATTTCTAGTATTTTCTTATGTTCTTATTTCTTTAAATGCTCATGATACTTGCATTTACATAATGCTAATGTCTCAACTAATCTAAAAATAGAATTTTACTTTACTTAATGAACTCAAAGCTAAGTTTTCAATTATATGATTTATCACAAAATCATGAAGTTATTATCAACAACATAGAAATGGAGTTTTCTCAATGTTTTCATAAATAGCAAAGATAGATTTCCAAGGAATCATAAGAAATAAATATTTTCTTTGTATATTATGTTAACCTAAGCTTTTAGTAATATAATTTATTAATATTAAAAGTTTTTACAAAAAGCTTAAGATTTAAACACTTTTAAACTTCGAAATAAAACTAAGAAAACAAACTAGTTTTAAAAGTTAAGATAAACTCATAAGGTGATGAACCTTGTAATCCCCCAAATTTTACGTAACATGATTTTAACAAATACTAAAAATGTAATATTTGATTATTTAGAATAATTGGAACAAGTAGTAAAAATCACTCCAATTTTTTTTTCGATTTAAAAATATTAAAGTGTAAATGAATTTGATTATAATTAGAAAGATTAAAATCGTTACTAATAAAAATTTTGAAAATACAAACTGAACTTCTATGATATCAAATAATATAAAATGACGATAAAGCAATCGTTAATATAAAATTACTGAATTCTTTTTCCTTAAGTTCAATACTTAAAAAAATAAATCCTACGCTTAATGAAATCATAGCATTCAAGCTATTTATTGAGTAGCCCTAGATAAAAATATATTGCTAATAACAAATTAATATAAATGAGCTCCTATACAGTAAAACATGATGTTTGGTAAAATAAATCAATATCTAAGAATCTAGCTCTTAAATAAATATTTAACTTACACTAATATTCTAATTAAAGGATTTACATATTTCAGTAAATCTGGAATTGCCAATATAACTTTTAAAAATTTTCATAACTAGAAAAAGAATAAATTGGCAAATGTGAGACTAATACCAAAATATATGATTCAAACGAAAATCTTAGAAGAAACCTATGGGATGTAATAAATTTATTCCTAACTTGAAAAACCCGAATAGGAACTTTCGTGACCTCAATAGATACCAAAAACGAGATTTCGTATCTTGAACTGATAATTCACGATATAATTAGAAGTAACTCCCAATTTCAAAACCGATAAGAGACAGTTTATTAATAAAGCTTATCGGTATAAAACAATAATCTAAAGATGAATTATTAAAATTATAAATACATAATATTTACCAATACCAAGCAATAAATATTAATCTAGATCTAAAATTAAAATTTCAAACCCGCTGTCATACCTGTTAGGGAATTTTGAATTCACTAAGACTTGGTTCATAATTTAATTTATTGAATTTGAAAAATTTGATCACGTAAGTTAAAATACTAAAAATAATTAATTGTGGAAAACCGAAACTAGAAATTTGTATGTATAAACAATTTAGAGTTTTGAAATAACTTAGGAAATTTTATTTTGATAAAACTTGTACGTAATGAATATAAACATACGTTTATAAATAAATATTGGTTAAATTATTGTAGTTAATAATAATAATAATAATAATAATAATAATAATAATAATAAAAGAAAAAAACGGAAGAAGACGCTAGAATTGTAAATCAAGACAGCTGTTGGAAGCAAAATGCAAATTGTCTTAAGCTGAAACAGAGGAGTCGGTTTCTACTGTTTTAATTCCATCGTCCAGCGAAATTGTTGAATTGTTATAGTGGAAGGACAAAAGAAGAAAAGTGCCAGGCATCTATCCTGAAAAAGCCACACGTAATGCAAACAACATATGAAAATCACGAATAGAAAATTTCCTCCACGCGCTACAGATGAGAACCGTGGACGCTGAAGAAGTGGATGATCCCTATAGCTCATTTCAACGCACAGCAGCAGCATTGCAGCGTCCAACGAGCGGCATCTGGAAATCACCGAACAGAGCACAATGCCCGACTGCAAGTTCCTCTTCCACGCACAGAACAGCAGCTGGACGACACGAACGATGAGACAGCAAGCAGCAATCAACCGCATGGTTGAAATCTGTTTGGCGCGCAGCAGAAGACCGATGCTTGAGAAGTTTGTCCACGCGCTGCAGTAGCCTTCGCAATGAACTGGAGAGAGTTGCAGTTCACCCACGCGCAGGAAGTAGCAGCATCAGACGAGCAAGGGTCCACGCTGAAGAAATTCGCGGTTGGAAAATCCTCCACACACACACAGCACAACGTTTGGATTGAAAACAGAGCAGAGATGTTGGAAGTCTCGGTTGCAGCAAGATCAAGTTTTACCTAACTTTACTCTGAAATTCAAACACATAATTTCAACATGAAAAAGACATGAACTCCAACTAAAATACTCCACATGTAATCAACATTAAATACCAAGAATTACAGCTTAAATAATCAACTGAAACAACACCAAATCTGTCTTGAAAATCCCGAACAAACCAGCTGCAGCAGAGGACAAACCTACAAGAATACAGCAGCAATGTGGACCCGATTTGTGTAGACTCCCAGGCTCATTTGGGCTGATATTTTTGACTAAGTAAAGACCAATAATAAGCCTTCAAATCTCCACATAAAACACCAATTTTTAGATAGAAAACAACAAAGACATCCTGACCACAAAACCATATAAACCAGCTGGGAAACATCAACATAACTGCAGCAACAAACTTAGAATTTGATCTCTGATTTCACACGAATTTTTATCCGATTTTCTTGTAACTTGAGCCCCTATTTTACACACATAAACAACCTTAATTAACTACCAAACAAACACATTTAATTCCCCTTGAAATCAGCCACAAATCTCACATAAATTCATCCAAAATTCGTCCTTAAATTCACATTTCAATTCTACCCGAGAATAACAGCTGGAATTTGTATTTTCCCAAGTCCAAAATGCCCTCTTTTTGTCCTAACTCTAACCTAACATTAGTACATATATATAGGTTTGAGTTAGCCACAAATTTAGCTTCAACTCCCACAAATCTACTCTAAAAACTTAGCTACAAAAGGAAATCCGAACAGCCCATTTCCTTGGTGTTTCCCTCACTTGGACAGCTTTGAAGAGACCTAAAACCAAGTAAAAAACCCTTGTTTTTCCTTCCTATCTTTTATGTAAATATCAACCACTTTAAGAACACCAAACCCCTTCCTTAAACAACATCAAAACCAAATTAAATAACCTTGGTTTACCATAGATCCAAAGTTGGAATTTAAAACTCAACAAGGTAAGAAAATAGAATGAACATACATGCTAGTTAACTAGATTAATTTTCCTTAGTCACTTATCTTCTTAACTTCCTCTTTAGATCATTATCTTATCAAGAAGAAGGAGTCAAACCCCATCTATTATCCAATCAAGGTAAGGATTACATTAAGTTTAAATATTCGTTACGTTGCTTTATAAGAATTCGTCTTATAAATTTATCAAGATTAATCTAATAGTATATTGATGTTAATTAGACTATTAGGAGATAAATGCATCAACTTGAAAATTTATAAGTTTAGAAATTCAATTCTTAGAAAAGGAAAACCAAAACCATATTTCAATTACAACAAACTAAGTTGAACTTTAATAACTCATGAAGACCATTGCGAAGAATGAATAAACTGTATTGATGTGGTTATTTTAAGCCAAAAAAGACCCCGCCAATGGAAAGAACACGAAAAATCCTATGAAATCGACTATTTATTTGTTAAAAACGGATAAGAAACGAATAAGATATTACAAAAACAAAAAAAGAAATTTCTGCTGCCAGATCTACACTAACAGAGCGGACTGTTCTTGTACTTTTCATCCCCTTAATGACTTTATTTGATAAAACTAAGACCATTAATGGATTGTACTCGGAAAATACTATGAAAACGACTATTTATTCATCGAAAACGGATTAGAAATGAGTTAGATATGATCAAAACAAGTTTGGACTACAACTGTTAGGATTCACTTGAAACCTATGCATGTTATTCATAAATTAAAAATTATACAAGTCTCTTTTCTTGAAAATAATTTCACTACTATAAAGTACTCTTCGGGTACTACCAAATCAACTATTTATACAACGAAATCGGATTTAAAACGAATAAGAAATCACAAATAGAAATTCACTCAGTTTTTACTTTTAAACCTATATCAATATTACTGTTATTTCTATTAATATAGTTATAGTATTCCGTATTATTAATATTTTCATTAGAGTCATTAATATTGTTATTTTACGTTAAAGTCACTATATTTATACTATCATCAATGCTATTACTATTTTTGTCACTAATATTATTATTTACTAATAGTATGAAAATTGTTGTTATTCTTATACTTATATTTATTATTAGTATTGATATTAACATCTCAAACTAATATTATGATAATATTATAGTATTAAACTTAGTTTGTTTTGCAATAAGAATGAAATTGAAATATAATAGAAATTTGATATATCTACATACGGTTTTATAACTTTTGAAAGGTATAGATACTAGAATATACCCTTAAATAAATAAAAATACTAACTTAAGAGACAGATAAGGTTGACAGGCAAAGAATTATTAAATAAAAATCTTCTACTAAATGCAGTAGGACTTAAGGAAAAGACAAACTCCCTAATTAAAAATATAGATATCAAGAGAAACAAAATAAAAGCAAATAACAGATAAATATTCTTTACTATAGAAATTAAAACCTTAATAAAAACTGTATCAAATACCGATACGGAATAATTAGATACCTTTGAGGAATCAATACAATAATTAATATGACGGTCTTAGTCCAATATCCAACGATAGAGATCAACACCTTTAAATTATAGGAAGACTTCTCTTACAGAAATAATCCAATAATAAATCTCTGTTATTTCCTTCCATAGGAAAATAGATCAATTCCCGGAATTCCGGTAGCTTATACAACAGCTTAACGTGGACCACAGGTGAGTAACTTAGACTTGTTACATTGTTTGTGCTTGTAGTGTAGTTGCATTTGGAATAATATATATATATATATATTCAATTGATATGCATGCGGGATTGGGCTACAACATGATGCGTGGTGTATGATTGAATGGTAAATTATCATAATATAAGCGATAATCCTATTATATGATAAATATTGTATGAAATATGTTAATGATTGCCTGTAAATTGTATTATCGCCTTAAACTTGATTAACAACTGTCGGTACTATAAATGAAATGGACATGCATTGCACGACTTGCATAAACTGCATTATGTTTTTACGAATGCCTACTACGTGTTAGAATTTCGGTTCTCTGGTAATGCTTGGTTTTTCTAGGCCGAGGGCTAGTAGTTCTACGCAAGCTTACCTTTGTTCTGTCGGTTCCATGGGAACTAACTGGTAACGAAGGATGCCGCCCATGGTATCGCTGTGAAATGTCTAACACTTAGTGGAGTTTCTAAGGTAGAAAACAGGAACTGAGTGTTTAAAACATCATTAACATAAAGAGATAATAATTGTGAGGATTATGGTTTCCTGTGTACTTAGTTTCTCCTGGGTAGGTGATTCAGGGATTGGTTCCTTCAACCCCGATGAGAGGGCGTAAATCTCCATCCTGTTTGGATTCCGGATTGTCCAAGCTTGTAATTGTTCATGTGTTTGATTGATGCATTACATATGATTGATAATAACTTGCTTGTTGTGATAAGTCTGGTTATTCACTGAGCCCGTGGTTAGCTCACCCCCCAACAGTTTTTGTGCAGGATTATTACTAGTTGGGATTGGGCTAGGAATGTGTGAAGAGAGCTTCGCTAACAAACTTTATTGAAGATAGAGATATAGGATATGGAAACTTAGAATGTAAAATAGATGAATTTTGAATTTTGTATGTTGTAGTTTAGAAACCCAATTTCACTATTTGGTGGGGGATACCTATTCTCTGCGATCTTGGTGGAAATTGGAAAATCGAATTCCATAGTTGAAATATTGTAATATATTATATCATTTATATGATAAACTTTTATAAATAATAGAGTCTTGTATACTTTGACATACAAGACGGCTCTCATGTTACGGATGCACACGTGATATGATGGCTTTAGATAAATCCTGTTAGGCCCCCATATTAGAGTCGTGACAAACCCACTTAGGAAAAATAATGATTTTCAAATTTCTAAAAAGAAGGAACTTATTTTCAAAAGAATATAAATAGATTAATCAATAATGGATTTTATCAATAAAAGATGATTCTTTTCAAAAAGAGATGAAAGAACAAGTTTTAGAAAGTAAAAGCTTATATTTTAGAAAGGAATATAAGAAAACAAGACTCATTTTCTACGACCATCCTAAATAAACAAATTATGAAAAGGTTTTCGGACAACTTAATATACTTTTGATAAATTGATCTTTTATCATTAGAAGAGAAATTTTCGAAAGACTAAGGTTAAAGGAAAATTTACTTGTTTTGGAAAAAGGAATGAAGGAAATAAAATAAAAATATACTCATTATAATGAAACTATAAAGTTTCTTCCAAAAACTTGAAAAGGAACTTATCAAGATAAGTTTTAACACTTTAAAAAGGAATTGTTCTATGAAATAGATTGTTGAGACACTACCATTAGAAATCTTGCATATAAAGTGAGCTTATCTATATACTCAAAAGATTTATCAATTATATGTATATATATACCCAAATGACCTTATATGACAAAGATAATCTTAGAAACGGATAGATCTTTTCGAATAGGTAGAAAACGGTATATTATATGTGAAATTCGGAGTTAAAATGAGCAAGTTATGGCCATTTTAAGTTGGAATTTCCTCCTATATAATTTTACTGCGATTTTAAGAAAAGTTTAGAACATCCAAGGATAGGAATTTCATGAAAGACTTATCCCGGGTATTTCTTTTTCTAGATGATGAAGCACACGAGAATACCCTACCCAAGGATTTCTACGACTAAGAAGATAGCAAAATGGACGAGTGAGTTATTCCTTCTAATTTTGTTATCTTGCTTGTGCTTGTAAAGTAGTAGCATTAGTATACTAAGAAAAGATAAAAATGAATATATTTGAGGATTTCGGGATTATGTGTATATATATGATTCTATGTTTATGCGTGAAATGAGAATTAAGAATATCGCAACTTAAATCTGCTTATTTAAATAATTTTGTTTACTTACTTGTATGTCTGTTTATTGCTTGCTAAATTGATTGATCGCCCTTAATAAACCTTAATAAGGTTTGGCTTAAGAAAAACAAAACGCTCACGCATAGCATCCATTGAGTCACATCTATTTCGGAAGGCTGCTACTCCTACGCGTAGAGTTGGATTGGCTGTGATCGTGCGGTGCCACGGCCATGTTCCTTCCTGGAGAATCCAAATCGCTCGGGGAAAGTGACTCTAGGTTCGGAGCCAAGCCAACCGAACGTTGTGGGTGAGGACCTAGGGACTAGCAGTAGATGGTTGAGGACCTTCAACCCCGATTCCCTAACCTTTGATACGGAGGGGTAAATCCGTTCTATATATAGTTTCCGGATGACTATATATATTTGCATAATCATGTGATTGTTGCATTGTATGCATAGCATATGTGTGAAGATATAAATAAACTTGTTTGAATATACGGTGCGAATGAAAAGGAATATCTCACTAAGCTAGTTGTAGCTTATACCCCTATAGATTTGATTGAAACAGGTATATTCGTGGATTAAATTTGAGGATCATGACATTAAGGAAGTCATAGAAGGATGATTAAGGATGTGAAAACATACGATGAAGAAATTTTGTAAGGTTTTTATATGTGCCAACCTATATGATTAGTAACTATTTATTTGAAGATAATAGAAGAATATGCCCTTAAGAATTGAAATGTGATATGTTTATGTTTTATATTAAGTATTCTCTTTGCCTTGTTACTTATTTATTATCAATATAAATTGCGCTACTCTGATGCGTCCCTTGGTTGTGATGTACGCCTTATACATAATATGGAAGCCTTTGCGTGACTAAGGTAGTCATTCCTAGGCTTTAGTATTGTGTACGACGGACTGCCACGTTTAGGGTACCCCTCGGGGCATGACAACAATGTAAAAATAGCAATAATAATAGCTATAAAAATATAAGCCTAATAAATACCAAAATTTTCAAGTATACGATAGAAATATATAAATATCTAACAAGATCAAGAAAAGAAAAATAAAAATAAATAATAAGTAGTAAATATTCGTTATCATAAAAGGACTGATAGAGGTAATAGAAATTGAATTAAATATCAAAATATGACACTTAGACAATCATAGAAGTTTAGTCGCGTTGTTTATATTATGTTAATATGTATTTTGGCTTAATAAGTGACAATGAATCGTAAATAATATAAATAGAACTAATATATCTTAAGTGAATTATTTTACTAAGTGAAATCATATTAGGACGATTAAGCTAACTAAAGTAGATTTAGTAATCGAATTAGGTAATTAGTTTCAATCAATTCGGCTTAGATTAGTATTGAAAAAGACATAATTTCCAAAGTCATGTTTTATAAATGTGTTAATTCAATTATGCATGATGATTTGAAGTATGATGAATGTGATTTATATTAATATATGATATATGTGTTATGTTGATGTGTTAAAATACCTAAATGTCTTAGAATAACTAACTATTGAGTTTATAAATTTGTGAGTGTAGTTAAGAGTGTGATCAAATAGCTTAAAACAAGTAAATATACAAAATATAAATATATATATTTTCTACATAGCATAATTTCTGCGCATTAATTAAGCCCAAAAACACATTTAATGCCCAAAATAAGCCCATTTAATTACTAAAAACAAGCTCATGTAAAACCTTAATTAATGGCATCCCCAAAAGTCAACTAAGAAGATAAATATCATCTCATAAAGTGCAATTTTCGTCCAAAACTTCCAAACATAAAAATTTCAAGCCCTAAAACCTCATTTTCTCTTCTCTAAAAGCTCTCCCATGGATACATAATACTAACCCCTTCAACTTTTACAAAGAAAACCATTAAAGGCTTGCAACAAGATCATAAAATCAAACATAAAAGCTCTTAAGGTATTTGTGTTCATTTGTTTTAAGCATATGTAAAGTGTGCTTTTTATTAGGATAAGGTTTGTATGCTAAAAATGAGATATGATGGTTTCTACGTCTTGTTGGTAGTTGGAGTAGTATTTTCGTGGTAAAAGAGCTTGTAGTATGTGTTAGATAGGTAACTTGAAATGTTTGTATGATTAAAGCGTTGGATAGTGATGATGTGAAGTAGAAACAAAATTTAAGCATTGATACTTTTGAAATTGGTAAAAAATTAAAGCATAAAAGTTGTATACGATAGGCTACAAATCACCTTAATCGGAGATTGGATGAAAAAGTTATGGTTAAAATATGATAGGCTGCGAAACAAAGGAAGGCTACACGACCCCTGAAGGGTAGTGTATGTAGAAATTTGATTCTGTGAAGTCATTAGTAAATGTCCACGACCCGTGTAGGGGTAGTGTATATAGAAATTTTGATTCTGTGGAGTCACTACTAAATGTACACGACTCGTATAGGGGTAGTGTATGTAGAAATTTGATTATGTGGAGTCATGAGTACATGTACACGACCCATGTAGGGGTAATGTACCACTAGAAAATTTTTGAAACATGATTCCTCTATTTTCATTTGAAAATTGCAGCTTTTACACACTTTCAATCCTCATCAAACACAATTCATATCTAAACTTCATTTATACAATTTTCAAACAAGGTTAAAAACTTATGTTTCTTTATTAAATGTGTAATTGCTTAAGAAATGAATCTTTTGAGCCAAATTGAGATAGATAAGTGAAAAGTGATGTGTTGTACTAATTAATTAATATAATCAAGCATGATTTAAATGAACTTATTGTATATGTTAAGCTACGTATGTGTGAGAATACATGTTATGTTTTGTGTGAACTTTGTTTAGAATTAAACTTTGTGCAATTGCGACTTCTTGTTTTGAATTAGTGTTAAAGTTTTATTAATTTAATCTCTTTTATCATATTCTTTGACACCTTCAGGACTAGTTATACCTTCTTTGTTTGACAATATTTCAGGTACACAGTAACATGCTTGTTTCTTGCCTAGGATAGGTATAATTAAACTATGTTTGAATTGGTTGTCTATTATGCTGTTGAATCTGGTTCGGGGAGCAGCACCTTGTCATGATGCAATGACATGGTAGTTTTAGGTGCTTAAGCCACCTTTGTCATGATGCAATGACTTTTATAAGTGGTACGGCGGGTAGTTGATGGGGTTTTTAGTATCGATATAACATTTAATTAAGCTTAGGATGAAGTAAATGATTTAATTCGATGTTTCAAGACTTGAATTGGGTGATGTTATGGACTAAGATAAGTGAAGATGATAAATGGCTAAGAACCTTAGATGAGACTATTTTTCGTTTTCAGATATATCATCTAGGAGATATGAATCCTCGAACAACTTATATCAACCCCTTGAGGGTCGAGGTCGTTACTCAGGTCCCCAAAATGTCCTTGTTGCCCGAAGTTTGAATACTCTAGTGTTGTTTTATTAATTAAAGACTTTCTAATAACTTATTGATTGTTGCATATGTATATAGATTAAGCTTGTGTGTATCATTAGCCTTTGTTTTCGTTACTTGTGTATAGGGCCTTTGGCTCATTATTTTATCTTTACAAGATCCTAAGACGATGAATTTTATGCTAGCATGGGTTATGGGACTGATTTTGAAGATTTTCTTGATAGTTGGAAGATTAAGTTCGCCATGGACTACATGGATTCCTTTTGTAATGGATTAGGATAGACTATCTTTTGGAAGAATATGTATTAATGTTGGAGCAGCCTTGTTTATCTTTTATATCTTTTGTTTAAGGCTTGTCATTAGCCTTTGTTTGCAATATATATACTTAGTTATGTATATTTAAGTTTTCTTTCTTATTATACGTGATGATAATGATGTATGTTTTTCTTAGAAGTTAAAAAAAAATCTATAGTTCTTACATTCATTCTTATAAAGAATTTCGACAAGCAATTCTTCAAACCCTTCTTTTAGGACAACCTTACATATAATACTGCAGGTTATATGTGGTTGGGGACTCAAATTCATCTATTTTATATAGGTAATGTACATGGGTCCTTACAGATGGTATCAGAGCAGAGGTTGAGCAATTGTTTGCCTAAATGTAATAGTTCAATTGAGACTTGACCTAGACACAAATAGGTAGTATAGGGATGAATTAAGCTTGCTTGAATAGTTATATTTGCTTGCTTATTTACTTGTTTGTTATGCTTACTGCTTGCTTGGTTGCTTATATGGTTTTGCTAATGCCTATAGATGCGAATGTGAATTTAATAAGCTTTAAGCATGGTTTAAATTCCACATATGTGTGTCATAAATGTATTGTATGCGTGTGTTTAAGATAGATAGGTCACGAGATCTACTTGACAACAAACTGATAGAGAGAATATGCCTCCGCCGCCTTAGTCTTCTTCTGCTTCGGCTCCTACTTCCTCTAGTACTCCAAATGCTAGAACTATTCCATCCCCTACAACGACATCAGCTTCACAAGTTCCCCTACCAACTCAATTTCCACCGCCTCCTCCCATGCCACCTTTTCCACAAATGCCACAAGTCCCTATGAATGACCCAACATCCACATATGGTATGTTAAGAGACATGGTGGCTATGATGCAACAGTATCAGATGATGGTGTTTCAGCAACAACAACACTTTATGCAACAACATAATCAACAAGAAGCAAGACAGAATGAAAATCCACCTATCAATGATCAAGTTAACTAGATCAAGTTATATGATTTTAGTAAATTAATTCCCGACTTTGATGGAACAAGCATGGATCCAACTACGACAGAAAGTTGGATTGAAGAGCTAGAGAAAACCTTTGCAACTTGTGATACTCTTGAAGAGAAGAAGGTGGAATTAGCTGTTTATATGATAAAGAAAGAAGCTTATAATTGGTGGAGACTAACAAGTGGGAATTTACAACTACCTATTACATGGGTAACATTCAAGGACACATTCTTTACCAAATATTTTCCAAATTCAGTCAGGGAGAGGATGATTGCAGATTGGCTCAATTTAAGGCAAGAAAGTAAAACCATTGATGAGTATTTTGCTGAGTTTTGCAGATTATTGTGTTTTGCTGGAGGAGATTATAGAGATGAAAGAATGAAGGTCCAGAAATTTCAAAATGGGTTAAATGAAGAAATTCAAGGGGAAGTGAAGAAATTTGAGTTGCATACTTTAGCTGATACAGTGGCAAAGGCTTTATTAGTGGAACAAATTCAAACTAATAGTAGGGTGAGAAGGGTGAAGAGAGCTGCTTTCCTAGGGAAAAGACTCGCACTGTATCTTCTTATGAGAGTTATCAAAGTAAAGGTAAGAAGCCATTGATGGTAAAGAGAGGAGATCAAAAGCCAACATTTAAAGCTTCAACCCCTATGTTTGAAAAGAAATGTATAAGATGCTTTGGACCACATGACCTATCTGAATGCAAATGGACTCAAAGAGCTTGTTTTTCTTGTAGATAGGTGGGCCACAAAGCTACTGAGTGTAAAAGTCTGAGTTTACCCCCAGTCTTTTGTGCTTACTGTAAGCAGTGGGGTAAATAGAATTTGGGATTGAAGTACTCCCTGGAACTGTACCAATCTTCAAGGCTTCATACAAAATGGCACCTATGGAATTAAAAGAGTTAAAGCAGTAGTTGCAGGAATTCCAAGAAATAGGTTTCATCAGACCAAGTATATCTCCATGGGGTGCACTTGTTTTATTTGTAAAGAAGAAAGATAGCAATTTAAGAATGTGTATCGACTATAGGGAATTAAATCAAGTTACTATCAAGAACAAGTATCCTTTGTCTCGGATTGACGACCTATTTGATCAGTTGAAAGGAGCCACAATATTTTCCAAGATTGACTTGAGATCGGGATATTATCAACTCAAGATCAAATCTCAGGATATTCAGAAGATGGCTTTTCGAACTAGATATGGGCACTTTGAGTTTTTGGTTATGCCTTTTGGGTTAACAAATGCTCCAACTGCGTTTATGGATTTAATAAATAGGATCGTCAAAGATTATTTGGATTCATTTGTTATAGTGTTTATCAATGATATTTTGATTTATTCCCAAAGTAGAGAGGAGCATGAAGAGCATTTAAAGCTTGTGTTGCAAATACTCAGAGAGAAAAAGCTTTATGCTAAATTTAACAAATGTCAATTATGGTTTGAAGAGATATCCTTTTTAGGACATATTATATCAAAGGAAGGCATATCAGTTGATCCAGAGAAAATAGAAGCTATATTGAAATGGTCCAAACCTACAAATGTGAGTGAAATAGAAGTTTTCTTGGATTGGCTGGATATTATCGAAGATTTGTTGAGGGGTTTTCAAAAATTGCATCTCTATTAACAAGATTGACACAAAAGAATGTTAAGTTTGTATGGGATGATAAGTGTGAAAGGAGTTTCGAAGAATTAAAGGAAAGATTAGTATATGCTCCTATTTTAGCATTACATGTTAGTGGAAAGGAATTTGTGGTTTTTAGTGATGCGTCTATCCAGGGTCTTGGCTATGTACGTATGCAGGATGGGAAGTAATAGCCTATGCTTCAAGATAGTTGAAGCCACATGAGAAAAATTATCCAGTTCACGATTTAGAGTTTGCAGCTGTGATCCTTGCATTGAAACTCTAGAGGCACTATCTTTTTGGAGAGAAGTGTAAGATATACACATATCACAAGAGTTTGAAATACATTTTCACACAAAGAGAACTCAATATGAGACAACGAAGGTAGCTGGAATTGATCAAGGATTATGATGTGGAAATTCTATACCATCCTGCTAAAGCGAATGTAGTAGCAGATGCTCTTAGTAGAAAGAGGCAGGTAAATATTGCAACTCTACTTACAAGTTAAAAGAAGATTAAAATGGAATTCAGAAAATTAGAGCTTGAAATCACAATGGAAAAATTTGATATTATGTTAGCTCAATTATCTTTGCAACCTACAATCTTGAAGCGAATTAAACAAGCTCAAAAAGAAGATGTTGAAATTGAGAAAATGAAGTTTGCTATAAATAATGGAAGAAGAAAAGAGTTGAGAATTGATGAAGAAGGTGTTGTTAGACATGGAAATCGGATTTTTGTACCCACAATACGTAGTTTGAGAAAAGAAATTATGAAGGAAGCTCATTCCTCTTCATATTCTATCCACCCTAGAAGCACTAAAATGTACAAAGATTTGAAAAAGTATTATTGGTGGGAAGGATTGAAGAAGGATGTTGCACATTATGTATCCAAATGTCTAATTTGCCAACAAATAAAGGTTGAACATCAAAGACCAGGAAGAGAACTTCAGGCTCTATCTATTCCAAGTGGAAGTGGGAAGACATTACTATGGACTTTGTATCTACATTGCCAAGGACTATTGATAAACACGAAGTTATTTGGGTGATTGTTGATAGATTGACAAAGTCAGCTCATTTGATACTCTTGAGAGTTGGAGATTCTTTGGAAAGGATAGCACATACATACATTAAGGAGATAGTAAGACTTCACGGTATACTGAAGACGATTACTTCTTATAGGGATATTTGTCTTATCAGTAGGTTTTGGAAAAGTCTACACACAGCTTTGGGTACTTAACTTCAGTTTAGTATTGTGTTTCATCCACAAACCGATGGGCAGTCTGAGAGGACTATTCAGATACTAGAAGACATGCTCCAAGCATGTATTTTGGATTTTGGCAATAGATGGGATACTTATCTGCCACTTATTGAATTTGCCTACAACAACAGTTTTCAAATGACAATCCAAATGGCACCTTATGAAGCACTTTATGGAAGAAAACGTACATCGCCTTTACACTAGGAAGAAGTTGGTGAGAGAGCTATCTTAGGTCTAGAATTAATTCAACAAGCAATAGATAAAGTACAAGTGGTGAAGCACGTATGAAAGTAGCTCAGGATAGGTACAAGAGTTATGCTGACACAAGAAGAAGACCACTAGAATTTGATGTGGGTGACCATGTGTTCCTTGGGATTTCTCCAACAAAAGGTGTTATCAGATTTGGAATTAAGGGCAAATTAAATCCAGGACATTGGTCCTTATGAAATTTTGGAAAGAGTAGGACCATTAGCTTATCGTCTGGCATTACCGCCAAGCTTATCAAAAGTACATGATGTCTTTCATGTATCTTAGCAGCGAAAGTGCAATCAGATCAGGATGTTATCATTTTTTCTCATTAGCCAAAAGTTCAACCAAACTTGAGCACCATTGAAAGACCGATCAAATTGTTAGATGGGATTGACAAAGTGCTCCGAAGAAAAGTTATTCCTTTTGTGAAAGCCTTATGGACTAGACAAACAGAGAGAGAAGAAACATGGGAACCTAAGAATGAGATGAGACAAAAGTATCCAGAGTTATTTGAACAATGATAGAGGTAAGCTAAGTTTCGAGGACATAACTTTTTGAAGAAGGGGAGAATGAAATAGCCATAATTTCCAAAGTCATGTTTTATAAATGTGTTAATTCAATTATGCATGATGATTTGAAGTATGATGAATGTGATTTATATTAATTATGATATATGTGTTATGTTGATGTGTTAAAATACCTAAATGTCTTAGAATAACTAACTATTGAGTTTATAAATTTGTGAGTGTAGTTAAGAGTGTGATAAAATAGCTTAAAACAAGTAAATATACAAAATATAAATATATATATATATATTTTCTACATAGCATAATTTCTACACATTAATTAAGCCCAAAAACACATTTAATGCCCAAAATAAGCCCATTTAATTACTAAAAACAAGCCCGATGAAGCCTTAATTAATGGCACTCCCAAAAGTCATCTAAGAAGATAAATATCATCTCATAAAATGTAATTTTCGTCCAAAAATTCCAAACATAAAAAACATCCCTTTCCAAGCCCTAAAACCTCGTTTTCTTTTATCCAAAAGCTCTCCCATGGATATGTAATACTAATCCCTTCAACTTTTATAAAGAAAACCATTAAAGGCTTACAACGAGACCACAAAATCAAGACACAAAGCTCTTAAGATATGTGTGTTCATTTGTTTTAAGCATATGTAAAGTGTGCTTTTTATTAAGATAGGGTTTGTATGCTAAAAATAAGATAGGATGGTTTCTATGTCTTGTTGGTATTTGGAGTAGTATTTTTGTGCTAAAAGAGTTTATAGTATGTGTTAGATAGATAGCTTGAAGTGTTTGCATGATTGAAGTGTTGGATAGTGATGTTGTGAAGTAGAAACAAAATTTAAGCATTGATACTTTTGAAATTGGTAAAAAAATTAAAACATAAAAGTTGTATATCTTTTTTTAATCTTTCCAACGCAACTTGAATTACTTAATCGGAGATCGGATGAAAAAGTTATGGTTAAAATACGATAGGCTGCGAAACAAGAGAAGGCTGCAAAATAGGGGAAGGCTACACAACCTGTGTAGGGGTAGTGTATATAGAAATTTGATCCTGTGGAGTCACTAATAAAGTACACGACTTGTTTAGGGGTAGTGTATATAGAAATTTGATTCAGTGGAGTCACTAGTAAATATACACGACCCATGTAGGGATAGTGTTTGTAGAAATTTGATTCTATGGAGTCACGAGTATATGTATACGACCTGTGTAGGGGTAGTGTACCACTGGAAAATTTTTGAAACATGATTCCTCTATTTTCATTCGAATATTGCAGCTTTTACACACTTTCAATCCTCATTAAACACAATTCATACCCCAACTTCATTTATACAATTTTCAAACAAGGTTAAAAACTTATGTTTCTTTGTTAAACATGTAATTGCTTAGGAAATGAATCTTTTGAGCAAATTGAGATACATAAGTGAAAAGTGATGTATTGTGCTAATTAATTAATATAATCAAACATGATTTAAATGAACTTATTGTATATGTTAAGTTACGTATGTATGAGAATAAATGTTATGTTTTGTGTGAACTTTGTTTAGAATTAAACTTTATGGAAGTGCGAGTTCTTGTTTTGAATTAGTGTTAAAGTTTTATTAATTTAATCTCTTTTATCAGATTCTCTATTATCTTCAGGACTAGTTACACCTTCTTTGTTTGACAATATCTCGGTACGCAGTAACATGCTTGTTTCTTGCCTAGGATAGGCATAATTAAATTTACTCTAATTTATGAAAACTTAAACTATGTTTGAATTGGTTGTCTATTACGCTGTTGAATCCGGTTCGGGGAGCAGCACCTGTCATGATGCAATGACATGGTAGTTTTAGGCGCTTAAGCCACCTTTGTCATGATGCAATGACTTTTATAAGTAGTACGGTGAGTAGTCGATGGGGTTTTTAGTATCGATATAACATTTACTTTAGCTTAGGATGAAGTAACATGATTGAATTCGATGTTTCGAGACTTGAATTAGGTGATGTTACGGACTAAGATAAGTGAAGATGATAAACGGCTAAGAACCTTAGATGAGACTATTTTTTGTTTTCAATATATCATTTAGAAGATATGAGTCCCTGAACAACTTATATCAACCTCCTGAGCGTCGAGGTCGTTACTCAGGTCCCCAAAATGTCTCTGTTGCTTGGAGTTTGAATACTCCAGTGTTGTTTGATTAATTAAAGACTTTCTAATAACCTATTGATTGTTGCATATGCATATAGATTAAGCTTGTGTGTATCACTAGCCTTTGTTTTTGTTACTTGTGTACTGGGCCTTTGGCTCATCCCAAGACGATGAATTTTATGCTAGCATGGGTTATTGGATTGATTTTGAAGATTTTCTTAATAGTTGGGAAGATTAAGTTCGCCATGGACTACATGGATTCCTTTTTGTAATAGATTAGGATAGACTATCTTTTGAAAGAATATGTATTAATGTTGGAGCCTTTGTTTATCTTTTATATCTTTTGTTTAAGGCTTGTCATTAGCCTTTGTTTGTAATATATATACTTAGTTATGTATAATTAAGTTTTATCTCTTATGATATGTGATGATAATGATGTATGTTTTTCTTAGAAGTTAAAAAAAATCTATAGTTCTTACATTCGTTCTTATAAAGAATTTAGACAAGCAATTCTTCAAACCCTTCTTTTAGGACAACCTTACATATAATACTGCATGTTATATGTAGTTGGGGACTCAAATTCATCTATTTTATATATATTATACACGGGTCCTTACAAATATACTAGGTAAAACCATAAAAAGAATTGAGTTCATAATTTCTAAAATACATCTAATTTAGAATCAGTATAAATTATAGTATAAGTTATACCATAATTAATATGGTGAATATGTTGTTTCAAATATCTTATTTTCGAAACTAATAAAAGGATAGATTAGTTAAATAATAAAATTGGATAACCATTACAAATAGAAGACATCTCTTATAAATTCCATAACTTTAATCATAAGAAGATAATATATATATATATATATATAATATATAAAGAAATTCCTAGTTAAATAAGCAGAATATACCAGAATTGATAACTAAGACTTGAAAAAATACCGTCAATATCATTATATAAATAACAAAACAATAATAATTATCTGTTATTTCATTTTCATAGGAAAAATATATCAATTCTTGGATTGCATTTGAATAATATATATTCAACTGATAGGCATATGGGATTGGGTATAACACAAGATGATTGGTGTATGATTGAATGCCAAATTATTATAATATAAGTGATAATTATATTGTATTATAATTACTTATGAAGCGTATTGATATTGTTTGTGAATTGTATGATCACTTTAAACTTGACTAAAAATTACTGGTACCATAAATGAAAATGGACATGCATTGCATTATATGCACATATTGCATTTTAAAGAGGAGGATAACCTCACTTGTATTAGCATTTCGATTCTCTGGTGATGCACCTTATTTTTCTAGATAACATTTTCCTAGTTCTTCCAGGAGCATGTTTGTTCTGTTCTGTTCCACGGGAACTAACTAGTATCGAAGGAACACCACTTGTGGTATTGACATGAAATGGCTAATACTTAATGGTGTTTCTTTATTCTAAGGATAAGAGTGAAATGTTTTAAAGTAATTTGTGAGAGTTTATGGCACCCATTCTTCCTTGGTTCTCTGATTCTCCTAGGCACGGTATATCGCTCATAATGGCTTCCTTCCAACATCGATGAGAGGGTGTAAATCTACATCCTGTTTGGATTCCGGATCTCTAAACTTGCACTTGCACTTGCACATATGATTGATTGTTGCATGACATACGCTTGTTAATTAAAACTTGTTTGTTATTATTTGATGTGTGGTCTAGTCAGGTTATCTCATTAAGCTTGTGGTTCGCTCACTCCCAACAATTTTTATGTAGGAATAATGATAGTCAGGATTGCGCTAGGAATGTGTGAAGAGTGCTTTTCCACTAAACCTTACTAGAATTAGAAATGTAGGTTATGATAAACTTAGTATACAAAATTTGATAGTTTGTATAAACAAGTGAATATTGTAATTTATTAGTTGTTACCTAATTTTGATTATTTGGTAGGGGATACCTTTGCCATAAACATGAATTATCACCCTAAAGGTTACCATGATATCAATGCTAGCTAACTCATTTGTTATGGCAAGCTGCATGTTATCTTTTGGTTTTTGATGGTGCAATATGGCTGATGCAACTGCACAAGAACCAATGATCATAAAAACAAGTTTTACAAAATTCAGTACCTAAAACCCATTCAAAAGTGGATACTTTATGTAAAGTCTGTTAAAAGAAAAGCAGGTTCCACATTAATGATTCCAAATGCTTAGTCATGGCTGTCTTTATTGGAAAGTATTATCTTTTGAAACAACTTCCATGACTTTTGAAAAACTTCTTAGGGAATGGAATAGCTAACAAATCTTGTATCCAGGATGTTGGAAAGAGCAAGGAAAGACAAAGGTCCTTAATACGGTGATATGGGCTTCTTTCCTTTAATAGCTTTCCTTAGAACTGCTAGATCTTTTCAATGATAATAATATAAGGAGCTTCTAGTTTACCTGGAAGATGGTAGTATGTGCCTTTGCCTTTCCTACCTTCTTCATCTAAAAGCTCGACATTATGAGGGCAATAGATTATTTCCAATCAGCCAATAAAGCCACATGGTAGGTGTATCCTTTCATGGTAGTCAAGTCTACTTCATCTTGGTTATATAGAATTATTCCCTCCTGCATACTCTGCAGCCCATTGGGAATGCAATTTAGGAAAACTTTTACTTGCTTACTTGGATGCACAGGCATGTTCACTAACCTTCACCAATGCTACAAAGTAAAGAAATTGATGCATCGCATGAATAACATATTATTATTTTAGGAAGATTATGATTTCTTTTTCTAGATTTAATAGGATTAATGTTAATTATATCAATTCATTTAATTAGATTCTATTTCAATCCTATAAATATACTGGACTTGTAAATGTTGAGATAGAGATTTGTCATGGAATAAAATATCGTTTTGTCTCTCCCATCTCTCCTAGTATTTTATGGAGTCAACAGATTAATAGAAGATTACTTTTTGGTATTTTTTGTGCAAATCAACATATTGCAATGTTTATCATTTTTCAAAATTTGCACTCTTATTGAGTTTTCGAATTTTAATGCCTATTTGTCTGGATATTCTCAAAATCAATAAACATATAGAAGAGCGTCTTCCAACAATCGTGCATGATTTAATGGGTTTTGATTTTATCACTTGTCACTTTCTTCTGCAGTGTCAATTAGTATCAGAGCCAATGTTAGTCTTAGGATATCATCACACCATGAAGGCAAGCCAATGATGAAAATTCGAGGGCAAATTCTGTCCACTTTGGGAAGGATGATGCTGGGCATGAAGAACATATTATTATTTTAGTAAGATTATGATTTCCTTTTCTAGATTTAGTAGGAGCATAATCTTTTTTAATAGGATTAATATTATTCTATTTATACCAATTCATTTAATTATATTTCATTTCAATTCTATAAATAGACTAGACTTGTCTCTTATCTCTCTTATATTCTATAAAATTAACAAGCTAGTAGAAGATTGCTTTCTAGTATTTATGTGCAAATCAACAGATTGTAATGTTTATCCTTTTTCTAAAATTTTCACTCTTGTTGAGTTTTAAAATTTGATACCTATTTGTTTAGATATTATCAGAGTCAACATACATATAGAAGATCGTCTTCTGGCAATCGAGTGCGATTAAATAGATTTTGTTTTTATCACTTGTCACTTTCTAGGTATTTGCAGAATCAATAGGTCGTAATATTTATCTCTCTTTTGTTCAGCTGCATCAAAAATCTCATTGCAATCATCAAAATAGAAGCATTTGCATACAATGTAACTAAAAAGGCTAACCCCATCGTCTTAATCAAAAGTTGGCATGTGTATCTCTTCCATTGCTTATTGTCTTCAAGTTTGTAAGCAGAGAATGAATCAGCACTTCCAGGTAACATGATAAAAAATGTAGCACAAACTGGAGAGAGTTCGTCCTTGAGTGGTGATGCATTCATCAAACCGATAGTATACATGATCGGGTAAGGTGGTAAGGTGTAAGCTGTCCAGACAATAACTTGGAAGATCTTGCTGCTGCAGCACTATCGTTGTGCCCCAAATACTACTAGAAATATGAACAAGAAGACCGCCGAGCATACCAATAACTCTATTTGTGCTAACCTTGATTTAGGAGACTCAAGTACTTCAATTGCCTAAGTGGTGACAATACGATTCGATGTCTTCCAAATTTTGCTTATCCTAGCTCCTCTCATTATTGAATGCAGATATATGTTTCCCAGCTTTAGATTATCAAAATTCGAGACAACAATAATGAAGCGTGTTCTGATTGTGCCCTTAGGTCTTTTAAGAAAAGAGATAAGGGTGAAGTGGAAAATTCAACTGTACTATGTGGAAGTGAAGTAAAGTCGGCTGATGTACAGGGCATTTTAGTGAATTTAGTTGGGCATGGAATGTGACAGTGGGCCTTTGGGGCATATATATGGCTGAAAATGTTTCGTGAGATACAAATGTCAAATGCTATTCTCTAAATAATGTGGTGTACTGGTGTTCCAATTTATTGGATGTCTTCGAATGAGAAAATAATGTGGGTCAGTAGCCGTTATCTTATTCTGTTATTTCAAATTTTGTAAGCTAAAAAGTAAGAGCAAATACCAAAACAATAATGGTCTTCTGTCAATTGGTGAATGCTGCCTGTGCATCTCAATATCGTTGATATTTAATTTGTTTCTTGACTTATTTCCAAAGGAAACGACATTTGCTTTCATTGTATTCTTTATGGAGACTAGAATTTGATGTTTTCTATTATTTGATGGAGAGCTTCTGGTCACTTAGGGCATGCTTTCAGCGTCAGAAAGTCCCGAAGGAGAAATAACTAAATTGGTTAGTTTGATTTTGCGAGGAAGCAAAATTTCAAAAGCACCATCTGATTTAATTCCATTACCTGTGCCGTCTTTGAAGGTTGTGCGCTGTCTTTTGAAAACTCTTCCTTTTATATGGCTCTTATCTTATTTGTTAACTCGTTCTGAACTACACTGCAGATGTGCCTTGAACCAGGCACTAGCAATACCATAAAAAAGATGTCATGGTCAAGTATGGGCAAGTCTGGTTCTTTTGCTTGACATTGCCTTTTAAAAAGTATTTTATTGATACTTCTTGTTACTAGTCTTGGTAATTTATGAAGTGGAAGCGGTGACCGGAATGCACATGAAAAAAACAAGATAAAGACTGCTAGTGACAGTTTTGTAACTACAAGGCGGTATTTCTATGCAGAACGAGCCAATGAACAAAAATCACCACAATAAGTGCTGACTGACGTCTGTTTCTAAGCAAATTCCATTATTTAACCCTTAAAACGACAAATTTACTATTTTAGGAAAGTTTAAGATATGTTATAATTTTTTATAGACAATTCCCTTTTGTATGTCATTTGTGGTATTTGTCCTTTCAATTTATTTGTATTTGTAAGTTTTAAAACATTTATATTTTTGGTAATTCTTGGCTTCTAATTTTGGCAGCTTTCGAGTCTGCTTGTAAGTGTACACCTTAGCCAAAAGCAGTTCAGTTTTATCATCAGTGATAGAAAGTTGAGCTGTCTTTACCTGATTCTCAAATTTTCGAACACTTCATTGCTTTGAATTTTAGATGCCATTTACTAGGTATTCATAGAATTGATAAAATAATTGAAGATCGTATTCGGAAATTCGTATGTGAATCAACGGATTGTGATAATTTCCCTATCCTTTTGCTGCGTCAGTAATCATCTGTTTAAATGTTATCAAAATGTCTTTTCCCCATGAATAAAGTGTTTTTTTTTTTTTTTTTTTTGGGTGAAACCCCATTACTGAATTTATTGCTGCAGGATGGGATAGATTGTATCACAGTTATAATTATCACTATTTTTCCTGTCAGTAACTTATTTATTTATTTTTTTGGTGTAATTATGTAAGTTGTATAACATAATAGTGTCAATAAGCATTTATGTAAGTCTGATAATAATACTTGTTGTTAACAAGAAGTGGGATGATAATTTTATATTGCTATGTCCTGTTTTGGTATATTACTTTTCATGTCACGTGCTCTTCCTTCCAGCCCTAGAGGTTACTTTTTGATTGGAGGGCCTTCATGCCAAATGACCTAGAATTGTTTTATATGGACTTATCCCAGTGTTTTAATAACGAGAAGTAAATATTTGAGATTTACCATGATCTTTCTTTGCCGAGTAAGCAAGTACACCTCCCCGGGTCATGCAGGTGCAGAAGCAGGGGATCACACAACGTATGACTGACCAAACAATCATTGAAGCTGCATGTTACTGAAGGTACATATCAAATTGATGAGATTTCATGATATGGAAGGTGCAAACAAAATTGCATGACTAAGAAGTGAGCATCATTCACATTTTTGGGCCTTTGTTACTCAATATATATGTGATCTAAAAATGTTTTGGAAAAAATCATACACCAGTTATCAGTTTTTTTCATAATACTTTAAGATGGATATACTCTTTGCATCTGAAGATGGAATTCCATTCTCTATTGAAGTTGATTATTATGACACAGTCCTGGAAATAAAAAAGAAAGTAGAGGAGTACCGGGGAATAGAAGTTCATAAACAAACTCTGGTTTTCAATGATTGCGTTTTGCATGACAAAGAGAATGCCGTGTCTTGTGGATTATATGATGGATCTGTTGTTAAGCTTTTCTTTGCAACAGCGCCAACAACACATGAATACTCTGAAACGGAGCCAGCCCCGGTGGGATACATTGCAAACGAACCTGCTCTGCTTGGGTATGCTGCGGAAAAAGTGCGCCTTAGCGTGAAAACACCATCATGCACATGCCCCTTTGCTATAGAAATTGATCCGAGTCACACTATAGAGGAATTGAAAAGAATGGTCCAACCAGGATCAGTCCCAATTAACCGCTTAGCGCTTCATGTTGGTGGTGTTGAGCTACCAGACCACATGTTGATTAGTAATTGTGGGCTTTCCGAGGACACTGTCGTTAATGTCTTTGTCAAACCTCCAGAAGTGGTGTTCCAACCTTCGGTGCCTGTGGCTCCGCCACGGATGCCTATGAAGCCTCTTAAAATGGCAGCTTCAACAATACCTGCTGGTCCTAATATGATTACGGTGATGGTTTTGCCCTGGAAGGCGAAAACGGAAGTAGCAGTGGATGTGAACCCGAGGGACCGAGTAGAAGTGCTAAGGGATGTGCTGGAGAAGTTACAACCAATATTGGGGTTTAATCTTCCAGCTCACGGGTACTTCTTCATACACAAACAGAATGTGTTGGATGATGACAAGTCATTTCTGAAGCAAAAGGTTCAGCAAGGCGATCTTATAGAAATTTTTAAGGGAAACGTACTTTCACCACCAAAATACCTTGATCAGAGAATGTAGTTTTTTGCTCCTAAGATCTGAGATCTTGGTGCATCTTAATTATCACTATGGAAATAACATAAAAATAGTCGGGCACTTTTATCAGTAGGCCTTCATTTTATGTCGCTTTAAATAAAGAACTTGGTTTCTCATGATCTTGTGTTCAATCTTAATTTGCATGAATTATGTATAACAGGTCTGTTTCAACTGGAAAATCTTAATTTGTGTGGTATAGTGTTTTCATATTTCATCTTATTCTATTATGAAAAATTGACAAGTAAGTATCAAAATACTTTGCCAAATGCCATATACAAGAAATAAAGGAAAAGATGTGTATGAAACATTGTATATGACTTCTTTATCCAATGACAAGGCTCAAGTGTAACCTGATTTTTAGTGCAAAATTGGTAAAATGTAAGAGCAAGTTCTACCTCGATGATTCTAAAGGCTTAATTATATCAAACTTCCTTGCAAGTGATTTACCGTTTGAAACATCTTCCATGACTTCTAGTAAGTTTCTTGAGGCATGGAATAGCCTGCAAATCCAAAGAAAGGATCTTAAGCGAGCAAAGGAAAAAAATTTAATATTTAATGATATTAAGTACACCAAAACTGTCATTCCTTTTAAATAATAATGCAAATATGTGTTGGCTTCATCATGTCATTATTAGGTTGCCATAGAAACATAATTAAAGGATGAAAAAGGTTCAAAATGGCTTTCTACACATCGGCTGCCTTATTACTGTCTTTGGGATGTTGGAGCGCTAACAACTCTATTTATGCTAGCGTTCCTTTAGGAGGTTTTGACACTTCTATCGCTGCCTTATTAGTGTCAGATTGTTTTCTTCAACCTCTGGCTTCTCCCAGCACTTGTAATTTTCCGATCGGTTTTATCCTGTCAAATGTGAGACATCATATGTATAGTACGATTCCTTGACCCTTGGAGTACCTGCATCATATATAAATATGTATGCTGGCTGCATATAGCCTTATTCATGAAGTAAATGCACATATACAACATGTGAGACTGCTCCATAATCTGTCATAAGTATTATAAAAAATATAATCCCCTTTACTTTATCAATTGCTCTTTGGTGCTTTAATTCAAACTACTTTGCCTGGCAATCAAGAATTCTCTTAGGACAGATCTATTCAAATTTGACTTGATTTGCTCGAAGTGTTTTGTTTTTAATGAACAAACCATAGCTCTGTACTTGGGATATAATGCTTTTTTGTTGCCCTCTTATTTTATCAACTTGGTTTCATTTTATTTTTATCGAAGAAAGCATTGCTACTTATTCCTATTGATCTTGCATAGAGAGTTTCCATATGATTTTAGAAAGCATAATTCTCTGTTTAAGGGTTACATTACTAAAAGGCCACAGGCACTTGTTATGTATAAAAGCGAGAAGGTCATAAGTTCAAGCCCATAGTCATTTCAGCACCATTTACTCTCATCGTTCATTTGACGCTTTTTTTTTTTTTGCCAAAATCCTAGCCCACAAGCTAGAGTAAATATTGACTATATGAAATCCATAATACCGTTTTTGAAGGCATGCCTTAACTCTTGGTAAGTGGAAAATAAAAACCATACTGAACTTGTATCATTAGATGGTTTATATTTCATTTATATCTATATCTGATCTGCATCTATATTTTATCTATATCTAGTATGTTTGATCTTTTTATGAGTAAAATTATTTATTTTTCATCTGTATCTTTTTTTTTAACAAATAGTTTGTTTGAAAATATTTGTATGCTATTTGCACATAGATGAAATAAACAAGTCCTATATCTTGCATGGTTATTTAGAGGGGAAAGTTAATCCCACACATTTCAATGAGATAGTAAGATACGGAACAAAATAGCAAGGCTCGAGACATATTATCAAACTCCATGGTACAACCACTTTTAATTATGTTATGCAAATGGCGTTACTTCTTATAGGGAGAGAAATAAATGAGAAGAAGAAGGCTCGTCACGTAAAGTGAAAAAAAAAAAAAAATCACCTCACTTAAGGAGAGTGGTCGAATAGAATTAGATAATTTATTCAAGAGCCATAGAGCATAGCAAAGAATGGAAATTTGATAAGGTGGAAATAGTGGCAAAAAAGTCTAATAAAATGGGATAAAGACTAGTATGTGATAGTTTTGTGATTTTAGGTCCCAATCTTGAAGGAAAATAAGCTAATAGAAAGAAAGCACCACCTTTGGTGGTGAGGAACGTCGATTTTAGAGATCAATCCATCATTTAAACTCTCAAAATAACATTTTTTTTCTTGTTTTGGAAAACTTTTAAATGTGTGATAACTTTTAGTAGAGATGTTCGTTTTGATTGCTATCCTTGACAACTTATTTGTCTTTTTCTTCACTTTTTGCATGTAAGTTTTAGGTTTTTTTTTTTTTTTTTTCAAAGTTTTGGTGGTTCTTTAGTTCTATTTTTTGTAGCTTTTGAGCTCGAATATAAATGTATGCCCTAGAGCAAAAGAACAAAATAGCTGTTGAATCTTATTATTTCTAAGCACCATTTTGGTCTGTTTTTCCAAAAATTCGAATTACTTGATATTTTTTTTTATTTTTTTTTGTTTGTCATCTTGGTATTCACAGAATCAAGAGAAAATTAGAAGATCACATTCCATTGTTTTCCAGCAAATCAACAACAAGTGATATTTTTCCCATTTCTTTCGCAGTATCAGAATTGCAAAATAGGAAAACTATTTGAGAGCAATTTATTAACCATAAATATAATAAGAGATTTTACTCTCAATTTTGATATGTAGTGCAGAACGATTTTCCTCTTTGGAAGGAGTTAGTTCACAACCAAGAGTGGTTGAGAAATAAAGGCACATGCATCTTAAAAAAGGGAAATAGTTAAAAAATTGTACAGATTATTGGAGTCATGAGTAGGGGATCTTAGGCTAAATATTTCCTAGCCTATTTTGGAACGATATCTATCAATGAGACAATGCTGGGCAGTAGATATGTTATGGAATGAAAACTTGATTGAATATCCGTTAAATGAATGGATAAGAGATCATTGTGAATGGACCTAACAACAGCAAGGATCATTCATGCAACATAGATGAAACTTGTGGAAGAAAGCTAGTTCATGAAGAAGCAAGTGAAAACGATTGTAATTCTCAGTATCTGTTTATTCTGTTAAGAAAGTCTATATATAACACAAGTAACTAACTAAAACAATCTTAGCCGTACACTTGTCAAACTATCTACATGACATGTGTAAATAAATAAAGCCTATCTAAATGATAGTAACTCTATAGACCCCTCTCAAGTTGGTGCTTCCTGAAGGCCAAACTTGGAAAAAAAAAAATAGTAAAGGCAATCAAGTATAGGCAACTTGATAAAGAGATCTGCCAATTGAAGTGAACCAGAAACATGATAAGGTTGAAGAAAACCATCATGGATATGATATCTAACAAAATGAACATCAATATCAATATGTTTGGTCTTCCCATGTAAACAAGAATTCTAAGCAATAAGAATGGCAAATTGATTATCTCACCATAAAGGGATAGGCATATGCACACAAATTCAAAGATTTCGAACTATAAAAATGTCCGTAGTAGCTCCTTTTAAGTAGAAGCTAAGCTACGGCACTTAACTTTTGTAGCAGAAGTACTTAGGGTTGATTGCTTCTTACATCTCCAAGAGACCAAGTTTGATCCAAACATGAGATAGAAACCAGTCAAGAAACGATGATCAAAGGATGAATAGCCCCAATCTGCATCACAATAGGCTTGATGGTCTAATGAGAAATAAGTCGAATAAAACAAATCAACAGCAGGTGACCCTCTAAGATAAAAAGCAAGATGTAATGCAGCTTTGATACGATGTAAAAGTATAGATAAAAATAAAGAGCGAATTCTTCCAGCAAGTATATTGGGTCAGATCAAGCAATATAATGTTGAGCAGAGTATTGATCCCACGAGGATTACTAAACCACTAAACAGGTATTAGATTCTACTATTATCTAGGCAATCGAATTTGAGACAATTAACTAAATAACTATCACTAAACCTAGATTATAACTATCAATGAGAGCAGAGAGTATGTTCTTGAGAGAAATATATCAATTGAGTGTGGGAAGAATATAATCCACCTTAATTTCACTAATCAGATTGTTATCATGTTATAATAATCACTAGCTTTGTGGATATTCATATAAAATCATCAAAGATCTTAACCCTTTCTCAAGTTTTAAATCTCAACAACCACTAATTAATCCATTAGCTTCTGCTATACAAATTAATAATGGAATCGAATTTACAATCATGAATCTTCCAATTCTATGATTGACTAATGTTCTAAACAAATTTCCTCTAATCCTTTAGTGAGAAACCAATCTAAAACATTGCATGAATCCCAAAAGATAATTTCTAAATAAAATTAAATTACACGCTTCCACAATTGTGATTTAACCTAAATTTAAGAATTCCTATTGAACCCTAATTTCCCTTCTGAGTTATCAAGATTCCTATAAACTTAATCGATTTATAGTAGGAATTACAGCATGAATATTCTACCAATCTAACAATTCTATAACAAACTGCAATCATCCTATTAGCAATCCTAAGGTTTCATCATATTCCCACAGTAAAAGTTTAGAACTTCATAGATTGAATCAAATAAACACAAATCAAAGTAATTACAACAAGAGAATTCATCTTTACAATCACCAAAAACAATTGAAATTACATAAACAATAAAGATTAGAAGTCACCAATTTCAATAACAAATATCTTGGTGCAAAACTTCAACAACAGTATCAATCTTCAATCCTTCAAATGATTACAGGGCTTCTCAATAAAAAAGTAAATCCAGAACAACTCTTTAACGAATCTAATCTAGGATCTCTAATCTAATCTAGATTTGGAGAAAATCACAAGGAAATTTCATGTGTGTTTCAATTGAACAAACCCTAGGAATTTATAAGCAAAAACCAAGGAATTTGAGTTGTTTCAATGTAGGCCGACAGTTACAAATTGTATGCCGATGGTGTTCAACTTACACCGGTTGATGCACTAGTTGTGTTCATGTCGGCCATAAAGAATTGTAAATTGTGGATGGGCTATACCGATCCAACATTGATAGTGTAGAATTCTGATTTGTTGGTGCACTTTCAAAAATTCAAGGCTGATGAAGTTCTCGAATGTACACTGGAAGTGTTGAAGCCAATGTTAAGAAATTCAGTTTTGTTCACATGCAAAGCCGGCTTAACACTATTAGCATAGATTGGAATTTTGCCGGCGTACGTTGTAATTCTCTAGCGCTGGTGAAAATTTTCCTTGAAAGCTGGCAGCCTTTGTTTGATAAATGAATGCTAGCTTGTTTCCTATTGAAGGCCAGCGATGTACTTCTTTCTATGGGTGGTGTACTTTGATTTTTTCATCAAATTTGCTCAAAACTCCTTCAATTTTTGTATATTTGCTTTCTAAGTACTCTATGACTTGAAATATTACAATAAAGCACAATTAAGTATCATTTCCTTAGATTTCTATAAAATCAAAAATAATTAAGCATGAATTATTCCATGAAAAGTATATCAAAAAAATGACTTTATCAAGCTTGATAGTGATCATGACATGGATGAGACAAAAACTAGCTAAGCTTATGAACAACAAAGCATATACCTAGTTGAGTCAGGGTGAAGTAAAGAAAATAGCCTATTAAACACTTATAAGGGAAAGGATCATAAAAAACTGAACCAAAATCCTTTGTTAAATGCAAACCAGTAAGCAAAAGCAAGGATGTAGGCTTACAACCTGTCATTCCAAGATTAGTTGACATGTCAAAAATGAACTTATGTTGGATTAATAGAGTGCAGCATTACTACGACTGTCGAGCTCAAATTTTGCTTCTATTCTCCTTAAGGTTCTGAATGATATCAAACTCAACCCATTTGATATATAACACTAAACAAGGAACTAGTAGGGTTTTTGTTAAAAGCCTCATTTTCAAAAAATTATTTGATTGAAGTCACCACCGACTAAAGCTGAAAAAAAGGGTAAGCTAGAAACCAGATGGGTCGTTTGATTTCCTGGTGGGCTGCTAATCCGAGTGAAAAATCATAAATTGGTGGATATGAGGACTGCTATTTTAAAACCTAAATAGTTATCTAAGCTTTATGTGCTTTAGAAATCTTGAATCATATAGGCCAAAACTTCATAAAAATGTTTAATTTGGATTTTTCAATTTTTAGTCTTTTTTAAAAAAGAGATTTAAATATTTACCAAATTTTTTTTTTTGTTTTAAAAAGATCCTAAGAGTTTTTTATTATTATGACTGCTCGTTAGGTGCTTACGTATCCATTAGCAAAAATCATGTCCTCGTAGTTCGTTTTGATTTTTGTAAAATTTTGTGTATTTGTTCTTTTTAATTTTGAAGATCCGTCAAATTTAAGTGATTAACCATTTTGATTTTTATTTTCTAAAAACAATCCTAACCGATCCAATTTTGAGTTCTGTGTCTTTTTTTTTTTCTTTTAACTCCCAAAAGTATACTACTTTTGGAAAACCCCATTGATTTGATTTTTGGTTTTTTTTTTAGAAAGTAACCGAGTGATATTATTTAAAAAAATTATTTGCATATATATATATCCCATATATGGGAAAAAGGCAAAATCAGATCAAAAGCAATTTTTGATGTTTTGAGGAAATTTTTATTTTCTTAAGTTTTTTATAAAAGAGGTGTTATTCACAGGGGATCTAATATTGTAAAGGATCGCACTAAATAATTTGCTATTTCAATTTATTCTAAAATACTATAAAAAAGCACATATTATCAAAAAGTGACCTAGAAGGCCATTAATCCTAAAACTATACCTATAACTTTTTATGTTAATTTTTATAATTTATTCCCTAAAGCTTTTATCACTAATTATATCAAAAGTTTATATCCTAAAGTTCATAATCATTTTTTTAGCTTAGCTTAAAAAAAATCATATACGAACGTCATCTTAATAATAGCAGGGATATAGTATGAATCAGATACACATGAGCGCACATATATTTTTTTGTTTTCTTTTTCTCTCTTTTTTTTTTTCTTTTTCTTTCTTTTCTTTGTCCTTTTTTTCCGTTTTCTACCATTTTTTGTTTATGTTGTTTACATGTATTTGTATCTTACAATTGAATTGGTAAACAAAATATACGAATAAATAACGAAAAGAACTATTAGTAAAACAAAAGATCATGAAAATTGATTGGGCTCATCAAAACTAGATGAAGTTAGACCTTGGCCAGAAAGCGGTTCGAGTACAGGTTGACTTTTAACTTGGATGAACACGGGTCCTTTGGATCTCTAGAAGTGCTTCAACTCAAATCAGACTGGCGAGTATGTCTTCAAACCTAAAAAGAAATTGATTCTCTCTCTCTCTCTCTCTCTCTCTCATTGGTTATGGATGGTCGACATTGTTGACAGAGTCTAATTCAAGCTTTATCCATTTGGTCAAACATGTGGCTGTTAGCATGATCTTATCTGTCCATTTGTTGCTATTTTTTAGAGATATTTCGATTAGTTTTTCATTTGCTGTTAGTTTGTTGAGATTGAATCGGCTAATTTTTCATGACAGAGTCTACAGAAAGTTCAAGTGTCTTTAGTCTCTGTATGGAGGTGTAAGCAAATATTTCTTCATTATTCAATAAAGAATTTCCAATCGTGTCTGCCATTTTGAGGACCTATCTTTATTATAAAATATACTTTGTCGTTTTTCTTTTCTTTCAACACTTGATATCAAAGCCAAGATCATGGAAGCCAACTTCAATACCTCCAGTGCTCACAATGTTCCTGTCTCTATTTTCAATGGAACTAATTATCAATTTTGGTATGCGAAGATGCGAACTTTATTTAGCTATGGGATTTGGTGGAAAATGGATTCGAAGAACTTGCAGATCCAGATCAAGCTCCAAGGTTAACAGCAACTCAGAAGAATGAGTTAAAGGAAAAGCAAAAGAAAGATGCCAAGGCTTTATTCTTCATTCAGCAAAGTATGGAGGAAGCTATATTTCCACGAGTGATGGGAGCTACTACAGCAAAGGAGGCATGGGATTTGCTATAAGAGCACTATCAAGGATCAAGCAAAGTTGTTACAGTGAAATTGCAGGCTCTATGTCATGCTTTCGAGAATTTGTCAATGAAGTCTACTGAATCAATACAAAATTACTCGGCAAGGATCTCTTCTCTTGTGAATCAAATTAGGTCTCTTGGTGAAGATTTGACAGAACAAAAGATTGTTGAGAAGTTTTTAAGGAGTTTACCGCCTAAATTTGACCATGTTGTGGCTGCTATTGAAGAATCCAAGGACTTATCTGACTACTCTTTAGGGGAATTGATGGGTTCTCTTGAATCACATGAAGCACACTTGAATAGATCAACAGTAGCATCAATGGAGCAAGCCTTTCAAACAAAAGTTGAAGCGAAGAAGTTTGAAAATTCAAAAAGAGGTGGATTCAATGGAAAACATGGAGGTGGGCATGGACAATATGGAAGAGGACGTTGAAGATCATATGGGCATGAAAAAATTATGGTAATCTCAATTTCCAACCAGCATGTTCTCATTGTTGAAAAAATAATCATGATGAGAAAAATTGCTGGCATAAGAATAATCATAGTCATGATAAAAATGAAATCCAATGTTATAATTGTAAAGGATATGGTCATATCGCAAAGAATTGTAAAGCGAATGACCATGCTAATTTCCATGAAAAGGAAGATGATTGTTCCAATAATTTGTTTGTTGCTTATTCGACTAATAATGTTGTTGTGCCTTCTGAAGTTTGGTATCCAGATAGTGGTTGCAGTAATCACATGACAGGAAACAAAAATTATTTTGTTGAGCTAGATGAGTTAAAAAAATCAAGAGTAATGTTGGGAAACAACAATCAGGTGCAGGCATGTGGTGTAGGCACAGTTGCTGTGGAATGCAAATCTGGTAGGAAATTCATTCATGATGTTATGTATATTCCTAGCTTAGTTAATAATCTTCTAAGCTTAGGGCAACTATTGAAGAAAGGCTGTTATGCTGTTTTTGACAATGAAGAATGTTTGATTTATGATAAAAGGAACAAAGAGTTGGTGCATTGATTGAAAATTTCTGAAAACAAGATGTTTCCTATTTTATTCTCACAAGTTGACTTCAATGCTTTTGTTGCTTCTAGTGATGATTCAGTACTTTGGCATAGAAGGTTTGCTCATCTGAATTTTAATGGATTACAAGAGTTGCATAATGAGTGGATGGTGACTGGTCTTCCAACTATACAAATAATGAGCTCCTATAAATGTGAACCTTGTATTTTTGGGAAACATCATCATGACAAATTTCCAATGGACAAGGCTTGGAGGGCAGCTAAACCTCTAATGCTTGTCCATGCGGATATTTGCGGTCCAATTAAATGCCATCATTGAGTGGAAGTAAGTATTTTTTACTCTTTGTTGATGATTTCTCAAGAATGATGTGGATTTACTTTTTGAAAGAGAAAGCAAAGCTCTTGATTTTTTCAAGAAATTTAAAGCTGAAGTGGAGAAGCAATCTAGAGGTTCAATCATAACACTACATACTAATCATGGTGGCAAATTCACATCCAAAGAATTTGAGTTGTTTTGCAGCCATAATGGAATTCAAACGCAATTAACACGAGCTATACACCACAACAGAATGGTGTAGCAGAATGAAAAATAGAACGATCTTAGAGGCAGCTAAAAGCATGTTGAATGACAAGCATCTCCCTTCAAAATTCTGGGCAGAAGCTGTAGCTACTGCTGTCTATGTTATGAACCGATCTCCAACACGAGCAGTTAAAGGAAGAACTCCCTATGAAACATGGTTTGGCAAGAAACCAAATGTAAGTCACTTGAAAATTTTCGGCTTATTTCTCATGCACATGTTCCAGCAGAATTAAGAAGGAAGCTCGATGCGAAAAGTGTCAAGTGTATTTTTATCGGCTATAGTAAGGAGTCAAAAGGCTATCGGCTCTTCAATCCCATCACTAAATAGTTGATCACTAGTCAGGATGTCGTTTTTAATGAAGAAGATGCTTGGGATTGGACGGAAGTAGATGCCGAGCATACCATCCAAGAAATCATAGGGTTTGACCAGGAGTGCATCAACTCAGATTCTATTGCAAGCTACCCCGATGAACCTGTTCACCGCACAATAGAGCCTGATTCAAACTCGCCTCTAAGGAAAGTGAGAAGTTTGTCAGATATTTATGATTCATGTGACTTTGCTTATCTTGCCATGGAATCTACTTGTTTTGAGGATGCAACAACTAAAGAAGAGTGGGTCAAGGCTATGAGAGAAGAATTGGCAGCCATTGAAAAAAACCGGACTTGGATGTTGGTTAATGTGCCTAGTGGAAAAGAGGCAATTGGACTTAAATGGATTTTTAAGTCAAAGTTTAATCCAAATGGTTCTTTGAAGAAGAACAAAGCTCGGCTAGTTGTGAAAGGCTATGCACAAGTTCCAGGTACTGATTTCTTTGAAACCTTTGCTCCGGTAGCACATTTGGATACCGTGAGATTACTTTTAGTTGTTGTTGCTCAAAAGAATTGGTCCATTTTCCATCTAGATGTAAAATCAGCATTTCTTCATGGTGATTTAGTTGATGATGTCTATGTTGAACAACCGGAAGGATTTGAAGTGAAAGGGTTTGAACAGAAAGTATATAAATTGCATAAGGCTCTTTATGGGCTTAAACAAGCACCTCGAGCCTGGTACAGTAAAGTTGACTCTTATTTTATCAAGGATAACTTTTTCAGAAGTGCTAGTGAACCTACTTTGTATGTAAAGAGCTGTGGTAATGATTTTCTAGTTGTATGCTTGTACGTAGATGACATAATTTATACTGGTAATTTTCATGGATTGATGAAAGTTTTTAAGGAATCTATGATGAGTGTTTTTTATATGACTGATTCAGTGCCACTAAATTATTTCTTGGGTTTAGAAATCATTCAAGGTGCAGGTGAAATATCTCTTAGTCAAAAGAGGTATGCTATAGATTTGTTAAAAAAGTTTGGTATGGTGAATTGCAAGGCTATCAACACTTCTCTTAGTGCAAGTGATAAGTTGCTCTTGGAATATGGAGTGGAAAAGGTAGATGAGAAGTATTTTAGAAGTTTGGTGGGAGGTTTGATGTACCTCACTCATTCCCGTATAGATATAATGTTTCCAGTAAGTCTTATTTCTCGCTACATGCACAATCCAAGCAAACATCATCTTGGGGTTGCAAAAAGAATTTTGAGGTATATTCAAGGCACTTTAAATCATGGAATTAGATATGTGAAAGGAGAAAGCAGTGATCTTGTCGCTTACATTGATAGTGACTGGCGGGTTCAATAGATGATAGAAAAAGCACAACAGGGTTTGTTTTTTGCCTTGGTGAAGGAATTGTCTCATGGGTATCTAAGAAGCAACAAGTTATAGCCTTATCCAACATTGAAGCCGAATACATAGCTACTACAGCAATAGCTTGTCATGCAATTTGGTTGAGAAGGATTTTACAAGACAAAGCAAGAGCAAAAAGAGCCGACAAGAATTTATTATGATAACAAATCCACCATTAATCTCTCCAAAAATCCTGTTCATTAAGGCAGAAACAAAGAGATATTGAACTGCTTCATTGTCATACTGAAGAGCAACCAGCAGATATGATGACAAAAGCACTTACAAAGAATAAAGTGTAGAAATTCTGTAGTATGGATGGAGTTGTTTCTGTTGCTTGAATTAAATGGGGGAATGTTGATAGAGTCTAATTCAAGCTTTATCCATTTGGTCAAACACGTGGTTGTTAGCATGATCTTATCTTTCCATTTGTTGCTATTTTTTAAAGATATTTTGATTAGTTTTTCATTTGCTGGTAGTTTGTTGAGATTGAGTCGGTTAATTTTTCGTGACAGAGTCTATATAAAGTTCAAGTGTCTTTGGTCTCCGTATGGAGGTGTAAGCAAATATTTCTTCATTATTCAATAAAGAATTTCTAATTGTGTTTGCCATTTTGAGGACCTATCTTTATTATAAAATACACTTTGTCGTTTTTCTTTTCTTTCAACAGGTGTTTGGATTATGGTCTCAGTGACAATTAAAGCTAGTATCATAAAGGGTTCGGTTAGAAGACATGTTTGAGTTTCGTAAGTAGATGATGGTTGTCAAGTGTTGTGGTGATTGGGGGTAGGCGTTTAAGTTTCAAAAGAGGGGATTTGAATGGTTGGTATTGGTAGCTTTAGGAGGTGATGGTAGTGATTTGGGTTTGAGATAGGTAGAGTTGATGGTTAAATTGGACGTCTCAGTAGTTATGGCATTAAGGTTTTGAATTGGTTCGATTATGGTGGTTCAACTAGTGATGGTTTCCACTAGCTTCGAGCTAGAGTAATAGTGATGTAGCAAATGTGGTAGCACTACGCTATTGGGACAAGTGAGACTCGGCCAAATGAACGAGCTAATTTCTTCCCTATGTCACTAGCTTACACAAGCGACCTTCTAGCTTACACCATTGCCCTCTTTCTACATCGGAATCATTAGGCACCTATGCCAATAGCTTTTGGCCATCTTATGTTAGGACTTAATTTTTTTACAAAATTTTATTCTTACTCTTTAGGATTGCGAACTAATATTAATATTTGGTTTTGTGTTCATTGTAAGATAGCTTTCATTATCTTATTCCATCTACATAGAGAGTAGTCTCCTTGAAGTCCAAATTTCGATAGCTTTATCAATCTTTGATGCCTTTTAGCTAATATTACTTGTAATCATCGATTAATTGAAGATTACACTTCCGGTATTCCTTGAATAAATGGATTTGTAATAATCCATTCTCTTGTATACTACATCAGTTGGTATCAGTGCTGCATTCATTCTTAGAGATGATGCCTCCCAAAAGACAAGGCAATCAATGTCGTGCAACAGTGGATGAGATCTACGGTTGTGATGACCTAGATCAACAGATCAAACAGATTGTCAATGATTGGGTAGGTGCAATTTATGAGCACCCATTTAGTGGGATGTTGGATCAACTCACTAAGAGGATGGCTGCGATGATATGGAATCAATGTAATGCTAACCACAAGCACAAAAGAAACCCTAATCCAATGCTAGAAAGACAAATCCAACAAATGCTACTCATCTAGAAAAAAAACAAAAAAAATCGATAAAACCTTTCCAATAAAATCTATTACAATCTTAGAATCTAGCCTCTTTATAAGTTACAATAGAGCTTATCTGTTTCATCAAATAAAAATCATAGAACAATAACAGTTTCTAATCAATATCAGTTATCAAAGAGTCCAGCCCACCCTTGTAATGGGATTTACCCACCCCTTGTCAACAGAAGTCTAACTTTTGGCACTCACATTAATCATATTACCTTTTGAAAGTTTTTCCTACAAAAGAATTTGTCTAAAAAAAATCGAGTTTTTCTTGAGTAATTCACAAAAAGATCAATATCAGTTATCAGAGTCTAGCCCACCCTTGTAAATGGGATTTACCCACCCCTTGTCAACAGAAATTTAACTTTTGGCACTCACATTAATCATATCACCTTTTGAAAGTTTTTCCTACAAAAGAATTTTGTCTTAAAAAAAAATCGAGTTTTTCTTGAGTAATTCACAAAACTCCCATCTTTTTGTAAATGATTTCTTTAAAAAAATGATGAAAATTTTTCTATAAAACAATCATCTTTTTAATTTTTGGGGTAATTTTAAACTATTTCCTCTTTATAAAAAAAAGAAAAAAATAAAAAAAGAAGAAAAACAAATTTTTTTCAATAAAGATTGCTGATAGGTGGGAATTTTCTAGACCCTAAAATTACTTTAAGTGGTCGAACTTAATCCAATGCTTGGTAGTCAATCACCTGACCCGAAAAGGCTGATCTAAACACTCCACATACTAAAAAGCCCAAGAAAAACCTGCATCTCTGCTCATTTAAATTCTACTCTCCTACCTACTGCTCCCACATGTGAAAAAATGCTTAGAGTGAATGATGGTCGCACTACAAGAATTTTGACGTAGGGCGACGTCTGCATATTGTGCAAACGTTGTCTTTTCATTATTGTTTAGTCACGTCTATTAAACATTAACTAAAATATATAATTTGTAACGTTTATATAAGATTTTTTAGATTACGTGAAATTCTAATTTGATCAATAACTTTTTCTTAGTTGTAAATGTGACCAATCATATTTGCTAAATTGATAAATCAAGTAAAATAATCTATACCAACCTTTTTTTTTTCCTTTTTTATTACATTATTGAAAATCTAAGATATAAATTTTAATATTTTTATAGCAAAAAGAAGTATCAATCACAAAACTTTAATTCATATACTTCAAGAGAAGATGAGAAATTTGGTTTTCATAAATTTCTTTCATGACAATAATAACTTATCTTTTGTAAGTATATGATTTAGTTCATATTTTTGCTTTTAATGAATAAACTTTATGAAAATTAAAAAATGTGAAATACCCCAAATCAAAGGCAAATTAGTAAAGTATAAAGTTTTAATTAATAAAGTAATAAACTAAAACTTTACTAGTTGAATTGAGAAGAGAAATTTAATTAAAAAATGTTAGTTGACAACATAAAAATTTGATATTAAATTTTAATTAGATGTTATTACTAAGTTTTGATGATGATGATGATGATGATAAGAACAACAACGGCAATAGTGACCCCCCTAAAACACCTCCCCTACTCTGTCTCCCCTTCTCCAATTAGAATCGTGGCCTCCCAAATCTAAACCCTAGTCCTTCGTCCAAAACCAAAACCTCAATTAGAACACCTTACCGACTCTATTACTAGAACCCTAAAGCTACAATAATGTTCGATGAAGGTGGTCTTGCCTCCGTCAGCTTTGCCTTTACCTTATTGGCTAAAACCAAGGATAGCATTGCCAAGACTAAGTCTCATACCTTGTAGGGTTCGGGGGTGCTTCCTTATCTCCCGACAAGCCAACAAATGTAAAGGTATGATTTTTTTTTTTTTTTTATTTCATTTCATTTTGGTGTTTGTGGGTTTCATTAGCTATAGGTAATGGTGGTGGAAAGGCTGGGTGCAAGGTTTTATTTGGCTGGGTGCAAAGTTTGTGAAGGTTGTTGGTGGACTTGGTTGTGATGGAGTGGGTCGGGTTCATAACAGGTAGTGGAAATGGGTTTAGCGTGCTAGATTGTTGTGTTTCAATGCACATGGTGGGGAGTTCGTGTTAGGTGTTGGTGGATAACACCATGAATTGGATTAGCAAGCTAAGTCGATGTTGTTGTGACTTAGTTTGGCTTGCGAGCTGTGTTATGGTGTTAATTTAAGTTTATGCCTTAGTGTTTAGAGTGCGAGTCAACTCTGTGATTAGACTCTGTGACTCAATTTTGGTTGGGATTTTGAGTTTAGATGCCACAAGTGATTGAGGGTGAAGTGCATGACACTAGAAATCGATGATGGTGACGCCAAGCTAGGCATATGGTGAGAGAGTGGTTAGAAAGAGAGAGGGATTTAGGGAAGAAGATGGGCTCTTTGTGTTATTAAAATATGTATATGCATATATATAGATATATTTTCAATTAACAGCAAAAATCTTACATGGACTTTGATTCTGTTTCAAACATGTGAAGTTATAGGTCAATTTGGGAGTTTACTCAAGTGTGAGTTAATGTTAGCCAAGATTGAGTTGAACTTGTGCAGACACGTAAACTTTTATTGTCATTGGACTCGGAATGCTTCCTTAGTAATTTTTCTTTTCTTCTTATTAGAAAACTAAGATTTAGGAATAGCCAAAAAATAAATAATAGGAACTAGTAGGAAAAAAATATTTGAAAGTAAATATTAAATACTCAACTACATGATGAAAAAATAATATATTTCAAAAATGCCATAAATTAGAATAAGCTTATTTGAATATCTTTATGCTTAGATTATATTCAAGTTACAATACATTATCTAACTACGCATGTCTATTTATTCTTTTTTAGGTGTAGGATAAACGTCTATAACAAGTCGGGATAATATAATGAAATTGGACAGGATTCATTCCTATAAGAAAATAATGAAAGCCACCAGCAATCTTTATTAAAAAGTTAGCAGATGTAAAGGTTGGGATGAATGTGTAGAGATGATACGGATTTCTCAGTTATTTAATAGTCATCATGCTGTTTGTCTTGTAATTTGATTTTGTCACTCACAAATGTAGCTGGTTGTTTTAGTTCAAGAGTTAGACATCTACTCCATTTTTATGTTTCTTCTAGGAAGCAGAAGTATCAACGAAAACATAACAATGTTTTAAGGGTGATTAACAACAACTCATACTACAATAGGGAAGGGTGTTGATTGAATATGTTGCAATGAATACAATTTCTCTTAGAAAAAATGTGAAGAAGTATGATAAGGTATATGATACATTGATAATTATGTGATATATCAACGCTTTGTTTCAATGTAATTAAGTAGTTTGTTGAGATTTTTTACTATGAAACTTGATTGGTTAGGTACATAGTTTGATGAACTGGAAAAATTTCAGGTCCAAGCTATGTGTTGAGTATATAGAACTTCAATTGCCTTGGCTTATAGAATTTGGTGCTTTCTGTTTGTATTTTTATAAATTAGATAATAGAGAGTAATGGATATTCTACTCGACTTTCAGTTCACCTTGATGTTATCCCTCGTGTGACAATCATGTTCCTCCCAAGTCTTATAACTATAGAATATGAGCTCACCTATGCCATATGTTTGGTATTGTTGACTTTAATTTTCCTTGAAAAGAAAAATCCTTTTATTTTTAATTTTCAATTATACTTCAAAATAAAGGTATTGATATAAATGTAAAAAAGATTTGTTAAGATTAAAATTATACCTTGTTCAATAAAGTTATATAACCATATGAAAATGAAATTATGATACACATCAACATGATGAAGATTTTTAATGAAGGAATGGATTGGAGGGATTACCAAAACTTTGTTTTTTATTTAATTCTCTTCCATCTGGATTTCGTTGTTTTGCAATTCATTATTTTTTGTTGATAATTATTCTTTGTACTCTACTTCTAAATATTTTTCTCTTCGATTGTAGGAGTCGCAAGTGAATTTGCTACTATTATTTATGGCTAATGAATCTTTCATTATTGAAAATTTGTGTGCTTTCCATAAAACAAATGCCTTGATGGTGGTTGACATTGCTTTTATGTCATTAATGGCAATGTTTCATTATGTGCATGTTTGATGTTTCATCAAGACATGATATGAAAAAGATCCATATGTGTTGGCATCACAAGCTAATCAAATATTTTACCTAGATGACATGAAATTTGGAGCTGATTGGCGAGTGATACAACAATTTGAGCATTGCTTATTCTTTAACAATTAAAGTGATTTCGCCATTTTAATTGTCTTCAGACCCATGGATTCAAAAAGATGTCTTTTTCATTGTTCCCACAAATCAAGCATGGCATCAATTCCTCTTTTTAACTCTAGCAAAGATTTCTTCTATAGCTTTGGCCAAGAAGTGAATCGCTTTAACATCAAAACTAATAGCAATAAAGCAAAATTTAGAATTAGAATGTTAGTGCCACTCTATTACTCCAGAAACAACAATAGCCCCTTTGTTCTCACTCCACATAATACTTTGAAAATAGGTTTTTATTATCATATGTTTGCTAGTTTTTTGTTTTTTATTTTTATTTATAGAAGACAAGGTCAATGATTGGGAGAAATGCATGCAGCAATGTGAATTATCTACATAGGGCTAGCTCTAGATCATTTAAGAGTAGAAGAAATGAGGAACTGAGTTTTTATCAATGTTTTTTTTATGCTTCTACAATTTATCAATGCTTTAACATTTTTCATACATATCCAAATGTGTAGATTAATTAAAATCGCCTACCATTGTAAGTATCTCAACAAGCTGCAGTGGATTATGTAAGTACATCTAATGCCATTAAGTTCTTTAAGCAAACCCGATATTTTAAAGTAAGGTGTTATACATAATGTATATCTTTGTTGTTTGTAATTTAGGACAAGATAGTGAAGATATATGAGGAATCTCAATCTTTGGATAATCTATTGACTCTAGAGGAGATTGTTGATAAGTTTAAGAATGCGAGTTCAGTATCAGAATATCATCTTGGAAGAGGGTATGGACCATCATCGATTGGGAAATCAGCTCGAGGACGAACTCATATGGAAGAGTTAAGAGCTGCCTTAGAAAAAACAAAAGCAAAGCTTCGAGAGGAAAGAACCTCATGTGAGGAACAGCCTGAACAGGTAATTTGTCATTTCTATTTTATTGATGGACTACTAGATATTGATAAAATGTACACCTACTACAATTAGTTAGAATATTGGTTGTTACTAATCTAGTTGTTGAGGATGTTGTTCTTGCTGGCTTTTTTTAACTATGATTTGGTAGGCTATTTTTTTGGTAATTCTTGGCTGTTTTTTAACATTATATGATTGTACTCTTTCAATGCATAAATAAATTGGGGATGGATCATTTGAAGACTGATGGCCCGGTATGTGGGATAACATGCATGTACGAAGTAGAAAAAGAAATATGGTGCTTTAAATTAAGTAAATAAATTTTACGTAAAGGCTGCTTTAAAACGTCTCAATATCCATATAAAATGTCTCTATGTGTTCTAGTTGCTAGATTTGATAATATGGTCATTAACAAGTTTAAATAACATTAAGGAATTGGTTCATAAGGTTTCAACAACAATTTTTTGAGATTCCTAGCAAAGAAAATCATGTAATATTGAAAAATACATTATTCTTTTCATATGATGAGCTTCTTTTTGCAGTTTTTCAGATTATCACAAAAATCTAAAATGAGATTTACTTTGAAGATAATTTACATTTAAATTTGAGCTTATTGAATTGAAAGATATGAATGCTAAATGTCTATATTTTGTTCTCTTTAGGAAGGTATTTCATGGCTTAGGTCACATTTATTTTATATGATATTTAAATTTGTTGAGGTTAATAGAATTTAAGAAACAACAGATGCATCATGGAGGCATTGTATGTATTTTCATCATGTTTTACCTTTTTGCCTCTTTTGCTACATGAATAAAGTAGAGAAATTTTTCTAGTTTGACTTTATTTGGTCTCTTTTATGGGCTTGGAAAAATGTACTAGAATTTGCAAAGAACTTCTTAAGAAGATTACATCATGATATTTGTACCAAAAAAAAAAAAAAACATGTTATGAATTGCATTTAAAGCTGAATGCAACTTTTATGTCTATATAAACCTCTTAGATGATAAATTTGATAGATGTTCTTATTAAAAAAAGCTGGTACACAACTTTGCTTAGACTATCCTAGTACTTCGAGTAAGTTATTCCACTAAGCTTTGATATCACTCACTCTTTTTCTTTGATTAATAGTTCAACAATAAGTATATTTATGTGTGCTTTATTGCTTAACATTTTGTTTTATAGGAAATTCAAGTGGACAAGATTGATCTTTAAAGGCATCTAATAATGAAGACAATGATGGAAGTGAGGATGAAAGTGGAGGAAATGAAGATGAAAATTGAGATAGATAGGGATTTTTTGGAAATGCCTATGATGGAATATGATTATCTTTTTTGATATGTTCAAACTAATACATTTAACAATGTATGTGTATGTTTGTATTGAAGAGGTGGATAGGGGTTTTCTAACAATTTTTGGAAATAGCTCCAATTGATTAGGATTATGTCTTAGTACATGTTCAAAGTAACTCTCAAGAGTCTTTGGTTTTGTTTGATGTTTGAACTTTATTGTATAAGTATTTTGGTTCAACTTTACACAAGTGTGCAAATTGATTGATGTGTGTTGAAAAAGTTTATGTTTGTTTATCACAATAATATTATGTACATTACACAATTATATTTATAGGAAAAGGTGTCTATAAACACTGCTTATGTACTTTGCTAAATAGGTTCAATGAGCTTGTATATAAATAGCTATTATGCTCATTACAAGTATAATTTACAATCATGCATGAAAAAAGGAAGAACAATATTAGCAACGTTTAAAATAATAGGTATAATGTTCATTTGTCTATTAGCCACACAAAAAATGTGGCCTATTATATAACATCTGGTCATGTTTTATAATGCAATTTATGCACTAAATTTCCTTGGTGACGTTTTCTTATTTAACGTGGCCAAATCCATCTCACAACAAACCCCCATAAAAAAGGTGGGAACAAAATTTGTTTGTTACCTACACAACAAAAGTCGCCTATCATATCACTTTTGGCCATGTTTCTATATCGCTTTTCATTATGCAATTTACACACTTAATTATTTTCATGATGTTTACTTTTTTAACGTGGCCAAATCAATTTGCAACACAGCTTGCAGGACGTTTATTGGCCACATTAATTAAATGTGGAAAAACATATTTTGCCACATTTTTCTTGCATTCTGCAACGCTAATTTCACGTGGCTAAAGCTCAAAATTCTTTTAGTGGTCCAACCGAGATGAGATCATACTAGACTAAATCTATCCTAAAGGGATCTATTGTTCATGAGATAGCTAAGGCTAGTGCAATTGAGGAAGAAATCATCAATCAGTCTACCATAAATTTAGACAAAGTTTTAAATAGGGGCATGTTTTCAGATGAAGACGAGAGTTTGCCCATTGAAGGGCATCTTGAATATTCAAATCCATAAGTCAAGATAGGGGCAACAGTACTCAAAAGACCAATGACTCTTACAAGTTTCAAAAAATCTCTACACATGGAAAAGAATCTTTTAATCAGAATATTTCATAATGATAAGAGGCGAGCCTAGTCCCAAACACTTAACCCAAACATACGAGAGTTGAGCGATAATTAAGTGAGGAAATTGACTTATTCCTTAAAAGAGGTCTGCCTTGCATTTGATACATCAATCAAAATGACGATAGGCATTAAATTCTTTTGCATCAAACACTTTTATCCCTTGCCAACCCATTTAGGCCACTTGAGGAAAATTTTTCAAATTAAACCCTGTGAAGAACCACCCCACACTAAGGCAAAGTGGTGGTTAGGGTAATCAATTACATTGGAGGAAAAGGTTAAGGCAAGTTGTATTTGCCTTAGTTACACCAATTCATAGGTAATGACTATGACCGCTATGTTATGTTCCTTTTGAAATGAAGAAGAATCATCTACCATACACACACCCTGATCATTCTGGGCTTAAATTCATTTTGTAGAAAAATAAAGAAAATAAAAAAGTCATTCTTTTCAAAAGGCTAGCCAATTGAGAAAAAAAAAAGAGAAAAAGAAAAAGAAAAAATAATAAAAAAAAAAGAAAAAAAGAAGGGCTGGCTCATACACTTTCACAGCCCCTCAGATCAAAATTTCTAAGTCATATCTGACCTCATAAGCTCATAAAAACCCTTTACAGGTTGCAAAATATTCTTCAAACTATGAGCCTATTAAATTCAATGCCCAAAATGCCAATGCTTTTCACATAAGGCTTAAAGTTTCAGAATTCAAAAGAACCACATACTCATACACATTCCTCCAAACAGACTCTTCTGATCAAAGGAATTGAATTTATCTTAAACAATATTCACCCACTATCTAGGGCAAATACGGCTTAGTTCTTTCTAAAGGTTCTTGACTTGTAAACCTGGGATGATGATTGGATTGAATCCATTTTAAAATTTGACCTTCGCATGAGTATCCTTCATTGTTTAGCCATTGACCAAAAGCCTACATTTCAATCTTAGAAAGACTTATCAGATTGACTTAGAATGTATCACCGTCAAGTTGAACCATAATCTATGGAACTGAAGTCCTGAGTGAAATGAACCATAGGAGAGCATAAGGAAGTCCTCCTAGACTGGACAATTTCATTAGAAGATCTTTCCCTTGGAACAAGCATTTCAAGAGTTGAGAGAATGGGCTCCTATATTCATGTTAATACCTCTAGAATTAAAAGAGATAATAATGAGCACATGAGAAACATGGAAAGCCTTAGTAAAGTCCAGCCGCCCCGTTTTCTGCATGAGATTTTTGAATGTTGAAGTCCCCCTACAATAAGTGATTGGTGATGCATACAATTTTCTACTCATATGGTAAACCCAGTTCTATATTGATTTGAGATGAAAGGTTGAATACCTTAAGCTAATTCCAAAATCATTGACAAGCCATAGGACATGATTTCCCTTTGACTAAGGAGCTTCAAATACCAAAGCTTTAATGCTAGAATGGGGCAAGTCCTAGATACATCTCTTCAGTGAGAATTGCCCTTTTATGCCATTATCAACCCATGATCAAAACCAGTTTTGAACTTATCATGACTAAAACAGATGACTATGGAGCAATGGGACGAGTCCACTTTGTGATCAAAATTACTTGCTTATTACCAATCCAATTGTTTAAAAAACATTAATATCTTTTGAGATATTCATGTAAAAGAGAATTCTCCAAAAAAAAAAGATTTCTAAGCACTTCAACAATCTTTCAAAAATGCTTTCAACAATGAACACTTTTTGTCATTCTACATTTTGAGCCCTAGCTATTTTCCATTCACATTTGGAACCTTAGTTATCCTATGGAGCTTCAGTATTCTCATCATGTTTCGAACCTTGGTATTCTTTAGTTTTAGGGACCTTGGTATTCACATCTCAAATCTTGGTATTCCTATCTCAAGGATCCTTGATAGGTGCAAAATCTTTTCCTTTCGGGGTGCAAATCTTTCCATTTGGGATGCAAATCTTTTTCCCTTCGGGGCGTAAAATTATTTTTTCCTTTCGGGGTGCAAATCTTTTCCCTTCGAGGTGCAAAATCTTTTCCTTCCAGGTGCAAAATAACCTTTTCCCTTCGGGGTACAAAATAATCGTTTCCCTTCGGGATGCAAATCTTTTCCTTTAGGGTGCATATTCTTTCCCTTTGGGGTATATATTCTTTTCCTTCGAGGTGCAAAATAACCTTTATCCCTTCAGGGTGCATATTCTTTATCCCTGCTTGACAAGGTGTAAAAATAATATAATAATCTTTTCGGGATATGAAGTTTTCAAAACCCCTACTTGTCAGGTTGGAGTTTTGTAGTCTAATCCGCCAAGTGTAAGTTTTGGGCAAAAATGATGTCTCTGTTTGTCTTTACAATAGAGTTTTGTTCAAACTCCACCATAAAGAGGGGTAGCTATTGACATATTTTTGCCCCCTTTTTAAAAATATAAAAAAATGAAAAATACAAAAAATCATAAAAATTATAAAAGATAGAAAATCAATAAAAATCGAAAATTATAAAAAAAAATATGTATACACATATTAGTTAAATTAAAAATTAACAAAAAGGATAAAAAAATTACAAAATAAAAAAGAATATAAAAATAAAAAAAAGGTTAGAAAACCCCATCTTTTTAGTAAATAGGTTTTTTAAATTAAAAATGAAAAAATAGGAAAAGATGAAAATATTAAAAAAAATTTTGGTTTAGTATTGGTTTTATAATACTTTGGGCCGCATTTAGAAATTAATTTGGACCTTGGAAATCGTTTTATATTGGCTCATTCTTATTGAAAATCATATTTGGCTTAATATAAATATTTCAAATATATTTTAACTGGGCAAATCAATCAAAAGCCAAAAGAGCTCGGAAGGCAAAGGGAGAAGGCCAAGGTTTGATCTGCGCAAGCTGCACAATAGGGGGATATTTTTTTCGGCGCGAGTCCCACGCAAGTCGTCTTCCTCATCTTCCCAGTCCGCTATTTTCGAGCATGAAGAGCTCATTTTGAGCTCCTTTTTGCTCATTCCTTTTAGAATCCGTCCCAAAACTTGTGAGCTTCCAGAATCTGACCATTTAACTCTGCTAGAATTCAAAAGATAGGGAAGTTATATCCCTTTTGTAACTGATTTCATCTTTTCAAATTCCTCTAACTGCCATAATGGCAAAATTATTCCTTCAATCATGAGCATTCAAATCGATGGTTTCCAGGGGACCTTCTTTTCTAATAAAAACGGAAAAAACCACGCTCGAATGAGACCCAGGAACCTCCATCTCTCTCAGGCTCTCTCGGATTCTCTCTCTCTAAAATATACCCGACGATCCCATTCTCTCTCTCTCTCTCCCCCATCATCTTCTTCCTCTCTCTTCAAGGCTTCCTAATCTCCCTTTCTGTCCCTGGAACTCCCCTAAGCTCGCATGATCTAACTCTCACGGTTCTCTCTCTCACTCCATGTCTTTCTCTCTAGGACAAGCTTTCTCTTTTGCTCCTTCACCTTCCCTACCGTCGTCGCAATCAGAACAAACCCATTAGCCCATCTTCTCCATTTCCTAAAACCGACCCTAACACCAGAACCAAATGAATTCAAACACAAACTCAATACCCCAAAATCGAAGGTGAGTAAGGTACCTAACAAGTCAATTTCACAGTCTTTGCTCTAGATGTTATCAGCAATTCTTTGTACAATCTCTAGATTTCATGAAAAAAAAATTGACCTAAAATTGCCATATAACGCTTTAAGACAAAATGAGTTCAAAATATGGTTCAACAATGCGATTCAGATTAAGATGTCATATATATTCAATTAATTCAACGATTCAATCATCAGTAGTCATACTCAACTCCATTCTTCATCTCATATTATCCCTTTCCCCACACTTAAATTGAACAGTGTCTCACTGTTCCTCATTCAGCTCAACAACAGGAAAGATATAAAGACAAAAGAGATAAGGAAAACTAGAACTTCCCTGGTTTTGAAAAAGGAAACGAAATCAGTTGAGTTCCAATCGGTACATCAATAGAGAAATTTCTAATTATGTCCATGCTCTTGTAAGCTCATCCTCTTATTGTCTACAATTTTTCTCTTTAGCTCCTATTTATCCTCTTATCTGCACAAATAAGACACACATATCAAAGCTGCAAACAAAAGACAAAAACAAAAACAAAAATTAATAAAGGAAAAAGAAAATGGTGGGTTGCCTCCCACTCAGTGCTTGTTTTATAGTCTCAGGCTGACTTTCTAACTTTCTTCTTCAAGGAGTATCAAAATTACTAGTCTTCTTATCATCATCCTCTCTTTGCTTGCATGATTCTACTCTTCCATTTTCTATTGTGTCAACCTTGGTGGATTTTGGGTTCTTTTTCCATCTTTTTATGTTATTCACATTTAAGTCTCTATTTCTAACCCTCAACACCATCTTGCTATTTTTAACATCAATCACAGCTCAGCAGTGGCCATGAATGGGCGTCCAAGGATGAATGGAATATCTAGATCTTCTTCCATATCCAATACTACAAAGTCCACAAGAAATATGAACTTATCAACTTTTAAAAACACATCCTCAATCATCCCTCTTGGACTTTTAATAAAGCGATAAGCCAACTAAATTATCATCTCAGTCTTCTTAATTACATTCCCTAATCCTAATTTTTTAGCAATAGAGAAAGGTATCAAATTAATACTTGCACCTAGATCACAAAAGCATTCTTGAACTGACTATCTCCAATGGTGCAATCCAAAGTAAATTTTCCAAGATCATTCAATTTAAGGGGCAATGCATCCTTTAAAGCTTCAGTGCATGCCTAAGTTAACATGACTATCTCTCTCTCATTCATTTCTTTTTCTTACTCATAACTTCTTTCAAAAAACACCTATATTGAGGTCATTCTTCCACAACATCAACTAAGAGAATGTTGGCTTCTAGCTTCTTAAGCACCTCCAGGAATTTCTCATAACCTTCATCTTCTTTCCTCTTTCATGATCTTCCTAGAGAAGGAATTGATTGATGGGAACCAGTCTAGCCTGGTTCTAGAGCCGAATACTCAAACTAAACTAGAAGACTAAAGCTTGTTGATTCAATGGAAACATGAAACAAATGTAACTAGAGGAACATTAATACGCAAACGCTGGCAACTTAAACAAGCGGCATACTTGTTAGAAGCTCCAAAAGTCACAGGCATGGAGTGTAGCATGGTAGCCTCGGATGAACCTCTACATCGACCCAAGGTCGGTAGCATAAACAACAAAGCCGGTGGCATAAACCTTAAAGCCAGTGGCGTAAAGAACAGAAAAGGCGGCCTATACATCTTCATCAACACACAGGAGTGATACAAAGCGTGGAAGTCTTGGGTTGTTGATGGATGCTTTAACGCCGGCAGTGCATAACCCTAATGTCGGCGGCGTTGGATCTAAGCCAGTAGCATACAATGCCGTCCTTCAACCAAAAATGTTGTTTTTAATTTTATTTCATATTTCTTTTATTTTATCCGTTTCTTTTAGGTAATGTTATAAATACCCTATTGTAATGAACCCTAGATCAGTTTTTGGATATTCAACAAACTTATTTAAGAGTTTTCTCATTTTCTCTTATTAATCCATGGAGTGATTGTGGCGAGATGCTATTCTTATCGATCCTTATGATTGTGGTGAATAACTTGTTCTTATCAATCTATTTATAGATTGTGATGAACACACCATTCGATTTCACTTGTGCGTAATATCAGGTGAGAGTGAGTGTAGTTTGAATTATTATTGGTGAGTCATATCCAATAATAGTGCCATCCATATCCTTTTATTTCTTGCATCCAAAATCTAAAAGCCATAAAAATATCATTTTTATCATATCTGATCGCATCCCCAAATTGAGATCACTGTGTCTAGCATTTTAGGCATAACAACTTTTTTGTATCAAAACTCCAGTTTCAACTATGGGACGAACAACAAGCGAAAAGTTTCAATCTTTACAATCAGGAAGTAAAAAATTTCGATCTTTATTATTGTTTTGAATTATCTCGAGGGGTTGTGAACTGTTAGAGTATTATGTTTGTTTGTGTTGAGTTTGAGAAAATTTTGGTTTATGTTATATTTGTGTTGTTGTGATCTGGAGGAGAAAGTGAATTACGTCACATGAGAGTGTGAATGCTCTGGTGGGAATGATGATAATTGTAGAATTGGAGGAGGTAGAAATCATCGTGCTATAAGTGGAGGTGTAACGGTGGAGGATCAATTACAAACTTTGACCAATCTTCTCACTAATTTATCAGCAAAGGTTGATCAGATGGCATTAGGCCAATAGCCCCTAGCTAACCTATAGGCACCACCTCCAGTTGCAGATCTTGAAATACGACAGGAAGGAGTAAGAGGAGGTTATAGGGAAAGATAGAATTGAGGTGATGATTATGCCTACCGCGAAAGGAGAGGTGACATTTACAAAGATGGTTACTACAATCGTGAGTTCCAACCACCAAGGGGTTTAGAGAATGTGAAATTACAAATGCTCTCGTTTGTAGGTAGTAGTTCGGCTGATAAGTATCTTGATTGGGAAGATAAGGCAGTAGGCTTATTTGAAGGTTATGACATTGAAGATCATATGAGAGTTCAACTTTGTTGCTGTTTAATTCATAGGTTATGCTGCCTTTTGGTGGAAGAATGTCCTTGCCACACAGAGGAGAGATAAAGTAGCTAAAATCCGAACATGGCAGGATATGAAATGGATTTTGAGGAGGAGGTTTGTACCCGAGCATTATAGGCATGAGTTTTTCATGCCTATACAAAACATTGAGGTAGGGAAGTAAGATTGTGGACGAATATGTCCAAGAGTTTAAGACCCTGATGATTCGCTATGGAGTTATTGAGCCTCCTGAGCAGACTATGGCTAGATTTGTGACGGGTTTAAAATATGAGATTTCCTGTATTGTTGAATTGTAGAGGTATGATACACTTGATGAAGCTATTCAAATAGCCCTTGAAGTTGAGGGACAAAGGTGTAGTGGTGCTTACATAACATCTCATAGATATTCTCCTAAAACACCTTAAAGTTATTTTAATTCTCCAATATCTAATAGAATGGAAGTAAGTCAGAATGTTGATGATGATTATAATTTTGTGAAAGAAGAGCCAATTAATAGGCAAGTAGAGAAATCTACTCATGATTCTAGTAAAGCTGTAGTGACCACTGAGTTTAAGAAAGATGTTGCTAGTGGTTCTGGGAAGAAGAGTAAGGAGGTGAAGTGCTTCAAATGTCAAGGTTATGGGCATATTGCTTCTCGATGCTCTAACAAAATAGTGATGGCCATCACGAATGGGGGATTGGTTGAAGAGGATCAGGGTTATAATGAGTAGGGTTCTAATGAGTTGCAAGCTATTATAAATTCTTATTATGAGGATAAGGAGGCCCATGTATTTGAAACCCCGGGGAAAGAGAAGTTTATGAGTTTGGTTCTTAGACATGATTCATCTTCTCTATCTTCAATTGATCTAGAATAGAGGGAAAATCTTTTTTACACTAGCTACAGAATTCAGGGACAGTTATGTATGCTCCTTATTGACAGTGGGAGTTGCACTAATTTGGTAGTTGCATTTATGGTTATGAAGTCGCAAATTCCTACAGTATCATATCCCAGTCCTTATAGACTTCAGTGGCTAAATGACTAGGGTTATCTCTTTGTTGATTCTTAGGTTAAGATACCAATCTTTATTGGAAATAGATATCAAGACAAGGTGACTTGTGATATACTGCCTATAAGTTCTACTCATTTACTTCTTGGAAAGCCCTGGCTATTTGACAACTGAGTTATCCATGATGAATACTCGAATAGTTATACTTTTTAGAGGGATGGTAAGGGTATTGTTTTACATCATATGAAGCTTGAAAAGATTAGAATTGCTCAAAATCATATGCATATCATACATTAGAAAAGAGCTTTGTTTATGAAGAGGATGCATATAAGGAGAACAGTTAGGAAGAGAAGGGAGTTTAGACACTTGAAGGAGCAAGCAATGGTGAGGATAATATTGCGTTATATTTATCTAACTCTTCCATGTAGCTTCAAGATTTGAGGACAAATCTTCAATAAACCAGAGGGAATGATGGGAATCAGTCTACCTGGTTCTAGAGCCGAATGCCCGAACTAAACTACAAGACTAAAACTTATTGATTCAATGGAAACATGAAGCAAATGGAACTAAAGGAACATCAATAACCCAATGCTGGCAGCTTAAACAGGTGGCTTACTTGTTAGAAGCTCCAAATGTCATGGGCGTGGAGAGTAGCATGGTAGCCTCGGATGAGCCTCTATGTCGGCTCAAGGTCGATGGCGTAAATAGTAGAACAGGTAGAGTAAAGAATAGAACAGACAGCCTGTACACCTTCATCAACACACAAGTGTGATACAAGGCATGGAAGTCTTGGGTTTTTTATGGATGCTTTAACGCTAGCGATGCACAACCCCAACACTAGTGGCGTTGAATTTAGGTCGACAGTGTGCAATGCCAGCCTTAAACCAAAAACTCTATTTTTAATTTTATTTTGTATTTCTTTTCTTTTATTTGTTTCTTTTGGTAATGTTATAAATACCCTATAATGAACCCTAGATCAGTTTTTAGATATTCGACAAACTTGTTTGAGAGTTTTCTCATTTTCTCTTATCAATCCATTGAGTGATTGTGGTGAGATCATGTTTTTACTGATCCTTGTGATCGTGGCGAACGACCTGTTCTCATAAATCTATTTATAGGTTATGGCAAACACACCATTAGATTTCACTTGTGTGTAATACAGGTGAGACGAGTGTAGTTTGAATTATTATTGGTGAGTCATATCCAATAATAGTGCTATCCATATCCTTTTATTTCTTGCATCCAAAATCTAAAAGCCATAAAAATTGAGATCACTTTGTCTAGCATTTTAGGCACATCTGATCTGACAATAGGCTCAGCTACTATACGAGTGTGCTCCTATTGTATCATATCTTCCAATTGCTGTGATATAAAAGCCAAAGTTTCTTCTTTCTCAACTAGCTTGCTTATCTTTGCATTGATCTCATTTACCTACATAATTGGGGTAGAGGGTTTCACTATACTTGCAATTTGCCTTCCTAACTTCTCAAACTCCTATATCAATTGCAAGCTTTTCAATTGCTAATTTCCAAGCTGGCTTTGTAAATCCCCAAAGTTTTGTGATCATTTAGCTTAAACCTAATCGAAAGTCAACCAAAACCCTAAAGTCAACAAAACCTAGTTATATGTAATGGTTTAAGTCCGGCAATCCCGTATTAGCAACCCTAAGAAAGTAAGTAAGATATTAGTATGTAGAATAGTTCGTAATTATATAAGGAGGCTTAAAAAGATCATATTAATAAAACCGAAATTGTTTTGAACCCGAACAGATACAGTTCTTGAAAAACGTGTCACAGGGCTCGGAATAGTAAAAATATTTTGAATATACCATTAGATTTGTAAAAATATAAGGTTTTCAAAAATATCAGTTTTATAATTTTTTGATAGGTGAAAATAACAGATATCGCAATTATATATTTTCTTACTACGGTACTTTATTAGTCGTATCTACTTTATATTACACTATTCATTACTATTCTACACTATTCTTTTATCTCTACTTTTTCTAACACATATTCTTACACCCTATACACCTATTACCTTTACTTTTTACCTTTCTCATAACTTTATTTCACATCTGCCTTACTTATTACTTCATTTAATCAACAAAAATACAAAATAAAACTCCCCTCTCTCTCTTCCATGAAGTGCCGACGCCCCTTTTCTCCTCTTTCTCTCTCATTTTGTTTTATTTTTCCTTTATTTAAATCACACAAAAATCGACTCTTATTTCCTATAAATACCCTCTCCTCTTTCACTTCTTTCACACAATTACTACCTTCAAATTTACTACCAAAACTCTCCAAAAATTTCTCTCAATACTCTCTCCATCTATACTCTCAAAACTCTCTCAAAAACATTCTCAAAACATCTTCCACATACACAAACCAATTCACACATATATCTCAAAACACTTTTAGGTAAAATTTTCTTTACCAATTTTTTTCTTGTCATATCATGTAACTTTACGTGACCATGGTATGAGTTTCCAAAAACTAAATGTTATGAAAGCTACACTATGTTCATGTATTGTTCTTATTTATGAATATCTATTTATGTTTATGTTGTTATTTTACATTGTTCATATTATTATTGTTATTATATCTAACTAAGTAATATTATGTATCTACATATGTATATATGTATATATATATATATATATTCTTTAGAGCATATAAGCTCACTTGCAATTTATTTACTTTCATGCAAAGTAATTTATTTATTTATTTCTTCGCAATTTATTTATTTCATGTTGTTTTAAGACCAGTCTCTAGTCTTAAACTTGTCTTTATCAAGTCAAAACAATTTTCTTTCTTTCATTTTGTTTCTTTCTTTTTGGGACTAGTCTAGTTCTTAATCCTGGGAGCCTTGAAAAAGCTAAGACACCCAATACTTGACTTTATTTATTATTTATGTTATTTTTGCTTGTTATTATTTCTCATAATCATGCTCATTAAGATTGTTGTTCAAATTTTTAAAGCTTCATTTATATTTTGACAAAAAGGAGGTTTTATCACCTAAGAATGGTTTTATATGAAATATAAATTCAATGATTTAACAAAAGTAAATTTATTCTTTTTCAAGCTATAGGAAGAACTCACTACAATTTTAAAAATTACTTTTGTTTTGAAAAAAAAAAGTTTTTTAAATCATTTCTATATTACTTTGTTTTCTTAAAAGAAGATGACTTTGGTACTAAAATATTTTTCATAAAAACATAATATAAGGAAACCCCTTAAAAGAAAATGAGAGTTTTCCAACCAAGATTTTTCAAATAAATATTCAAAGAAAACAAATAGGAAAAGTAGCACTAATGTTGAGAATTTAGAAAAGAAGAAATTTATTTTATCGAAAAGTTATTTAGGAAAATAGTAAGATAAATTCTTTGAAAACAAAAGAATCAAAATACTCATTTTCAAGGATTTACAAAATGGATTTCTTGTAAACTATGATTTTCTACACTTAATCAATATTGTTTTACTCAAGAAATTTGGTTGGACAACAAACACTTAAGTATGGAGAAAATATGAGCTATATATCTATGAAAAAGGAATTTTTCGACTATATAGATAAATAAGTATTTATCAAAGCAAATTTTTAAATGATTTAATATTTGAAACCGAATGCTTTTGGGTTGGAAAAAATTCATGGTGAATATGATCACCACTATTTTGGAGCCTAAATGATCTAGTTTGATGAAAATAGTTATAGAAATGGATAGATCTTTTCGAGTAGGTAGAAATCGGTATATTATATGCGCAATTCCGAGTTAAAATGACCAAGTTATGCTATTTTAAATTGGAATCATCCTTTATACGAACTTTGACATTCTTATGACATTGTTTTGTCAAAATTCAAGTCATCAAGAAATACTCATTGTGGGTATTTTCCTTGATTAGGTGATTCCGAGGAAGAATACTCGTACCCTGAAGATTATTTCAACTAAGCAGATTATGTGAACGACTCATCTATTTAGAAGAAGTGTCAACATGACAACGTGAGTTTATTTCCTCAAAGGGCTTACTTGATTATGCTTGTAGTTTAATCACATTAGAATTAAGGAAAGATAACTGATATATATGCGAATATTGTTGAAAGTATTTTAAGAATATCGAGACGAGAATTGATTGTAAGTAATTATTTGTTTTAGTATAGTACTTGATATGTATGAATTTCTATGATCACCTTAAAATTGTTAATAACAATGCTATGATATCTTAAATAAATTGATTCATGCATACCACGAAATGAGTCACATTGCATAGGGTTATTATCCTTGGCTGAAAAGGATGGTAGCTCGGTCGAAGGCAATACTTGGCGATTATGATCGAAAGCGATTGCTTGGCGACATGGAATTAATCAAATGCTTAGCGGAAATCCAGAAGTATAGCTCAACTCGAATAGACTTAATATGCTTGGCGGTATTGATCGAAAGCATAATTTTCACTAAAACTACTCGTTTTGAGGTTGCATATCACCAAGCCCCGAATGGAGGGCGTAAATCCATTCAACATATAATTCTCAGAAAACTATATGTCTTGTTTGCCCACGTGTATATTGCATTTCACTTGATTGCTTAAATAGCTTGTTTGAATTTCACTATATAAGAATTTTACTTATGGAAATAATTCTTACTAAGCCTATTAGCTTATACCCCTATACATATCATTTGCAATTCACCTATTTGTGGTTGAGACCACATGGACCCTATAGTCAGGTATTATCCCTTTGGTTAGGGAATTTTCTTCTTTTAGATGAAGTTTAATGTTAATTAAGAAGAATACTTCATGGAAATTCTCTTGCAATAGATGTATAGTTATTTTGGAAGGGGGGAAATGCCCCCAAGACTTGTAAGACGATTGTTATGAATGAAATGAATGTTATGAATCATCTTTTCTTAATTTGTTATTGTATCTTCTTATGCTTCATAATTCCATGTATGGTCCTCTAAATTTGTGAGAGCACGCCTTATACTTAATATCGAAGCTTCTGGGAATGACTAAGGTTGTCATACTTAAGCTTTAATATTGAGTGTGGCAGACTATTACGTTTAGGGTAACCCTTGGGGCGTGACAAGCTTTACTTCTTTTGCCTCAACCTCATTTGCTACTGAAGAATCGCTTTCAATTTTTCTACTTTTGACACAACTGCTTCTTCTTTCTCTTTTTCTTGCCTTCGATTGTCAACTGGTGTTTCTTTATCCTTTTCATCACTAGACTGCTCCTAATCTTCACTTGAATTAACAAGTTTAAATAGAGATGAAACAAATGCAAACAAACTTGCTACTCGAGTCTCCAATTTGTCAATAACTGCCTATTGCAACTCAAACTTTTCTTCCCATCTCAGTTCTAAACCCATTGCAATCTCTTCAGTAATTTTCTCTTTACCTAGAACTAGGGTAACTAGCTTTTTAGAAGATGAAGCAGTTTTATCTTGATTTAGAGTCTCACAAGTGTGGTGATATTCTTGAGTTGACATGTTGAAATCAATTTCTAGCCTATACCACCATGGCATTGAGAGCTATCATGTCAACCATTACATCACATGCAAACTACTGGAGAAGAATTGCATAAATTAGTATACTGGCCTCCTAAAAAGTCATCAATCATTACAAATTTCAATTTCCTGACATTAATGAAAATTTCCCTCTAGCAGCTGACTCTATCATCATCTTATCATAAGCTCCTAATCCATTAAGAAAAAAATTTAGCTAAGATAAACAAAGTAAATCATGACAAGGACACTGACACATCAAATGGCGGTATCGTCCCCAAGAATTTGACAAAAGCTCTCCCTCATATTGCCTAAAATATACTATCTCATCTTGAAGTTCTAGATTACAACAAAATGGAAAGACTGGTGCTAGTTGATTATCCATCTCTTATCCTTTAAACACCTACAAAGAGAAAAAGAAAAACAAGTGGAATGTACAAATGAATTAAAGACTAGCATACACAAATAAAGAAAAAAGTATTTGGATTTTTTTTTTCAAGTTTTGCAAAAATTTTTTAGATTCTTTAAATAAAAGGCCTAGTCTACAAAAGTCCCAAAAATTAAAAGTAGCACCGTTCACTCCTCGGCAATAGTGCCAAAAACTGATCACGCTTTTTCTATATGTTTTATTTAAACTCTTTTTAGTCTCTTTACATATTCCTTTAAATATGCAGTTATTAACCAACCAGTGTACCGGGTACTTGTGCAGCAATACAATTTCAATGAATATCGAGTCATATCCACATGGAGCAAGGATTAGCAATCAAATATATTAGTTTAAATTATAGCTCAGTAGATCATGAACTAGAAAATATTTTTGGGTTTTTGAGTTAAGACTAATCTACAAAGAAATACGATTTTCCACACCTCAAATGGAATTAGGTTTAGAGCCAATCAGAGCTAGAAGTAAATTAAATGTCTGCTATTGACCAAGAAAAGCTTGCAAATCCAAATTTCTAATGGGTTAGTATTATCAATCAATTAAGCACAGACAAAAACCCCTTTTTCCAAAGTGAGCAATTATCCTAAATTAACCAATCAATGTTCCTTATTCTTAGGAAAGTGATCAGTTAACTAATTTGTATAATATTGTCAAACCCTAATCGAATTAAAACCCATATCCTTATGTGATTTTGAATCCCAATTAGTTAATCACATAATTGATCAGGAAAGGATTTTCCAATTGCAATCCTAATCTATCATGAATTTCACATTCGATCTAAAACACATGCTCGGTGAATAGCATTAACAAATCAACTAAAAACATGGATTCAATCAAGAACAAATAAACCAAAATCCAAAAACCTATATCAACAACTAACCCTAATCAAATTAAAAATGAGAAAGCTTTAAACAAAATCTAATATATGAATTAAAAAACAAAAGAAATGAAATCACCTTGATCAGGAATTCCATGCCAAAATCCATACACAAATGATGTTTTCCACTTAATCACAAGGATAAATCCTTATTCAAATAAAAAAGAAAAGCTAACCACTGATCTAAGCCCTAATCTATATCTAGGAGCAAGGAAGAATGTATCAAATTTCAAGCCTAGGGTTTCTATAACAACAAAAGACAAAACAAGAAGACTTTAAACATGAAAAGTTATAAAGGAGATAGGATGGCATTATACATTGATGGTGTAGAATTAAAGCTAGCCGGCATTCATTATAAGAATTAATTTCTAAGAGCTTCTATAAAGGTATGCCAACTCCAACACCAACGGCATAGATCTCGTAGTAATCGACATTCATTCAAACTAAAAAATGCTCAAAATAGTTTACACCGCCTAAAAGTTAACAGTGTTTAAGCAGCTTTGATTCTACAACGAGATAAAGCCAATGGCGTAGGACTAGATTTTGCAGGCGTACAAGTGAAAATTTGTAGGATGTTGTTATATTTCAAAAGCTGGCAATGTTGGTTGTGTTTTTAGTCGGTGTTGATGTATTTTCTTGGGAAGGCTGGCGGCTTAGCTGTGTTGATTGTCACCCTTTTTTGTATTTTTCTCCAAATTTGCTTGTGTTTGTTGCATAAGTTCTTAATGACCTGAAATAACACAATAAAAGCACTTAAGTACCATTTCCTTGTGATTTCTATAAATTCTATAATAGTTAAACATGATTTGTTCAATGAAAAGTGAGTAAAATATGACTTTATCAATGATCATTCACGCAGTATGCCCAAAGCATGTACGTGTAAGTAATACTCGGTTGCTCATGATGCTACACTACCCTTATATAATACTACTATAGTTAGTCAATTAAAAGTACATGCATGTGAATAATGTATTGCCTTCAAATCAAGTTGATGCACTCCTTTTAGACATTGCAACTCTTAATTGTTAATGGATTTCAATACAACACATGATTTCCAATTATGGTACAAAGAAGTGGGAGCATCAATAGTAGTTTAACTCATCCTTTTGCAACATGTCATCAACTGAGGAAGGACAGACAATGATAAGAGGAAATTGCCACTCAGTCCTTCATGTTTGCTGCACAAGGTCTTTATGTGAGTTTTTGCTATATATGATACTCATACATGAGCTTACTTGATGCTCTCATCAAGTGCCTTTACATGGTTTTTCATTATAAGGTAATTGCTTTGCACGCTACTCATAGACGACTCACCATAATATTTGCTTTACATTTGCTGATGTTTACGTGAGGTTCAAATATGTTGAAATGAGATCATAACTGGTGAATGATGGTTTGAATCATCACCTTCACTTGAAAGTTGCAGCCATAACTGGATGTGGTCTCTAACACCTCAAAGGGGGCTCTTGACCTATGAAGCACAATTTACCATCTGCAAGTTGGCATGGAAATAAGTCTTACTTGCGGATGTCCACCAAGAAGAAATCTTTTGAAATGGTTGCATCAACCCACTCATCTTGTGGTGATGGAATATCTAGCACATGGCTATCTACTTGTGTCAATACTTCATTCCTCTTAGCACTATTTAGCTTGCTTTTCTTAGTCTTCTTGACCATTTTCAAACATGAAGCAATGTTTGGTGCAAAAGATATCAATTTATCAGTACTCTGAAAGTAGGGCAGAAGTGTGATGCTGACTCAACACTTGATGATCTTACCACCTGCATTGTAAGAAAATGAAAGGTGAATCAGTTTTACAAATGAAAGGAACACAAAAGCTAATAAGACTTCATAGGAGACATTGACTCGTCATTAAGAAAATATATGTGAGTAACACAAGGATGTAAACACAGGTAATTGTCACACCCCGCCCCCGCAGGCGACGGCGATGTGATGCCAGGGCAAGCAAACCCACCACTGGCCCCCTAGTGATAATGGCCGACACCACCATTGGATCATGGTGACCCCAACCAACGCATGCCCCATAGGGTATCACGGGCACTATAGGTATTGTTACCCTTTGGTAGAGTTGAACCCAGTCTGCAGACTCTAGGATTCGAACCCATGACCTGAGGCTTTTGCTTGCCCCAAAGGCAGCACTTCTTACCAGTTGATCTGCAGCTCAATTGGTAAGAGGTGCTGCCTTTGGGGCAGGCAAAAGCCTCAGGTCATGGGTTCGATCCCTAGAGGCTGCAGACTGGGGTCAACTCTGCCAAAGGATAACAATACCTATAGTGCTCGTGATACCCTACGGGGTATGCATTGGTTGGGGTCACCATGATGCAATGGTAGTGCCGGCCATTACCACTAGGGGGCCAGCGGTGGGTTTGCCTGCCCTGGCATCGCGTTGCCGTCGCCTGCGGGGGCGGGGTGTGACATAAAAAAAGGCTGCAGACTAGGGTCAATCCATCCTGAGGGTAACAATACCTATAGTGCCCGTGATACCCTGCGGGGTATGTGTTGGTTGGGGTCACCATGATGCAATGGTGGTGCCGGCCATTACCACTAGGGGGCCAGCAGTGGGTTTGCCTGCCCTGGCATCGCGTTGCCGTGGTCTGCGGGGGCGGAGCATGATAAAAAAAATTTAAAACTTTTCAGTAAACTGTAGAAACTAGTGGGTCATGTTTAAACCTCTGAGTAGTTGAACTTTTAGTTGAGTAATTAACTTAATTAATTTAATTGAATTAGTAATTGGATCATTATGTGTTAGAGATCACTCAATTCCATTCTAAACTCCTTGATTATTCAGTTTCATATATTTTTCATCAAAACAATTCTAGTTAGTTGATTAAAATCCTAACTAGACTCTTAAATTCAATAATTCCTTCTAAAGTCCTAAATCAGGTTAATTAGTGTAAAAATCACTAATTAACATTCCTAAATCCCAAAAGATGATTTAAAATACCTAAATTATATTCTAAAATGTTTTCTCAAACCCTCACATGCTTAAGAACCCACCTATCCACTCACATGCTTCAAGATTAAATCCTAGCCTTTCATCTAATCACTAACCTAATGTCACTATCTATAAAAGCACTTTATTTGCAAAACCCTAACCTACCACACTCAAATCCACAAGCCACACTCCTATGGTCAGTTGCCTCCACAAACCAAAAATGTCCATTTTATTTCATCTTACACACTTGAGAGAAACCTAGGAAAAATCTCTAATCATATACCTTTGATCTTTACCAAAAAGGTTCTTTTATTCATCTAAACACATCCAAACTTCCAGCAACCTTACATAGCTGATCAAAGAGTGAAATCAACATAAATAACCCCCATTTAGCAAAGAAAAGCACGGCACAAAGAGGGAAATCCAAGCTCCAAGTATCTTCATCAAAGTTAGGTTCCATTTTAACTTTTTCCCCAAAATCAACTTCTCTATTTAAAACCCTTTTGATCTTAATGATATATTGATTCTTGTAGGTTTAAAATCATAAAAAATCAGACTTTGGGGTCAAGCTTTAAGTGGAAGTTTGTTGAGGGTTTGGAGCTTCATCAAATTTAATTTGAAGTAGTGGTTGTGTATTGAAGTTTAACCTAATTTTAAGAGTATTAGGTAAGTAAATTTGATTCTTTGATTGATTATGTTTTTATTTGATTTAAGACTTGAAAAACACTTAATGAACCTCTTGAACACTTGCTGCACGTGTAAGATATATATGTATATGATGATAATTTTGATGATTTTTGGATAATCATGTTAGATTTAGGTGTTAATGGTTATAGTGAAGTATATTGCATATAAATCATCTATATATGTTGAATCCTTAATATATTGATTATCACTTGATGAGCATGTATTTATAATATGAAGCCTGTTGTACATATTTAGAAATTCATGTTATGGATGTTCCATGTTGATATCTTTCATTGATTCATGTTAAAAATAAAGTTATATGATGATTTGAGCCTAAACTTGATGATTTTAACTTGTGTTATGATAAGATTATGATTAATCATGATTATTGACATGTTTAGTATCATGTTTAGGTGTGATATTATGTTAATGGTATTCTGATCACGTTGTGGGCCAAGTTATGTGTTTTAAACTTGTATTAGGGCTATGTTCTGAAATTCCTGTTTTCCCCTGTTTAAAATCCGATTTTAAAAATAGTTTTAGCATAGTAAATGAGCTTTAAAAACCGTGAAATTTTATAGGATTTTAGTTCATTAAAATTAGTATAATTTTGGCTCAAGAATCACTTAAAAAGGTTAAGAATTGATGGAGTTATTAGTTGTGCAATAAAACATACCACCCAGTGGATTCTGTTTTGTTCCTGTTAGTTAGCCCAACTTCAAATTATCATAACTCATCTCAAACAACTTATTATCACATGAATTAGGTACCAATAGAAATCTCTATGAGTCTAGTTTCTAACCCAACTGGAACCACTCAAAAATTCATTCGGATGGCCCAGATATGCCATTTTAGTAAAGTATGCACAATCTGACTTTCAGGAAAAATTGGACAAATTTGGTCCTTTGTGAAAAATGAATTCTTAAAAATAGTTATTGGGCTCTAAAAATCATATAAAAAATTCATGAAAGTATTTTTATTGATTATAATTTAAAAAGAAATTTATTTTACAGAAATCCGATATGATTTGGGCCCAAATAGCTAAAATGTGAGGATATACCATACTTTATGATGGGCTGGAACTATAGAGTAGTTTTTGGGCTTACAACAAACCTAAATATTTTGTATCAATCTGAACCTATTCTAATATGGGCCTATCCATATCATATCAAGGTCCATATCCCTTAAAAATAAATCTAAAAATCAAACCCATGACTTTAGCTTAAACCCCATGGGCTTAAAATATAAAAATGAGGTCCATTACCCACTTTTACTCCAAGTGGACCTTACACCCAATACTTTAAGCACATCATCTAAGCTCCAAGAGTATTGACTCTTAATGGGTCCATATACATTTCATGGGCCTATAGCTTAAATTATAACTTAGTTACTTATTGGGCCTAATAGGTTCACTCAAGGCCTAATATTCCTAAATAAGACATAATTCTAATCTTTTGGGCTTATCACATATATTTAGGTCCAATAACTTAATTAAACTCCTAATTGGACCAGTCCAATCATGAAGCCCAATTTAATTCTAAGCTTTATATATATAGATTTCCTTAATGGGCCCAAGCCTACTTCAAGGCCCATTAACCTAATAAAGTGAAAATGATTAATAGTTATTTAATGGGCTTAACTAGTAAACCCTTAAGGCCCATTACTTCTAAATAAGATATTCAATTACATATGTCTTAATGGGCTTACTCTATATCTACTCCAAGCCCATTTCACCCTAAAATTTTGTAAAGTCTTATAAGTTAAGGCGTTGTTCTAAAAGCTTAATACTTGATATAATTCTTTGTAAATGCTTAATCCTGATTTTGTTAAATCTTTTGTTAACAGATTCTTCTTTCTGTTATCCTTCGGACTTCTTCGAGTTTCCTTCTGTTATACAAGGTACGCAGTAACATGCGTGTTGCTTGTTAGGACAGGCATTAAAATGGTTAAAAACTTAAAGACGGCTTAATGATTAATTGCTTGTGTTTGGTCGGGCTCGGCCGGAGAGTTCCGACGACCCCATTAGAGTCCAACTCTAATGTGGTAGAGTGTAGGCACTTAGGCCACCCTTGGTGGTACGGTGGCTAGCTGACGGGCCGGTACAGTAGCGGGTAACGATTAACCCCATTGAAGAGAAGTTGCACAGCTGGAAGACTACGGTAATGGGCCCGTACCTTCACTGTGTAGATGGATTGGTTCGGTTAATGTCAGATAACGGCTGGAAAACCCGGACGACTAGTTTCTTCCAGGGTCTTCGGACCATATCTTCCAGGGTCTAAGGACCAAGCTTCCAGGATGTGACACCGGCTTGTCATATCACATCCCCCTTATCGTGTGCGTGTGCACGAAAGGATTTCCCTGCCCCGTGTTTGATTCGGAGTGTGAGTGCTCCTGTGCTGGCTTAATTAAATACCTCAATTTATTGGTTGTGCTTGGTAGAATAAGTATGCTTGCATTCACGTCGCATGTGCTTGCGTTACTGTGTATTGGGCTTCGCCGCTCATTCTAATCATTTCAGGTACTGATTGTGTTTCTGGTGATGATGGCTATGATTCTGATGACCGCTATGACTTCTTGGGGTATGGTACCGACTTCGAGGAGTGTGCTGACGAGTTCTACGATTAGATGCGGGCATTGTTTTATGCTTACTGTTATGTTCTTTTGGAGAGCCTAGTGAGGACTCTACTGTTTTTGAGATACTTATACAGTTTTTGAGATACTGTTTACTTTTGGGGCGCCTGTGCGCAAGATTATTTTTTTTTTTTCATCACTTCTTATTTCGATACTATGGTTTTATGAGTTATTTACTCTTGTGAGTAATCTTTTTGAAATTGGTATCAAATGTTTTATTTCCGCTGCAGTTAAATATTTGTGAAAACTAATTAAAGAGTTTTCGAAAACTAAAATATGTTAGAAACTCACCGTAGTTTGTAGGAGCCTTTCGTGAATTACACTTAGTGATTCGCGGGCGGCTGTTGCACCCTATCTCGGGCGTGACAATAACTATTTCAACTAGACTAAAAAAAATCAACATTTATTATTTCACTTCCTATAAATACAAGTCTCATGAATGAGTATCAAGAATGGTAGTAGTGGCCAAATCATCAAGTATACAATGCTATTGTGCTGGTCATACTTTGTGTTTGGACATATGAAGATAGGTATACAAGTGAAAGTCGCTAAAGAGGTACTTCTATCAAATCCATCATTCTTAGAGTCCTATCATGTATCAAGATCTCCCAACAACAAATTTTCCTAAGATAGAGACATTATGAGATTCATTTAGTACTTTATATACAAAAGGGAGTTCATATACTCCAATATTTTTGGAATTGATAGTTCTATGGAATGAAGCATGATAGTAGCACTTTGAGCTGCTACTTGGACCATTACCAAGCAACCAGACATAGCAATGGTCGGATCAAGTATATTCAGATTTGAATCAAGTTCCAACAACTAAATTGTCTCAGACCTAAACCCCCTGGTACATTTGAGCTAAGGGATGGCAAACGAAGAATAGCATATAAAACCAACATGCTGAGCAATTGATAGTTTCAAACAAATACAACAACAACTAGAGCATACTTGATAGTAGCCTCAAACAAAATAACTTAGCAACATAAATACAACAACTTGCAAGTCGCATACCAAGCAACTACTAGGATTTAAGTTCATTACAACACATCATTCAGGCTCCATGAGATTTTGCACACAACAAAGCTTTCTTAAAAGGAGATGGAATGTTTAAAGCATGAAACAAGCTTCAACAAATGGTTAGAGTGTCAACTCAATCAATCAAGCAAACCAAACATGGGTTGAGTAAGATAGCTTTAATACTATTTAGGAAACTGCACACATTTCTCTCATATGAGCTTCGTTTAAGGCGATTCAAAATTCTTTGAAAAGAAAGGAAGGGGATCTAAAATTTTTACGTTTTGATTTTTGAAGAATTCGGAGTGTGTCAATATAGAATTAGACGCAAAAGTGATGCATCTACAAAGTTATGTTCTAACATGTTTAGGTTTGGCACAGTTTCGTAAATCATGCACATTTTTATATAATCTCCTATTGAGATGATTCAAAGTGATATGGAAAGAGGATAAGGAGATTCAAAACTTTCATGTTTTGAGTTTTCATGGATTCAAAGTGTATCAATATAGAATTCTTCGTGAAGTTGTTGCATCTACAAAGTTATGTTCTGATATGTTTAAATTTGGCATAGTCTTGTAAACTGTACACATTTTTCTTATCCAATCTCCTATTGAGATTATTCAAAATGGTATAGAAGGAGGAGAAGGAGATATAAAATCTTCACGTTTTGAGTTTTGATGGATTCAAAGTGTATCAATACAGAACTCATTGTGGAGTTGTTGCATGATAGTAAAAGTGCCTAATTTTTATATATTTGACAGAGTTTAGTAAATTGTGGATATTTCCCTCATCCAAGTCCTTTTGATATGATTCAAGATGGTATGGAAATCTAAGAAAAAGAACTAAAACTTTAACATTTTGAGTTTTTAGAGATTCTAAATATACTAAGGTCAAAATTTATTGTGGAGCCACTGCATGTGCAGTGGTGGTGCCTCATTTTCACAAATTGATAGAGTTTAGCAAATTATAGATATTTCTTTCATCCGTGCTACTTTTGGCTTGATTCAAAATCCTATGGAAAGATGAGAGAGAGATCTACAAATTTTTTTTGTTTTATGAGATTTTAAATGTATTAGGGCCATATTTTGTCATAAAATAATGAAATGAAATTGCTGCAGGTGCAAGAACTTTCCCATTGAAATCCTCCCACCACTCAAAATACCCTCAACACAAGCAATAACTCATGAATATATTGTGGACAACTTTTCTTGTCCAAGATTAGGACAACACCGACAGTAGCAATCACATTCTAAAACAAAGCACGCCAGAAACATAGAGTCTAAAACATGGCTACAAAAGCACAAGCATACTAAAAGAATATTCATTCACGCAAGTCTCAAAAGAAGAATAGTAAAATCCATAGCGAGATGCTAGATTGGGCCTATTGTCTCCATTCCATTTTATAAATGCAAATGAAAAGCACAGGCCACTTCATGCCACAACTCAAGAGTTCTTCCAATCTTAAGCACCTAGGTCCATGAATGATACAAGCTTGAGTTATGTTGGCATAAGTTAGTAATAGAAGTATTCCAGGCCCCCCTCCTGCAATGGGAACATTGATAGAGCATTAGACTAAAATTAATCTTTAGGAGGTAAAGCAATTTTCCGCAAACGCAATTTTTGCTTGTAGAATACTTATTGGTTAAACAGGGAACAATCAAGCAAAAGGAAAAGCAATCCAAGTTGAGGGAGAACAAATCTGCACCAAAAGAATAGATCATGACTAAAAATAAAGTTGCAGACATGAAAATTAATGATTAGGAGCAACACTCACGTGTAAACTTGATACGAAAAGAAAATTGGCAGCTCACTTATCACAATAAATCTAGCAAGAAAGAAAAGATAGGCACAATGAAAAACCACAGATTAGTGATGGTAAAGTGATAATTAACATATCAAGTTATGAGATTGCAGCTAGCAATTTTCCTGATTCATATGACATAGATGAGATGAGTAAAAACAAATCATCAACTAATGGCACAGTTCTTCAAGCATTTGTCACTTAGATACCAGCTGATGGGATTTGATATTGAACATCTTAACAGACCTTAGAAGAATGAAATATCATGGAGAAAACAATCAATACACAACACCGATAAAAAATCATGAGAGATGGGAGTGACCATGATATAATATGTAGTGATCATGGAACGGAAAAGCTATAATGTTTCTATGTTTTGGCACCCACCAATGTTGATAAATTATTGTACCAATGCATGAGAAAATGAACTTGAGCATTGGAGACCCGGTAGTTGGAATACTTCTAACCTTACAGACAAGAGGATAATTTTGAACGGCTGGTCTCTTGGTGCTTATATAGCCATAATTCGCAAATTTTAGAATATACTATAGATGTTCTTATGTTTCTTTGCTTAAAACTTATTTTCAAAGCCTGTGCCTGATTTATTAATGCATGGTACTAAAGTTACAAATAGGATTCACAATTTCTTTGGCCAAGATAGGTCACCTATGAATCATCATCTTCGTAGAAATAATGAGCAAATGGTGGGTTAACATCCTGTTATATTTCAGTCTTTGCAGAGGTAGCAACCAGGAATTGGCTATGTGCAACTTATACAACAATAGGTGCTCAAGCAGTTGCAAGATGCTTACTGACAGCAGTTTTCACGACATCTAACAATAGGTTTCTACAGATAAACTATTTTCCATGGTAAAGCAAGATGCTAAGAATTATTTATTATAGTTCTTCAAAGTTTCAAGTAGTGAGTAGTTGGCCTTAAAAGAAGAGAGGAAGTGTCTTGTGAAGGAGACTTCGAGTAGTTGGGTGATAGCGTGTTAGATGTGGATCACTGGTTACATTATTAAATAATAAGTGGATAGGTGAACTTCAAGGTGTTTCCTTGAACATAAATAGTATGGTGGTCACAAAATTACTAGTTCGACAATGCAATAGAACGCGTAATACTAGACTGTAAAGGTAGGTATTCAATGCAAAAGACATGTCATAGACTATTCTATGAGAATCCTACTAACGATAGGTATAGTGAAAGAAATTGCCAAAGAATGCCCTGAGATGAATAAAAAAGGGTTTGGTGATGTGGATGACTTGGCAGATGAATATTTAAGGAAGAGGGAGGCGTCCAAGCAGCGGAAAGGGAAACAACATTGAATGATTTAATTCCGCCGGATTTGCTGGATGTGGAAGCCCTGCAAACCGAATTGCAGGATCAAAGGGCGGTGTTGGGTGACATGGATCAAAGATTTCGGCATTTTGAATAGCCTTGATGACCTGGTTGCGCAATTTGGCGTGATGGGACCTGATACCAACAGAGATAGGAATGTTGGTAGGAGGCAACCAAGGGCAGCAGATGCACACGGTGATCTTATTGGCAATCCTGTAGCTGCAAATCGTAGATTACAGGTACCCGATGACAATTCTGAAGAAGATGATATCTTGTTCGAAGAAGAACAAACCCATAGGGGAGACAGATATGGTGGTAGAGATGGATATGGCGATAGATACGGATATAGCAGTAAAGGGATATGGTTGTAGAGACGGATATGGAAGTAAAGACAGCTATGGTGGTAGGAACGGGAAAGATCACTATGGATTTAGTTATGGTGATGGAGGTGATTTCAAATTAAAGGTTGATATTCCCAGTTTTAATGGAAATTTAAATATTGAGGATTTTATGGACTAGATAGCTGATATTGATCTTTCTTTGAATACATGGAAATTCTAGAAGGGAAGAGAGTAAAATTAGTAGCGTGTCATCTGAAAGGAGGTGCTTATGCCTAGTGGGAGAGGCTGCAAAGCAGGAGATATAGAGAAGGTAAATAACTGATGATGACATGGTATTGGATGAAACAATTGTTGTAGCAAGATTTCTACCCCCAAATTATGAGCAAATCTTGTTCCAGCAATACCAGAGATGTTGCCAAAGGTTGAGGACAGTTCATGATTATACCGCATACTTCATGCGGTTAGCAGAGAGGAATGATCTGCAGGAGAGTGAAGGTCAATAGGTGGTGAGATACTTGGAGGGTTTGAAGCCATAGATCCATGATCAAATCGAGGTCCATGTATTGCGTACTTTGAATGAGGCTAAAAACATGGCCATTAAGGCAAAATTGATGTTGCAGGAGAAGAACAGCCGATTTGATAGCGGTAAGCGCTATGGGGGTGAAAATTCTAGTAAGACAACCATTGAGAAAACTAGATCTATTTAGGAGATACAAGGGGGGGAAGAAAGTTGTGGAATCTAAAGAAGTGCAAAAGCAAACCAATCCTTATGCAAAATCCATATTAGGGAAGTGTTACCGGTGCAACCAACCGAGACATCGATCGAATGAGTGCCTGAATAGGAAGAGAGTAAATATAGTGGAGAGAGATGAGGAGGATGGGATTTGCTGTGAACCTAATGAAGGGGATGAATACGAGGAGTATAATGAAGATGGTGAGGGGACTTATGTGATCAGGAAGTTAATGGTAGCACCTAAGGAGAAGGAAGAGAGCTAGAGACATCAATTGTTTCGTACCAGGTATACGATTGATGGTTGTGTCTTTGATTTGATTGTAGACAGTGGTAGTTATGAGAATGTCATAAGAAGGACAATGGTTCGAGCCTTAAAACTACCAATTGAGAAGCATCCAAACACTTATACTATTGGGTGGATCAAGGCAGTAGAGAAGATTGAGGTTAAAGAACGTTGTAAGCTACTTTTTCCATCAAAAAATATAAGGATGAAGTCTATTGTGATGTAGTGGACATGGATGCTAGTCACATTTTGTTCGGTAGACCTTGGCAATTTGATGTCAATGCCCAACATGCAAGTAAAGAGAATGTATACAAGTTGGAGAAATGGAGTGAGTGAAATTTACCCTTTACCCACTAAAATAGACGAATAGTTCCAAAGCTTCTAAAGTGAAGAGGCATTTTCTTGACCATTACCATTCTAAGAAGGAGATGGAGGATGCTATAAGAGGACCCAAATAGTACATGTGCTGATTGTGAAGCAGGTGTTGACTGTTGGTGAGGAGGAGGAGATTAAAGAAGTGCCAGAAGGTGTTAGAAAGTTATTAGAGGAATTTAGTGATGTATTACCAGATGATTTACCAAATGGATTGCCTCCTATGAGAGACATACAGCATCATATTGATATAAATCCTGGTCCTAGTTTACCAAATTTACCTCACTATAGAATGAGCCCGAAGGAGAGTGAAATATAGTAAGAGAAAGTTCAGGAATTGCTCCAGAAGGGGTTCATAAAGGAGAGCATGAGTCCTTGTGCTATGCCAGCCCTATTGACACCTAAGAAAGATGGTAGCTAGAGGATGTGTGTACATAGTAGGGCAATCAACAAGATTACTATTAGGTATAAATTCCTTATCCCTAGATTGGAGGACATACTTGGCAGGTTGAGTGGAGCCGTGTTATTTTCGAAGATTGACTGAAGGAGCAGGTATCACTAGATCAGAATTAGGCCATAGGATGAGTGGAAGATGACTTTCAAGACTAAGGAGGGTCTTTATGAGTGGTTGGTCATGCCCTTTGGGTTGAGTAATGCTCTATGCACTTTCATGCGTGTTATGAACCAGGAAAGTAAATTATATGTGAATATGAAGAAGTGCTTATTTATGACTAGGAAGTTGCTATTCTTAGGCTTTTATTATCAGTGGTGATAGAATTCAAGTGTATGAAGAGAAGGTGAAAGCGATTAGAGAGAAGCTGAAGCAGCGAGATGTTGCATTGGCTCAAGCAAAGCTTGCCTACAATAGTGAGGTTCACAAGATGACAGGGAAATCTCCTTTCTCTGTGGTGTATATGAAGACTCCCCAACATGCTTTAAATTTGATTAAACTTCGAAAGAGTTCTGAATTCAATACTGTAGCGAAGAATATGACAAAACACTAGTAATCTGTGATAGCTAAAGTTCGAGAGAAGATTGAGCAATCTAATGCTAAGTATAAAGAGGCGGCTGACAAACATCGCCAAAAACGAGCTTTTGAGGTTGGTGAACAGGTGATGGTGTTCTTAAGGAGAGAAGATTTTAGTTGGCAGATACAGTAAGTTACATTCAAAGAAGTATGGCCCATATCAAATCATACGGAAGATCAACAACAATGCATATATAGTTGGGCTTCCCGAAAGCATGGGTATCTCGAAAATATTCGATGTTACTGATTTGTCTCTTTACTATCCTGATGATATACCTTTATATCCAGATAAGAACTCGAGATCGAGCTCTTTGCAGGTGGGAGAGAATGATGCAGATGACTTGGTAGATGAATATTTAAGGAAGAGGGAGTGGTCCAAGTAGCGAAAAGGGAAACAACATTGAATGATTTAATTCCGCCGGATTTGCCTTGGATTAACATTGAATGATTTAATTGTTTTGTTGATTTATTTCCTTTTTCTTGGGACTATATATATTATATTTAGTATTAGTCAATATTGTATTTATTAGGATTTTGACTTATAGGATTCTATCTTTTGGGTTTTCTTTAGTCAATATTGTATTTATTATTTTACCTTTCAAGATTTTGCCTTTTTTAATTTTTTTTTTTTTTTTTTTGTATAAATAGGCCTAAGACTCATATTTGTAGGAAGATCATATCATATCATATTTTCACTATTGAAACCCAAATTGAGAGTTTTTTTTTTTTTTGTTATTGCAAAGTTCTTGCAATTGTGTGTGTTTGAGATTCACTTGTCGAGTGTTCTCGTTCTATCCACAATAACTCGCTGCATCATTTGGGGCATTCATGGAAAAATCTGCGAGTGTAAATAGTCAACCACGACTTCAGGTTCTCATGGATTAAGGGAATCACGACAGTTAAAAAAAAGGTTAAAAAAATTAATTAAGTGATGTTGGAGATAGAACAACAACTCCTGTCATGGATCCATGTAAGAAAGATGAGAGCAGCTATCCTATCGCCATCGAAGATTTTAATGAAACAAGAAAATTTAGCCCATGACTCCAAGAAGACCATGACTGTGGAGCTCAATGATGGACAAATCAAACATTTTTTTTTTTTTTTGGACCAACAAATGAAAAATATAAACATGTGACTAACAACAAAACAAAGAGGAATCAAACATGTTCTACAAGCATGTTATGCAACTAACACAGAGACAAAGAAGTGATTAAAGACAGCAAATCAAGAAGATTCCAAGCCAGTTTCCTTGTGAATCTCAAAGGACTAACCAACGAGACAAATATGGGTGACTTAAATTGAGGCTAACATGAGATACGAAGATTCCTACCCTCCTAAAACACCTATATGCATCATGTTGAAAATATGGATTACAAATGAGCCAATGCAGACCAGCTAAGCAAGATAACTAGGTAAATCAACAATGAAGAGTCAACCATAGAGTAGGCATATCTACACCCAAAACAACCAATGAATCAGTGAGACCTATTCCACAAACACAGCAATTATGGATATAATGAAGGCGGAGCATTTTACCTCCAACATTTTAGATTGAGTTGAAGAAAGACTCAATAAGTGGCGACATCCTAGAAATAAAAGACGCCATGGTCAGAAAGGAATACCAAGTTGTGGAAGATAATGAACGAGAGCTCGTAAACTATTCGAGCCACTACAACAGAGCACCCAGACTGATGGACCTCACTCGGACCAACTAGGAGCTCGATTGGAACTCGTTTTACCAAACAGAGTATACCACCATCGAGTAACTAGCTTTCGAGTAAAGCCACTACAATGTGTGCTATGTCATGGTAGCTAAACAGAGTCGGTCACATCAAAGGGATTCCTAAAAGCTTTTGGAAATGGAGAATGCATGCCATGAACAAAAATCAAGAGGGATTTCTAGTAGTTCGAAGATATGAAATCATGATGATAGCTCCATATTTAAGTTTATCATGCTTGGTAGACGTGTTTCTAAGAGGGAGTGAAAGGAGAAGAGAGAACGGAGCTTAAAAATGAGAACTAAGCAAAGAGAAAGGGAACGGAGCTTTCTGTGTAAAAATGAGGATTAAAAAAAAAGTTGGAGGAGGAAGATGACAGAAAAAGTTATTCCTAATCCGTAAGTGTGTTGTTACCTGGTAAGGGACAAATGGTACCTCTTGTGTTGTTACCAATCAAGTTATGGCACCTCTTATATTTAATGGGACAAATGGTACAAGCCTGTACCGTATAATGCCTATACCGGGAGTGTGTTGTTACCTGCTAAGGGGATACATGATAATGTGTCTATGAATTGTGCAGATTATGATGGTTACAATTTCAAAAATTTATTTCGGCTTCAATGCTAGGCTCTTCTACAAAGTATTATGAATGATGATTAACAAGTGGCATGGCAAGGATACAAAGATGGTAAATTGAAAATCTATCTGTTTACTATTAGAATGGAATAGATATTGAGAAAGATGGTGGATCATGAATTTATGGGACTGATCATTGAGATGAAATAAATACTTGTTTGTTATGGTCAAGTAGCAAAATCAATGATAGGTATGGTGTGTTCGTTTTCTTTAAAAAAAATTCAGTCAAGCATCAAGACGAAACGAATAGGTTAGATGTGATTGAAGTATCAACAAAATGAAAGCAAAACTGATTTGTTGATGAGTATCACCACATAAATCATATATGGAGGATGAGTTGATATACATGAAGAAATCTTTTTTACCCATCAGAGGCATGCCAACATATTTTTGTCTTAAAGGCAACAAAAATGTCAATATGGGGTAATTCGTGTGGACAATACAATGTCATAGGGGAGTGCTCCAAGAAAATTTGATTGTTTGGTAAATGTTGCACTAGACTTTTACATTGCGAGCTGTCAAGAAATTAATACACCAAGCAATAATGCAGATAAGTTATAGCACATGTGCATTGGGTGAGACTTTTGTCATTCAAAAGGGCTTAACTAATGCTCAAATCCCTCCGATAGCCTGGAAGACTTTGGTCAAGGGGCAAAATGTAGATGTATGAATTTGTTATAAAAGGCTTTAAACTTAATTTTTAATTGGGTTTAATTATTTGAGCTATTGTGACAGGGTTTAAAGAGTTAGGTCTTTCAGTTGAGATGATCAAGGGAGTTTTGGCATGGTAAGCTTGGAGTATGGCTAGTTGGAATTGACCGGCCTAGTTTCAACTTTTTTTCAAATTGACTCACACACATTACAAGTAGATGCCTTAATGGGCTAGGTCCACAAAGGAGAACACTTCCATATCCATTATGAGAGAGACTTATCCTAGCCCATGGTCGTCTGTTTCATCTTATGAACGACCTTGATGGCTAGATCTTTATAAATATCCTTGGTCCCTACCTCATTTAGGATGATCGAAAATTTAGGACAAACGTCATCATGCCACCAAATTTCCATCTTAGTGAATCAATCGCTTGATTTACTCAAGAACGCACACGATATTCATAGTACTTAGTATGGTTAATGCTTTCTAGCTCCCTTACCTATCACACGTGTGTTAGAGTCTATAGAGATTGCTTACTCCTTCTTCCTACCCGATTCTCTCTTGACGATCCTTGCACGTGTCTTTTCCTTAGGTCTCGTATAGCACAATAGCCACGCAACACGCATGTGATCATTGCTGTCCAAAATCATACACACACATGTCAATGGCTAATAACTCTTCTCATGTAATCTTTGCTTTCAAATTTTGATAAACTCTCATATTGTTTGAAAATGTTTGATAAACTTTGTTTGAAAAAAAAAGATTTTATAATGTTTTTTAAGACTATACGGACCATTAAAAATTTTGAAATTTTTATAATTTGTAAATTGGGTATCATTTGGCCTTATCACATAATGTTAAAACTTATTGAATAATACACTTTTATATATTATAATTTTTTTATAAATATATACAATAACTCTCCTAAGTGGCTTTTGTGCAAGTTTTATATATATTGACTTGCTTACCGTGCAGATGGGAGAAAGGAATCTCTTTGTGATTGCTCTAAAGAAATTGCTAAAGTTGCACTAGACATCGTCACGGTTCGGTTCCAGACCCGAACCGCAGGTTCCTAGTTCCAAAAGTGATGGAACCGGAACCAGAACCGGACCCGTAGGAGCCAGTCCAGTTCCCCGTTCTTAGGAACCGTCGGTTCCTATTGTTCGGTTTCTGTTCTAGAGGAATCAGGAACCATGAAAAAATAAAAAATCAATTAAATAATTTACTTAATTTAACTAGAAAAATGCAAAATAAATTTTTAACTTGAAATAACATTGTGCCTAGCAATAATTGTTCATAGCATTAGTTAAAAGAAATTCTATAATTATATATTATTTATATATAATCACTTGCACTTTTTTAGTTGTTATATTAGCAATGTGACACTATAAAATATTTAAAGATATAAATAATTCTCAATAACAAAAAACGAATCACACATTGTTAAGAGAGAAAGTCTAATTTGATTAGAAGTCTACATAAATTTAACAATATATGATTTCAAATGTATTTATTACTTGTATTGTTAATAATAACACATTAAATATTGTGAATAGGAAATAATTTTTTTTATTATTTATGCAAAAATAGTTTTAAATATTTTTTTATAATCATAATTTTTTATAATTTTCTTTTCTTTTTTTCTTACTTTTTTTTTATAATTTTTATGGTGTAGAACCGCTGATTCTGCCAGTTCTTGAATCGACGGTTCCAAACCACCGGGTCATGCGTTTTTAGGAATGGAACCGTAAGGACCCGTTAAAACCGATGGGTCCTTTATCTGTTTAGACCTGCCATTGTCGGGTCGGTTCTCTGTTCAAGAAATTATATATGGTGAAATTATAAAATTCAATGTCATTACAATCTGGTCATCACTATATTATAATAAGGCTAAATCATGGCATAAAGTATCTTAATGACTATCATGATACATGATCACACAATTTCAAATGTTGTAAACCTAAAATTAAAAAAATTTCATATATTCTTTATGATATAGCGTGATTATAATTTATTATCAATGAAAGATCTTAATGTAATTTCTACGAACAAGTACCTAACATGTTACATATCACAAATTCAATTTTATCCACAAAAAAGATCATTACCATTTTAATGCAAAAAGATTAGAACATTCAAAAACTATATCATTGACAAGTTAGATCCTAAATTTCAAATTAATATTTTAAAACAAGTTTATGAGACAATCATTCATTGACAAGAAAAAATTTAATATAATGACTATACTATCATGATTAAAGTATTACTAATTTTACATTTTGAATTTTCATTTTTTTAAAAAACACAATACATTCATAACAAATTTTGATTATTATATTATATACTAATTTTTCTTTTTTCCTATTTATTATTATTATTATTGAAACTTACCTATGCTGCAGTCAACGCGTGGGGAGGGGAGGCAGCGTCAACAGGGTCGAAGACTTGAGACAGAGTGGCCAGTAAAGACCATGAAAGGAGTTAAGGACGTAGTGGGTTACAGAAGCGGCGATAGGAGCCTTGTGGCAGACGTTGTGGAGGAGGAAAGGGTCGGGCTTCCCGAACTCGCCGCAGCGCGGGTGGTGGTTGTCGGTTGACAGTGGTGGAGACTCCTCGTGAATACTCCAAAGCATCTATTTACTGCAGATTTCGATCTCCTAAGTATTCAGATGCTATTTTATTTTTCTGTGTCTTTGTTTCGTGTCCTCCTTTTTTTATTTTTCTTCCTATTTATAGAGTTAGAGTTTCAAAACGTTTTTTATTCAAATCCGAAAAAATCAGGCTAAAACGGTTATAATTTGCGATTAGCTGTCATTAACGTTCAAACACGTTGTGAGCGAAAAAATGGATTCTTGAGCTTTTTTCGGAAGTGTAAAAACGAATTTTTTTCACATTTCAAATCGATTTTGAAATAGTTATGGTTTATGAAATATGAAAATTATATATCAAAATGAAGTCTTTCGTGTCTAGTTTCAAAATATGTATTTGTTTTGTAAAAATGGGTTTGAAACGGGTCAAAAATGGACTTGAAAACCCCATCGGCAGCTGGAGGTATGAGATGATGAACAGTGATAATTTTTTTTTTTTTAATTTTTGAAATTATATTATACTATATTAATTATAATATTACATCATCATATATTTATTGCTATTAAATTGATTTATTTTTATATTTTCATTCCTAGTTTTAACAGTTATAATTTGCAAAAATTCAATTAATTTAATTATGTGTATACTAAGATTAGTACTTATTTTAACAAAATAAATGTCAAAAATGAAGTGTCTATAGCTGCCCCTCTTTGTGATGAGGTTGTCAAAAAACCTTATCACAAGATAAAGAAGACCTCATTTTGACTTTACCTTATCTGGAATTCCCGCTTCTTGGCGGGGGTGAGAGCTTTTCATGGTTTTGATATGCTCGTTGAATCGTTCTTGAGCAAGGATGCTTCATGTACTAAACCATCCCCCCTTGATTCAGGTCTCATGTACTGAGTCCTTACTTGAAAGGAGGTCGTTTTCTGAGTGGAGATAGTATTGTTTCTTGAGCAGAGATGAAGTTTTTTCTCGAATAGAAAAGATTCATGTTCTAAACCGCTGCTTTGAGGTGGATTGCTTATTGAGCGGAGGTGATTCATGTTCTTGAAACGTCTCTTGAACTGGGTTGCTTCTTAAGCGGAGGTGATTCATGTTCTGAAACGCCTCTTAAAACGTGTCGCTTCTTGAGCGTAGGTGATTCATGTTCTGAAAAGCCTCTTAAAATGGGTTGCTTCTTGAGATAACATTTGTCTTATATTTGATACAAGCGCGCTCTTTTGAGCTGGCACCTGATTTGGATAAGCGCTCCTTAACCGAGATTTGATTTGGTTCAAACACGCTCCTTGAGCTGGCATTTGTTTTAGATTTGATACAAGCACGCTCCTTTAGCTGGCACTTGATTTGGATAGGCGCTCCTTGAGCTAGCACTTGATTTGGATAAGCGCCCTAAGCTAGCCTATGATTTGGTTCAAACATACTCCTTAAGCTAGCATTTATTTTAGATTTGTTACAAACGCGCTCTTTGACTAGCACTTGGTTTGGATAGGCACTTCTTGAGCTGGCATTTGTCTTAGATTTGATACAAGCGCACTCCTTGAGCTGAAATATGATTTGGCACAAACACGCTCCTTGAGCTGGCGTTTGGCTTAGATGTAGTATGTGTGCTTCTTGAGCTGGCATATGATTTGATCCCTAAATCTTGTGTCCTAAGATCTTGTTTTCCTCTTACTTTGCGTGGCTTCTAGAGCCAATTTCCTAAAAGACATAATCCTAGCAAATATATTCATTTTATTATCATTTATTTTTTATTATTTTTCTCTTTCAAAACTTATCGGATTTTATAGGAGCTTCTAAACTTGTTAGAACACTCAATGAAGTCCGCTCATCACTAGGTTAGAGCACATTCATAGTGACTATCCTTTGAATTGAGTATCTCTGTTTGTCTTTTGATGGTAATTGGATTCTTTTGATGGTCTTGATGTCGGAACGATACAGGAGATGGTTTTTAGAGTCTCCTTTACTTTGCAGTTTCAGCTTCTCGACTTCTTATGCTATTCCCCTAAATAGGCATTTCTTTATGTAAAGATCAAATCTCAAAGTATTAAATGTTTTTATAACTTTATCAATTGCTCAAATCTCTCTCTCACAGTACTCATGTTTAAAAATTTGAGAGATATAAGGATGAAGAAAGCTTATCAATTAAAGTGGATGGTCAATGACTGATCTGATGATTGGGACGCTAGAGATATCTTTTTGTCGATAGATAACAAAATTAGATCACACATAGACAAAGTAGTCAACACATTTCTGAACTTGATAGAATTTTCATTAATTTCTCAAGAGTAGTACAACTTGACCACATCAGAATTTACAGGGTCTTTCAAATCTGGACCATCCACTTTAGTCAAAATAATGCACCACCAGGCAACCCTCTTTACTACATATGGTCCTTCGTAATTAGGAGTAAACTTTCCTCTAGGATCTTGAACATTCGGAGTACTTTTCTCAAGACTAAGTCTCCTTCTTTGAAATTTCTCGGGCGAACTTTCTTATGAATGCTCGAGCGATTCTTTGCTGGTAAAGCTGACCATGATATAGGGCGGTCATCCTCCTTTCATCAATGAGATTTAACTATCAATCCTATTTTTCACCATTCAGCTTCATTCAATTCGGTTTCTGCCAATATTCTGAGTGATGGAATTTCAACTTCAACTGGCAAAACTGCTTCCACCATAGACTAATGAATAGGGGTTGCCCCTGTTGATACTCTAATGGATGTTCGATAGGCCATGAGTGCAAAGGGTAGCATCTCGTGCCAATCTTTGTAAGTGATAGCCATTTTCTCTATTATTTTCCTGATGTTCTTGTTGGCTGCTTCAACTGCCCCATTCATTGAGGTCGATATGGGGTAGAGTTCCGATGTTTGATCCCAAAATTTTGGCACAATTCAGACATTAATTTGTTATTCAAATTGGTACCGTTGTCTGTAATGATTGTATCAGGGACTCCATATCTGGCTATGATATCTCTCTTGATGAACTTGACAACTACTCCTTTGGTAACATTAGCGTACGAGAATGCTTCAACCCATTTAGTAAAATAGTCGATCGCCACTAATATAAATCGGTGACCATTTGAGGCTTTTGGCGAAATTGGCCCTATCATGTCCATACCCCACATTGAGAAGGGCCAAGGTGAAGATAATGACTGCAATTCTTTGGGAGGAGCATTCATCTTGTTGGAGTATATCTGGCACAAGTGGCAATGTCTCACGTGTTTAATACAATCTGATTCCATAGTTATCCAGAAATAACCCATCCTCATAATCTTTTTAGCTAGCATATATCCATTCATGTGAGGTCCACATATCCCTTCATGGACTTCCTCATCAACATATCTGCTTCCGCCTCATCTACGCATCTCAAGAGAGTAGTATCAAATGATTTTTTGTATAATGTATTACCACTGAGCATGAAATGAACTGCTAAGCGTCTTAGTGTTCTTCGCTCCTTTGTTGAAGCATTTTCAGGGTATTTGCCATCTTGGAGGAATTCTTTGATATTAGCATACCAGGGATCTTTCTTGGGACTTCCTCGGTATTCAAGCAAAATGCCGGTTCTTCCTCAATGCGAACCTTTAAGGGCTGGATCTCAACTCCATCAGTGATTTGAATCATAGATGCTAATGTGGCTAATGCATCCGAACTGGTTCTGGTTTCTTGGCATATAAGTGAATGATATTTCTTTGAATTTCGTGCCAATTCTAGTAATATTGATGATAAGGCACCAATTTTGCATCCTTCGTCTTGTATTCTCCTCGTGTTTGAAAGATGATGAGAGAGGAGTCTCCATATACTTCAAGATCATCTATTCCATGTCAAGTGCCATCTTGAGGCCCATGATGCAAGCCTCGTATTCTGCCACATTATTAGTATAAGGGAAAGTCAATCTTGCTGAAGCGGGGTATTGTTTACCATCTGGTGATATTAAGACTGCCCCAATTCCACATCCGCATACATTAGCTGCTCCATCAAAGTAACTTCCATTTAGGAGTAGACTGTTCTGATTCTTTATCTGAATCTGCCAGCAATATGCCTTCATCCGGGAATTGAGCTTCTCCATCAATCACACTATCTTCAACCGGGTTTTCGGCTAGTTGATCTACAAGTGCTTGACCTTTAACTGAGTTTGATTCACATAAGTGATATCAAATTCTGATAACAACATCTGCCATTTGGAAATTCTCCCAATCAACCCTGGTTTCTGAGCCAAATACTTCAACGGATCATGTTTCGTATAAAGCTCTAATACAGTCTGTGCATGATCCACACCACGGCACAACAGTTCTTTCCACTTCAGTATACTTCTGTTCTCCTTCAGTGAATTTCTTACTCAAATAGTAAATAGCCCGTTCTTTCCCATCTTCATCTTTCTGTCCAAGCATACCTCCCATTGATTCAGGAAGTACCGTCAAATATAGGAAAAGAGGGCGACCAGGTGTTGGTGCTACTAACACTGGTGGATTCATCAGATATTGCTTGATTTCATCAAATGCTTCTTGACAATCTTTATCCCAATCAATAGCTGCATTTTTCTCTCAACTTGAATAGAGGGCGACATTTGTCGGTTAATTGAGATATAAACCGAGCAATGTAATTCAAGCGTCCCAATATGCCCCTGACTCTTTGATCGTCTTCGGGGGAGGTAATTCAAGTATGGCTTTAACTTTATCCGGGTCAACTTCTATTCCTTGTTGACTGACTACGAATCCCAACAACTTCCCTGAGGTCACCCCAAATGTACACTTTTCGGGATTCAACTTAAGATGGAATTTCCGTAATCTATCAAATAATTCCTCAATATTTCCACATGATCCTCATCTTCTTAGACTTAGCAATCATATCATCACATATACTTCGACTTCTTGATGCATCATGTCATGAAACAAGGTAACCATCGCCCTTTGATATGTTGCCCCGGCGTTTTTAAGGCCGAAAGGCATGACTTTGTAGCAGAATGTTCCCCAAGTAGTAATGAAGGTTGTCTTAGTTTTATCCTCTTCTGCCATTTTAATCTGATTATATCCCGAAAAGCCATCCATGAATGAAAATAGATGGTTTCTAGCCGTATTATCCACCAAGACATCTATGTGAGGTAAGGGGAAATTATCTTTGGGCGTGGCTTGGTTTAAATCGCGAAAGTCTACACAAACTCTAACCTTTCCATTCTTTTTAAGTACCAGGACCACATTAGCCACCCATTCAGGATAATCGGATACCTCTATAAAACCGACTTCCAACAATTTCTTTACTTCTTCTTTAATCTTGAGCAAGATATCTGGTCTAAATCGTCTTAATTTTTGCTTCTTTGGTTTGATATCTGCTTTAGTTGGTAATTTATGAACCACTATAGAGGTATCCAAACCAGGCATATCTTCGTAGGACCATGCAAACACGTCTAAGTAATCAGTTAATAATCTTATCAATCTTTCTCGTTGCTCAGCGGATAAGGTGGTGCCTATTTTCAAATTTTTAGGCTCATCTTCAGTTCCAACATTCACTACTTCTGTAGGTTCACTGATCTCAATTCTGCCTTGTTCATATTTTTGTCAACTTTTCTCTATCCCAGTGTGATCACTAATATCATGTTCGACGACTAACCCAGTAGGTCAATATTTTCGTTATCTATCGGCGCAAGAATATCTCTTACTTTCACCATCATCATCAGATCTGAAAAAGGCAAGGTAAAGAAAGAGAAAAAGGAAGAAATGTGAGGGAAAAGAGAAAGAGATGAAAGAAACAAAGAATTTTTATTAATGACTATGATTCATGGAGTACATTTGAGCAATTGATAAAAGAAACAAAACATAAAAACCCTTCATGAATTCAACCCTTACTCAAAGGTAACCCTAGAGTTATTAAGGGGATAGTGAACCAATTATTCAACTCCCGAACTGGATGGGAGCTGCAAGAAGGCTCCAACGATGCATGTGGTTTCTGGACATGAGCCGGTTGTGGGAATGTGACTTTGATATCTGGAGACTCGATAGGGGTATTATACCATTCTTCTCCTTTCTTCTTTCGGGCTTTCTTTTTCATCTCTCTTCTATCTAGGAGTAGGGACATATCCCAGTCCAAATGTCCCTAAATGTCCCTCTTCTTGAATCATATTGGCTTCTTCAAAGATTTGTAAACCAAAGTCTTCGGATCCTTCTTCGCCAATATAGGGTATAGCAGTGTCTTTGAAGATAGCATGGTCTTGTTCTCCTAACCGTAACGATTTGTCCATTTGTTATAAACTTGACCATCTGATGCAGACTAGACGGTATTGCCCCAGCTGAGTGAATCCAAGGCCTTCCAAGCAACAAATTGAATGATCTTGGTATGTCTAGAACTTGGAACGGAATAGTAAAGTCTTGTGGGCCAATAGTAACTTCCAAGTCTATTTCTCCTGATATGCCTCTCTTGGATCCATCAAAAGCTCTAACAATAGTAGAACTGGACCGGAGGTTAGATGCATCGATACCAAGTAAGTTCAAAGTAGCCAATGGACAAACATTCAAAGACGACCCATTTTCGATGAGGACTCGGGCTACAATCATTCCATTACATTTGGCCATTATGAATAGGGGCTTCGTGTGTTGAGTGCCTTCTGCTCCCAACTCATCAGGTGAGAAAGAGATTTGTCCAAAGCAAATACTGAATTTACTACATGTTCCATTGTTTCAGTAGCAACACCTTCGGGAACCTTGATTTGTTGGAGTATCTTAAAGAGAGCCTCCCGGTGTTTTTCAGAAGTCATTAACAAACCCATTAAGGATATTTGAGCCGGGACTTTAGCGAGTTGATCAATCTTATAATCACTTATCTTCATAATCTTGGTCAAGGCTGTTTTCTCATCAGATTCCTCCTCCTTTTTCTTATCTTTTCTTAGTGGGAAGAATTCCTCTGCCAATGTTTTCTCTCTTTCGGGCTCTGAAGCTTTCCCAAGTTTTCCGACCATGGGCCTAGGAACTTGATTAACAGCTTGATAGTTGAACGGGGCGGCTTTATAGTCTTTCGGTGCAATGGGCACATGGAATTGATACCTCATCGATTTCACCTCATATGGGGCTTCTTTCTGCTCTCCTTGACATTGGATAACTATCTTCTTTGGATTGGACTGGATCATTCCGATAAAAGGCTCGGGTTCTTCAATCGTGATCATGTTGATCGTGGGCCCATGGTTTGGGAGAGGATTGGTGTTGACATTAGGGGTCGGGGTTTCAATGAAATCTAGTTGGACCAATTTAGCATCAATGAGGTCTTGAATCTTGTTCCGAAGCCTCCAACAATAGTCAGTAGAATGACCTATTTGCCCCAAATGATAATCGCATTTTTGCTCGGGGTTATATATCTGGGTTTGTAGTCTTCTCTAGGTGTTTCAAAGGTGATCAGATTGTCAGCTCTAAGCCGGGCTAGAACTTGGCTAAGGGGTAGGAATTTTGGTGAACTGTCTTCTGGGTCTATTGAATGGTTGGTTTTGGGATTGTGGTTGTTGTGACCGGGTGAAGGGTTGATTAGTGTTTGGGGTTTGTTGGTAGGTGTAGGATTGAGTAGGTTTAGTGTATGGGGTTGAGCTGACTACACTGACAGTGGTATCCTTCCCTTTGTTATTGTTGGAGTACTTGAAATTTGTAGCCTTTTTCTCCACGTGGATCCTCCCGGTAATAATGGCACTTTCAATTCTACACCCGGCCAATACTATCTCAGAGAAATTAGCAGTAGTGTGTCCAATGAGATGAGTAAAGAATGGTTCTTCTAAAGTATTGATGAAAGTGAATGTCAAATCTTTCTCCGGGATAGGGGTAGATACCATAGATGCCATTGATCTCCATCTTTGAGCATATTCCTTAAAGGACTCATCTTTCTTCTTCCTCATATTACTTAAATCCCACATAGAAGGGGCCACTTCAATATTGAACTTATATTGATTGTAGAAAGCCCTAGCCAATTTGTCCCAAGTATTAATCTCATCAAGATCCAAATGAGCATACCATGCTAAAGCTGGACCGGTAAGGCTATCCTGAAAAGTTTGGATAAATTGCTCATATTGAGTGTACCGGCTCATCTTCCTCACATAGAGCCTAGTATGCAACTTTGGACAACCAGTACCATCATACTTTCAAAGTCGGGAATCTTGAACTTCTCGGGGAAAGCTCCCGCTTCGATTGTAGGAAAGCTTGTGATTCTAGTTTGATCAAATCCTTCCATTTTCTCAAAAACTTTGAGTTTCTCATTGAATTGAGTTAGAAGCCTTTTCTCCATTTCTTTTTTTTAGCCTCAATTTCCTTCTTAAACTTAGAAGAATCGGTTTCGACAATGGCTAGTGGTTCATGATTAATTACCTGTTCCTCAATAGCTTGACCATCAGTCCCTTTCTTTACCCTGGAATGTCCTGTGGTAGTATCTTGAGGGGCCTTAAGGTGTTGCGTGAGAAAAATCATTTGCTCGGCCATTCAAAATACCATTTGTTCTAAAGTAGTGAGCCTTTGCTCGAAAATCGCATTGGAATTACCAGAATTATTGTCGTTGTTGCTAGCCATTCTGGATTTAGACCTAGTGATGATCGGACTTCGAACCGGGTCTGACCATTTAGGAGCTATCTTTTAGAAACTGTTTTGTTTGAAAACAAAATTTCCATAGTTTAGAGAAGAAAGTGTATATATTATTATATGATTCTCAACAAAATGAGCAAACGGTTCGCGGTTAATATATACACAAAAACAAATAAACGGGTAGCAAAGAATATACAAGAACATATAGAGACAAGAATATATATGGAAAAGAAAAACGCATGCGCATGTAAATTGAGATGATGAAGAAGCTTTGTAGCAAAAAACCATTTTATTTCATTAAAGCTGAATTTACTCAAGGAGTCAAATACATGACCTAAACCGAAAAGCTAAACAAAGAAATTTTTATCCTAAACCAAGCGCCTAACCTTGCTAGGACACTTTGAACGATCCTTAAGCTCCTCGATAGTCCTCTTCGCCATCCTCGATTGAGCTTCAAGTGCTTGAACCTTGCTTGAGAACTTTGAACTTCCTTTTCCATTTCTCGCTCCTTCTTCTTCATCTCAGAGCTTGAAATTCAACTCGTTCACTTTTGCCCTTTGGTTGAGGATGTACTCTTTAGTGGCTCGGTATTTCTTCACTCAGTATTAATGGGGTCTATTGTGTAGATCGTCTTGATTTCTCTTGTCTCCCATTTGCTTGTATCAACCCTAGCCTTCTCTCTCTTTGTGCCAAAGGAACACTCGAGTCATCATATTCCATAGTAAACTCCTTTAATGATGGCTTGCTAGTTATATCTTGAAGTGTTCCATATTGTCTTATCACACGAGCCGGATAATATCCCATGGACCCTGTCAAACCAATCAAAGGAATTGTCGCATACTCTCTACATTTGGTTATTCCCGTATGAGAATGGAACCACTTAGCAACCCAAAGGAAAGTGTGAGCTTCTCTATCTTGGAGTAAGTGCACCCATTTATCGGTCCTTGGAAGATCTTGAATGCGAACTCTTTCACTAAAGCTTAAAATAAGATCATAACTGTCTCTAATGTGGCAAGTTGGACTCAAATTGCTCCCATAATCTCTAGTGTGGCCTGCAAACCATACTATCAAGAGTGTCATACTAGACTTGAACTTCCCATGGCCTCTTTTCTTAAAATGGTTGAGAGATCTATTTTGTTCAGCGAGCAAGGCCGGGATATAAGACTTTCCTACCAAAAATTGGTCCACTAATTCCACTACCTGATAGTGGATGAAAAGATCCCCATTAGGGAAGAGGATAGTACTGAATACGGCGGCTATAAAGGCGTTGATGCGATTTTGCTCCCATGCTACTATACCTCCATAGAAGATAGACTTATTGTCCTTGTAACTATTTGGAGAACCAAACCACTTGAATAAATCAGAAAGCCGAATGGAGACCAAATTACAATTCTTGAGAGCTTTAGACACATCGGTCTTCTTAATCCCTAAAAAGGAGTTGAACAAGTTGATCGACCCTTTACTAAGTTGAGGAGCATATATTCCCGCATGAGTTGGTGGAGCTTGAAGAAGCCTCGTGTATTCCTCACTAGTGGGACTCAAAGTGTGCTCACCAAGGCAAAAGGCGGCCTCATCAATATCCATAAGTAAACCAAGGCCCGAAAATGATGAATGGGGACCTGGACTTTTGGTAGAGAAAGAATAGGTCCCAAACGGTCTTCAATGAATCCTCTTTGTTCTGGCTTGAAAGTTTGTAACCACTTGCTCAAAATGCGCATCGGATTAGTAGGCTCATGAACATAGATCTCGGGAGTAAGATGGCCCCATATGTTGCTATTACACATACTATCTGCCATTTCCTTATTCTACATATTACAAAGAGATGTGTTACAACACGGTATATACATTTTCATGGTACACTAAACTGAATACAAAGACAGAAACGAGGTTACAAGGATTTACAAGACATATTTACATAACGGATTACAAGGGAAAGTTAACTCCTATAAATTCAGTTTTGTTTTGTAAAGAAATTTAAAAAAAACACTTTGGCTACAAAGCTTGATCATCATCACCTTCATGTAGTGAATGCAAGAAGGGTGGGTTCTAAAGATCCCCCAATTAATGGGCCATGGGCCACATTAACAGGAATGGAAGGCTAATTCGTGTCTCGAATGTTGGATAACCATAACACTCGAGACCTACTGGTGTCCTCCCATCTAAGTTACCTAAGGTGGCCCGGGTTTGACCACATCTAGCACATTTTTTTTCAAAAATACATATCCCCTCTAATAACTCTATATAGATAATATCTGCATATAAGCACACGGTTAGCACAAACATCTACAAATATACAAGATATTTAAAAAAAAAGAAAGCAATTTATTATGAAAAGCATAAAGTGGCAAGCCCTCTAAAAATAGTCCCCAGTGGAGTCAGCAAGCTGTAGAGCCTGGTTTTCGATTTCCTTTAATTCGATTCGTACTAAACCCTAACCCATTTAATACGAATCCTCAACTATGAATTAAAGGAAATTTTGAATTTTTTTTAAAAGATTTTGGAGTCACCACTCGACTAAAGTCGAGAGAAAAAATAAACCAAAACCAATGGGTAGGTTGATTTTGGTTTTGCTACTGATTTGTAAAAAAAATCATTCTGAAAACGAAAACCAGATATTAACTTGAATTCGGGGGCTAACTTATTAAAACCTAAACGGTTACCACTTTAACTTTCCAAATTTAAATTGCTTTCTTTTAAACCCTAACTTCAAATTTTAAAGTATTTAGAAAGATCTGACTAACTAAACATATGGTTAACATGCACAAAAATACTAATCTAATTCCATCAATAATCATATATAATCTAAAAAACTCGAAATATTCAAATTAATCAAATCTTATCAAATTCTATCAATATTCATATATTATAAACTAAACAAATCAAATAAATTCACAAAAATAATTTTTTACATAGTTTAAGTCGTCCATTTAGGTGCCTACGTACCCGCTAATCGAGATCAGACCACGCGTAGTTCTTTTAGAAAAATTTAATTTGTTGGTTAATTTTAGAATTTTTCGAAATCTTTTCGCTTTAAGTTTATTAAATTTTATTAATTTTAACAAAATTAATTTTTCAATATGGATCCTAAATCTATCAATTTTAGTTTTTTTTTTTAATAAAAATTGGACTTTTCTATGTGACAAAAATTTTGAACAAGAAATCATAACCACATATCATGCATATCAATTGATCCTACATATCATCAAGAATAAAAATATTATAAGGAATATCAATATTTAACAAGCTAATTTTAACAAAATAATATCATGGCATAATCAAGATTTATATATCATTGAAATTACATTATGAAAGGCAAGATTTCAATGTGGTTTCATATATGGTGAAATTATAAAATTCAATGTTATTACAATCATGGTCATCATTATATTATAATAAGGTGAAATCATGGCATAAAAGAAATCTTAATAACTATCATGATACATGATCACACAATTTCAAATGTTGTAAACCTAAAATTAAAAAAATTTCATATATTCTTTATGATTATGGCGTGATTATAATTATATTATCAATGACAAGATCTTAATGTAATTCTACGAACAAGTACCTAACATGATACATATCACAAAATTCAATTTTATCACAAAAACAATATCATTATCATATTAATGCAAAAAGATAGAACATTCAAAAGCTATATCATGACAAGTTAGATCCTAAATTTCAAATTAATATTTTTAGAACAAGTTTATGAGACAATCATTCATTGACAAGTAAAAATTTAATTATAATGACTATACTATCATGATTAAAGCTATTACTAATTTTACATATTTTGAATTTTCATTTTTTTTAATAACACAATACATTCATAACAGTTTTTGATATTATAATTATATACTAATTTTTCATTATTCCTATTTTATTATTATTATTATTATTATTATTATTATTATTATTATTGAAACTTACCTGTGCTGTAGCCGGCGCGTGGGGAGGGAGGCAGCGTCAATAGGGTCGAAGACGTCAAGACAGAGTGAGCAGTAAAGACCACGAAAGGAGTTAAGGACGCAGTGAGTACAGAGGCGGCGATAGGAGGCCTTGTGGCGGACGTTGTGGAGGAGGAAAAGGTCAAGCTTCCCGCACTCGCCACAATGCGGTGGTAGTTATCGGTTGACAGTGGTGGAAGACTCCTCATGAATACTCCAAAGGCATTTATTTACTACAGATTTCGATCCCCTAAGTATTCAGATGCTATTTAATTTTTCTGTTCTTTGTTTTCGTGTCCTCCTTTCGTGTTCTTTTTCTTTCTATTTATAGAGTTAAGGTTTCAAAACGTTTTTTAACAAATCCAAAAAAATCGGTAAAACGGTTATAATTTGCGATTAGCTGTCATTAATGTTCAAAATTAACGTTCAAACACGTTATGAGCGAAAAAAATGGATTCTTGAGCTTTTTTCGGAAGTGTAAAAACGAATTTTTTTCACATTTCAAATTCGATTTTGAAATAGTTATGGTTTATGAAAATATGCAAATTATATATCAAAATGAAGTACTCGTGTCTAGTTTCAAAATACGTATTTGTTTTGTAAAAAATGGGTTTGAAAACGGGTCAAAAATGGACTTGAAAACACCCCATTCGGGCAGCCGGAGGTAGAGGTCATGAACAGTATTTTTTTTTTAATTTTTGAAATTATATTATACTATATTAATTATATATTACATCTATTATATTTATTGCTATTAAATTGATTTATTTTTCTAATTTTTATTCCTAGTTTTAACATTTATAATTTGCAAAAATTCAATTAATTAATTATGTGTATACTAAGATTAGTACTTATTTTGAAAAAATAAATGTTAAAATGAAGTGTCTACAGCTGACAACCTATCTTATTATGGTAAATTAGAAAATGTATACACTAATATCATTATAAACGGGCTTAAAATTATAATATTATTATTTATTTGAACTTGACTCATATATTAGATGATAGGGTCTTGCAAGTCTAATTCATTTAATGAGATAACTGTAGATATTTAACTTGGTGGACTTAGAACATGAACAATTAGACTAATCCATTGCATTAACTTCTATTAGGTAAATTCATGCACACAAAATGATAACCACTAGCCTTGACCCATAGTAAGTTCATTCAGGATAAGTATAAAATGAGCTTGCTCTATTTGATCTGTCACTCTCTAAGATGATTTGATAGTTGTCATTCACCCTACTTGGCTAAAAAATTGAATCACTTCTCATCATTTAGAACATTTTGAGAAAGAGGACAAATAACACTCTATAAGAGAAGCTTCACTCACAAAAATCAAACAAGTAAATCAAGTGACTATCACTTTAATTGCTTAAGCACTATAAAGTTGAAGCACGAGATTCACTCAAACTCCCTTTCCTATCACTCATGTATTCAAGACACCAAGACCATTTCTTCCTTCCCATCATTCTCTTTAAGTCATCAATCAAGCATCACCTCCTCATCATACTTTGAAGCCATGTGTACAGTACAAGAACCACTTATATGCATATGACCACTTTAGGAAGAACTTATATCTATAAATTTTTATTAACTATGAAAAATAGGAAATTAAATCTTCCTCCTACCAAGATCAACTCACCTAGCTTGTTCGACTTTTCTTTTGCTTTTGTTTCATATTTACATAGAAACAAGAAAAATAGGGGAAAAACAAAAAATAAAAAGAAAAAGAAAAAGAAAAGAAACACATGGTTTAGTTGAAACGATACATAAGCATTTAAACTGTAGATGATTTGAACTAATCTTGAGCTATTTGAATTTAGCTCACTTTAATCTCGAGCTCAAGCAGTAAATGAGTCAAGCCCAAGCTCAAAGTAGAGCTTAAAATAAAGCTTATTTGCTTAAATGAGTTGAACTTAAGCTCTGATTTAAGCATACAAGCTGGAGAAAAAAACAAGCTAGCTCGCAAACAAGACTGATGATAAACTTGTAAGTAGGCCTATTAACAACTTCGCTAACAAGCTCATTAATAGGCTTATAACTTTAATATTAATATTATATTATACATATAACTTTAAAAAAATTTCTATTTAATATATATACACATATAGCAGCCTTTATTTATTGTCTTTAGGTAAAATAAAAAATCAAACTACATAAATTTAAATGAAAACACGCAAAATAAAGTTGTAATCTTGCCTAAACTCCATTTAGTAAGAAAACAGATCAGAAATGAAATTTAGCTAATGCAAAACTTAAAATAAAATAAGACAAATTGAGATAAATAATTAGATTGTGATAATATACCTAATCACATGCCAATATTTTTATAATTCTACTAACCAAACTATTTACAACTAATTTCCATGCTAAATCCAAAATAAGTTTCAAAATTTATTCATACTTCTATACTAATTAACTAATAATATCTAACTAATTAAATATGGAAATTTGGGGCATTTCAACTATAATGATTCCTTGGCAAAAGAATAATTCTTTTTGCTTAGGATTCTAAAGTATTTCTTATCGCAAAATCCTTATGACATTTTTCGTGTTTCTTCCCTTACACTTAAGATCAAACTCCCAAAGATGCTAACTTTGTCTCTTGAGTAATGAGCGTAAGAAAAATAGAAAATACTTCAATTCCATTGATCGGTTCAAAAACGAAAAAAAAAGGAAAGAAAAATGGATGAAATTATTCCTATAGAGCCTACTTAAACTACTTTCCCTCCAAATTGAAGAAACAAGATGGAAAAAAATGGCATATATTAAATGGATAAATCACATCAAAAGGTCATAACATTTGAGGGTAAGTTTATTTGAGTTCACAATGTTTCGAGTGGTTAAAAAGAAGTCTCAATATTTAGAGAAGTGGGTCAATTGAGTTCATTATTGTTAGGGTGCAAGTGTGAGAATCCCACATGGGAAATATGAGACTTGTGTGAAAAGTTTATAAGAGGGAAGACCCATTAACCCATTGCTTTAAGGTTTTGGGTTCTAGATGGTATCAAAAGCCCAATTGTGTTATCCTTCATAAAGCCCATTGGATTTCTCCCCATTGAATGAATACTCCAAACCTTAACAATTGCTATCAGAGCTGATGGTTCGGCCTGAAATCTCCCATGGTTAGCCCACCGTGTGGAAAAAAGAGCTTTGTAGTATGACTCATCTGTGAAACCGATGGTGAGTAGGTGGGACCACTTACAAAGCGAGTTTAGTAGAGTCAATTTGATAAGCTCTTGTTAAGAGGGAATATGGCCTACCCCATTATGGAGACTCATACTTGAGCGGGAGATTGTTAGGGCACAAGTGTGAGAAACCCACATGGGAAATATAGGACTTGTGTGAAGAGTTTATAAGAGACAAGACCCATTAACCCATTGCCTTCAGGTTTTGGGTTATAGATGGTGTCAAAAAGCCCATTTGTTTTATCCTTCACAAAGCCCATTGGATTTCTCCCCATTGAAGGCATGCTCTAGATCCTAACAATTGGTATAAGAGCCGATGGCTCAACTGGAAATCTCCCATGGTTGGCCCAACATGTGGAAAGAAAAGCTTTGTGGTATGACTCGTCTGTGAAACCCATGGCGAGTAAGTGGGATTACTCACAAAGCGAGTTTAGTAGAGTCAGTTTGACAAGCTCTTGTTTAGGGGTAGTATATCCTACCCCATTATCGAGACTTACACTTGAGGGGGAGATTGTTAGGGGTGCAAGTGTGAGAATCCCATATGGGAAATATAAGGTTTATGTGAAAAGTTTATATGAGGGAAGACCCATTAACTCATTGCCTTAAGGTTTTGGGTTATAGATTGTGTCAAAAGCCCAATTGTGTTATAATTTACAAAGCCCATCGGATTTCTCCACATTGAAGGCATATTCCAGATCCCTAACAATTATTGACACTTGCCAACAAAAAAAAAATATTTAAAATTAAAATTCATAACATTTGGCATATTGTGACACATGTCAATGATGACCTCAATTGACTCACTTCAATAAATGTTATGACCTCAAATGAACTTATTATTTAAACGTTATGGCCTTTTCTTTAATCAATCAAAATATTGTGACTCAAATGAACTTACTCCCAAATGTTATAACTTTTCAGTGTAATTTACCTTATATTAAATTTATTGATTTGCCCCTTCTACACTATATGGGATACTAAAGGTATCTATGGTTCTTTTGTTTATTTAAGACAAAATAGAAACTTCTTTTGCTATACCATAAATTAGTAGTGTAGATGTTGTAAGCCCCTAATTTTTAGGGTAAGATCAAGTTCAAACCCTAAACCGGAAAGTCAACTAGAGACCCTAAGTCAACAAATTCCCACAAACTCTAGTAGTTTAGATTCGGCAACCCTGGGTCCCTAAACCAAGAGGTTGAAATACAAGTGAAGAGTGTAGATTGATTCATAATAATATTAGTGCTTGAAAAGATCAGATTAGCAAATTTTCGATCTATTTCAAACCCGATCGGATACAGATCTTAAAAAGCGTGTCCTGAGGCTCGAGATATTAAAAATACTATATTAGTACCGTTAGACTCGTAATTTTATAAGATTTCCAAATATATCGGTTATATAATTTTTCGGGTTATAAAAGTCACAGTTATAACATTTTTATTATATTTTCATTACTACCGGTACTTTAAATGTCTAATCTACTTTTTTATTTTTTTTACATTATTCATCAAGTACAACCACCATAACCTATTTCTTACATCCTTACAACCTATTCCTACAATTTCATCATTTTTCTTACAATTTACTTTTCCAATACAACATTATTATTTAAATTACTTAATTTATGTTTGAAACTTACACAACACACATCTCTCTCTCTCCCATACGCTCTAAACCGGCACCCCCTCCCCCTTGTTACCTCTCATTTGTTGATTTTTCCTTCATTTGTTTAATCACACAAACCCTAAATTCTTTTTCTATAAATATCCCTTTATGGCTTTTCTATTTTACTTTCTTTCTTTCTTCATTTTCACTTTAGAAAATTTTTTGCAAAACTCTCTCTTCCTCCTCTCTAAATGCTGTGACACTCCCTCTCTACACACACACACACACACACATTTTTGTTTACTTCAAGTTTTCTTGTTCCAAAACATCTATAGGTAATAGATCTATAGTTTACAACCTTAAAAGCATGTAATGGCAAGATCATTCATGTGTGATTTCACTTAAAAATCCCCATGAGCTTTAAGCTAGGGATGTGGAAACACTTGAACATGAGATCCTTGCCATCACAATGTTGTAGATCTTATTATTTAATATTATTTTGCTATTACTTTGTTTTATTGTTAAGATATGTTGTTATTATTAATGTTTTGTGCATGTATTCATCATCTAGCCATATCCACATAATAGTCATAGTACTCATGCATTTATAACTAGTATAATATACTAGATCTAGTTGTTGAGTTCATAAATGCCTTAGGCTTTTGTTTTATGCATCTAAATAACTTGTAATAAGATGATGATAATAGGAAAATATTAGAAAGCTTTAGATTTACTTTAGTTTCAACAAAAATGATTTTTGAAAATTCGGATAAAAAAGGAACCCTATTTAGAAAAGCTATTTTTCAACTTCAAAATGTGCATTTTACTTTAAAAATGAAGGGCTTAGGGAATAGATATCATAAATGAGTGATCTTGATGAGTAAAACTTAGATCTACTAAGAAATATTTCAAAACAAGGAAAAGTTTACAAAAGTATGTTTCAATCCCAATAATAAGTTTTAAATCGTAATAAGGGAAGCTTGAAGCTAAATACCTATTTTTCAACCCCAAAACAATTTTTATTAAAGAAATGGAAGCCTTAAGAGTAGGTTTGATTAGGGAATAGTTTTTGAGAGATTAAATGAGTTTTTCAAAGGAAACAATCTTAGATGAAACTTTCAAAATTCGGATTTGAAAATGACCACTATGTAAACACCTATTTTCAAATGCCAAAATGATGGTTTTCATAGAAAAATAGAAGCCCTAGGGGATACATATAATAAAGACCAAAATTTGACAAAGATAAAAGAGGTTTATCAAAGTATAATCCTAAAACAAGGAATGGTTTCAAAGAATAGATTAAACGATGTTTTCATTCCATAACAATTTTGTAAAAATTCGTAATTAGGTGGACTACCTACTTAAACATCTATTTTCTAACCCCAAAATGAAGGTTTTTATTAATAAGGTGTTGAGTATATAGGTCATCAAGGTTGAGTTTTGATAAAAGCAAGTGGGATTTTGCAAGAAGAAAAACTATTTTTCTTAAGTCTAGTTGCAAAGCAAAAGTTTTTCAAAAAGGATTTTTGATATCATATCATTGAGTATATACATATAGATATCTCATCTCATAACATTCATGATAATAACTTATTAATTTTGCATGTACACATAATGCACTTGGTAGAAATAAAGTTAGGAAAATAGTGTCTTATACATCCTATTAAGCATTATCTAAGTACAAGAGTAAATAGCTTCATCAACACCCATGAATCATGCAGGATATCGAGTTATATATGTATAACATAGAGACTTACAAGATATATCTTTAGTATGATACTTGGATTGAAATTAGGTGTTGAATTGTGGGATGGGAAATTCGTATAGTATACTGTACCTACTGTTCATGGACCAAACAACCTTGTTTGTTGGAAATAACTCTATAATTAGATAGCTCTCGTCGAATAGGTAGAAATCGGTATATAATATGCGAAATTATAAGTTAAAAATGACCAAGTTATAGCCGTTTTAAGTTGGAATTTCCTCTTAGACGAATTTTAATGAATTTGTTAGAACAGAATTTATAAGTTCATTCAAACTTTATAGAAATACTCATTAGAGTTATTTCTTTTGACTAGGAGACTTGGGAGAGGGAATAGACCTTCCCGAGGATTATTACGATTAAGTGGATTTTTGCGCCATGGCAAAGTGAGTTCACTATCTTTAAATTATATATTTACGATTGTGCCTGTAATGTTAGCGGCATTAGAATTAGGGCAAGATAAAATTTGATTGTGTGTATGTGAATTCTACTTAGGTGAATTGATGATAAGAATATCGAAATGGGCTTGTTGTAAATATTTGTATGAATTAGTATAGAATTGAAGTGTCTATAATACCTATGATTACCCATAAATTGTTAATAAATATGCCATGATCTTATAATTAAATTGACCATTCATACCATATGTGAGTCAGATTCCATAGGTTATTATACATTTATGGGAAGAAGGCATAAAAGTTGAGCAACGAGGGCCTGTAAACTCGAATGTTGGCGTAATGGCTGAAAATTAAAATGGTAGTGGTGTAGGCACTTGTATCAACTACAAATTGTGTGTGGGTGGGCACCTATATCAACCACAATAAAAATGAGAAAAATTGAAATTTATGATTGTATGGGCCTGAAACACCTAACCCCGAATGGAGGGCATAAATCCATTCAACATAAGACTTCCGATAGGTCTTATGGTTGTTAATATAACTTGCCTGATATATATTACTTGTTGAGTATTTAATTTTAGAAGTGAAACTTACTAAACTTGTAAGCTTATACCCCTATAGTTTTCTGTTGCAGTATGAATATTTATGGCCATCTCCGAGAAGCTACTTTCCTCAGGTACAACTTTTGGAATCTAAGGAACTTTTTAAGAAGTCGGGACCTAGATGTAGGCCTAGACTTCTAGTTGAATCTCCTAAAATGATATATATATATATATATATATATAATGGATGTAGTAAGAGATTTTTGAGGACTTAAGCACTCTTAATATTTTGGCAAGGATATGCCCCTAGTTCATTTAATAGATTAATCTGGCTATAACTGTTATGATTTACTTTCTTATTGCTATGTATTCTTAAGCTATTTCGATTCAAAGTATGGTCCTCTATTTGATGAACATGAGCCTTACACTTGATGTTTAAACTCATGGAATGACTAAAGTAGTCATACACGAGTGTAGATATTGAGTGTGGCGGACTATTACGTTTATGGTACTTTGGGGCGTGACAGATGTTCTTATTATTTGTTTGTTCGTAAATATAATTATTTTGTAAAGGCATACTAGTAATTTAATATTATATCTTATTGTATCCTTAATAACGAATAAGATTCATTCCATTTTCATTCTCTCTTGCATCTAAACACAACGAAAGGGATTAAATACTTTTGGGGGAAATTGCAAATTAATGTCTAAACTTTTGCTTAAGTATGGATTCACTCCTTAAACTTTTAAAATGCACTTTTTGACCCAAACATTAAAAAATGGGCACTGCTAAGGACAATGGACATTTTTCGTTAAAAAAAAAATGAAGGAAATTGAAAATTATCCTCTCAAATTTTCACCTATGTGTGGATTCACCCTCTAAACTTTCTTATATATGCAAATTTATCCCTAAAAATTTCAAAATGCACATAGAAAATGTTATGCGTCCTCATTTATGCTAAATATTGAAATTTTAAATGGTTTAAAAGTGCATTTTGAAAGTTTAGGGGTGAATTCGTACATTGGTAAAAGTTTATGACCTTAGACTATCTTGTTGTGCCATAAAAGGTAATCACTTATGGGATTTAAAATAATTAATGAGCCTAATTTGGAAAAAAAATATTCACAAAAACAAATAAAATTAGCAAGATTAGTAAAAATATTCAACTTTTAAAAATTACGAAGTGTTTGTAGAAAAATTTTTATAATGATAAAAATGAAAAATATGGAAAAAATAATTTTTTACATTTTATTATGGTTACTCTAAAAGCACTGTACCTATGTATTTGCTATTTAGAATCAAACCAATCATAGTTCATTGTTTATTTTATAAAACTTTAATATGTTGATGGATTTTATTTTCTAAAAATAGTTAGATTTACATTTTTCTGTTTAATTAATTCTTATTTGTAAAAACCCTAAAATGCCTAATTTGAGACGTCCAATTTTGGTAAAAACCAAAATGAAGGCTTTAGTATTTGGAAATATCAACTAAATGCAATTTTTAGTTATGAAAACAGATGTAGGCGACAAAATCATTTTAATCCAATGCGATCCTAAGTGTGCCTTATATGCGAATAATATGCAATTTTTATTAAAGCAAGCAAATTTTACAAAAATATGGCGTTTATTGAAATATGCGATTTTTGTGAAAAAGGAATCGATTTTGGAAAGTATGCCATGCAATGCAATTCTCGGAAAGCCGCAAACATGTGAGTAACAATTAGTATTAACACTGTGGCACAGGAGTAGAAAAAAAACAAATAAAATCGAAAAATCAAACTGACACCCATATTCAAAAAATATGATTATATAGTTTATCGATTTCAATTTAAGAATATAGTTTTAATTTTTTTCAGTTTCGGCATATAACTATGAGAAACCAAAAGTTAACTGTTAACGAGTTCGATATCTATAAATATACATATAATATATATAATTAATTTTTAAAAACATATAAATAGATAAAGTTAATGGTTAACAGTTGTACCTTGGCAATGGGGATACCTGAAATCAGAAAGATAAAATTCGAACATTTATATTTAATTTATGTAATATTATATTAGAGTTATATTTCTAATTTTTTGTTGATTTTATAATTATTTAACTTTTTATTTATAATTTTTTAATGTAATTGTGATATTTAACTTGTTAATTTGTAATTTTTGAACGTAACTATAACATAAAAGGGTTTAACTTTTTATGGATCAACTGGAAATAGGTATAACTACAACTTTTGATTAACTATTATATTAAATGATTAAAAACGAAAAATTGAAAATATTAATTAAAAAATGATTAACCATTAAAGTAGTTAATCATTAATAATTGACTAGTTTAAGTTTGAGATTTGAAAAAAACTGATCATTTTAATTCCATTCAAAAAATGAGATCATAGATTAATTATCTAAATCATACTCACCCACCCATACTATGAGATATATTTTGCCATACAAGTTTGTTAGAAATCATAAATCATCGAAAAACATATGACTACTTGCTAAACATTAAATACACAACTTATGTGAGAATATTGATATGATATTCAATGATGTAAAATGTGAAACAATTCTACCAAAAGAAATAATCTGATAAGGGAAAAAAAAATAAGAAGAAAGTAATCATCTCTTCTTGTAAAAAGGAAGCACGTGCTCTGCTAGTGACGTAATATATTTTTGAATTTTCGAGATTTCCTTTTTTTCTTTTTATAAGAAAGGACAGCTAACAAAAAGATATACATTTAATAAAGAAAGTTAGATAAAAATTAAAAAGGATTTTTTTTTTGGGTCAAACTAGTAATATTAATATGCTGCAATATGAGAGTTGTCTTCTACAGCTTGCCAAGTCAATCCAGGGGTCGTTGAGGATTCTAGTGCATCGAGCTTGTGGCGGCTGTGAGTGTCGTGGTGGCTCAGTCCAGAAGCAGCGGCGTATGGATGTTTAGCGAAGTGGCAAGCCGGTAATTGAGTGGCCGGATTTTTGAAGCTCCGATCTGTGCTTTTCTCGCTAAAGCAAAGAAAAAGTTCGCAACTTTTACCTTGGGATCGCTCAGGAACTCAAATGTGTTCTTAGTTTCTCTCAAATTCGCTTAGACTCCAAGAATTTTAGAGAGAGAAACACCTCGGTGTTCATGGCTTCTGGAGAGAGAGTTATATGGGAAGAGTTTTAGTGCTCCTTTCTGGGTCCAGTTGGTCCTGTCAATTCCTTATTCCTACTCTTAATGGTGTATATATGTTATCATATTAGGATTTCATTCTTTAATTGATTTGAATTGATTTTTCTAAAACCCTAAATTACGAAAGTTAACCTCTTTTTTTTTTTTTTTTTTCCTTCGTTTAGTGTAAATCTTGTGTATTTTTTTGTTTTTTGTTTAATTTCTCAAAGATTTACATTAACAACTATGAAAAAAATGAAGATTGATGTGAGATATAATTGTCATTTCCTCACTTTCTTTCTCTTAAGATACCTCTAGTTCACTAAAATAGAATAAAACTAAAAAAATATTATAATTTCTTATTTTATCTTTAAAAATATTTTTTAAAAAAAATATATTTTTTAGCCATGAATAGCTATTCTTTTAATTAAAAAAAATAAATAAAAATTTTTTATCTACTCCACATTTCATAAAATAGATATTCTTTAATAGAATTTTTTATAAATCAAATGAATAAAAAGGCATTTTACAGTAATAAAGATATAATACCAATTTTCTTTTAGGGAACCAAAATGCGGTTGTTGTTTCTGACTAATGCTCCTTGGGGAAGGATATGAAGGTCATGTGCTTGGAACTACCAACATTATCCCAATTACTGAGCACTAGAACCAAGGCTAAGGAACTTGTTTTCAAGTTATTGAAGTAATTTATAGATATGGTAAAGAGTTGCTTTGTATGTCAACATAGCATTTTTATTAACTTACGAATAAAGCTAACATATTAATGACCATGAAAAAATAATTTTATTCCTCAATCCGCATCATTGTTTTTTTTTCTTTTCTTATTTTTTATAAAATTTTGGTTTTCTTTTCTTTGTTTGGCAATTTTCTTCTTTTTTTTATTTTTTTAATTTTACAATTTTTTATACTATTTGTAAACCTAACAAAAATGAAAAACAAATGAACGACAAAAATAGGGTCTATACAACAATAATAGTAATCACTTGGTAGTATTTAATTATTTTAACAAAGTCTTACAATAGCTACATAAGATTGACACAATACAACTAGATTTCTAAAAGGTAATTAAACATGGTAAACTGAGTCGGTACACAACATGTAAAGACATTCTATGAAACTTCATGAGAAAAACATAATATTCTTAGATCAAAAGATACACACACAATGCAAAGACTTAGCAACTCATCAGATCAATTGCCACAACTAGAACTGATTCTTAACTCACCTTCTGTGCTTTGGGGTAGATTTGACCTCTACAACTTTGGCATCTTACAGGGGTGGATCTCTCTGAATGCCAAAATGTGATAACAAAGCCCATATTTGAGTTATGAATTCTCCTCCCATTGCTAGTTTCTCTAAATGGGTTTCCACATCATCTGAAGGAGCCACATATAACATCAGTTCTACCCAAAGATCAGCCAAAACCTTCCAAATCACCTCACAGTCACGCACATCCAAAAGCTGCTTTCCTAGTCTTGCACCCCTATTTATGACGGTTTCACTTATTTCTTCACTGCATTCACATTGAAGTTTTTTTATCCTATCTTCCAAACTAGTGCAGTTCCTGAAGGTTTCACAAGCCTCTATTATAACTTGGTCAAACACATGCTGTGTGATATAAGTATGATCTGGCAACAATCTTGGAGCAAAGGCAACCAGGTAAGCAAGGTACTTGGAGAGGCAGGTTGCTATCTTGAATTCTAATGCAGTGCTGGCAGGAATTAGATATTCACACATGCTAGTGGCGATGTGCCATACCATAATGACTTGAGTTTCTGTCTCCAAATTACATGCCCACAAATAATTTTCCACGTTGTTTCGCCTCAATGAGGTTTTTCCATTCTCCAATTTAGTTAACCCGGTTAGTAGGGGATTAGTGACTGCATGCTTCACTTCCATTGATAACTCTACAGGAGGGCTTTGCTTTTGCCCCTTCTTTTTCTGTTTGATTATTGTTGCAGTCAAATTGTTATATATAACAATGAGGGATTATGTTTATAAGATTCAAGAAGGCAGTATTGGCGAAGTTTTCTTTCCCATGGCTTTAGAAGCTCAGCACGACAAATAAATTCAATCAACTTCTCTATGTAATTCTTCTGCCATGATTCTTTCTTCACATAATTACAAATCAAAACAACTTTTCCCCACTCAGAGAAAATCATAAACAACAACTGCATAATCTCCAAAATGGGAACCACAATTACTATTATAGTGGTTACGAAGAGAGGTACGCTTAGCCCCTCACTTTTTGTAGCACCCAATATCTCTGATGCAATAATAACAGAACAAGTACCAACAAGCGCAAGTTCCACAATTTTTATCTTCCATTGACGAGGCTGAAATATAAATGGATATTTCGTGAAAAATTGATAAAAAACAAAAGTAAGTTCTACCTCGACAATTCTAAATGCTCTCTTATAGCCACCTTCCTCAAGAAGTATCTTTTGAAACAACTTCCGTGACTTTTGGTAAACTCCTTCGACTATGGAATAGCCTGCAATTCTTGAGGACAAAATCTTGAAGAGGGCAAAGGAAAGACATAGGTCCTTGATTTGGTGATTCGAGTCTCTTGACCCCACTAGCTTTCCTTTGCACTGCCAAACCTTTTCAATAGTAATAACCTGAGGTCCTAGGCTGATCGGAACATAGTACTCTGGAGCTACTGCCTTTACTACCTTCATCCTCTCAAAGCACGGTTTTATGAATAAACTTCGCACCAAAGTACTGTGTTCCCTTCTTCTTCTTCTTCACCCCTTACCAAATAAGTAAATCCTTTCATAGTAGCCAAGTCTACTTCATCTTGAGTGTTCTTGAGATCTTCTCTCATCGTATAATCCGCAACCAATTTAGTGTTCTTTGGTAGAACAGCTTCAGCCAGCATTGATGCTTGAGCGAGTGCAAAAGCCTTCATTAGCACTGCAACATAAAGAAATTCTACTGCGATTATGTAAGGAGAATCATTAACATACGAGAGTGCTAACAAGGCTAACACAGTAGCCACCATCAGCAGGATTTCCCGATTGTATTGTCTCCATTGTCCATGTTCAGTGACATTGTAAGCAGAGAATGAATCAACTCTTACAGCCAAAATCATCAAGAATACCAACCAAATGGCAAAATAACCGTCAGGTGATGCCGCAGTGACTAACCCAGTAGTATAGCTCATCAAGGAAGTTGGTATGGTGTAAGCTGTCCAAAGGGTCAGCCGAAACTTTTCATTACCGCTGCGTCTTCTGTATGCTCCAAGTACTACTAAAAATATCATCAAGAAGCCCCCCAAGCACACTAATAACTCTATTTGTGCAAGCATTCCTTCCTCCGAATCAAGTTTTTTCTTTATATCATTGGCGTCATTCAATTTGAACTTTTGGCTTATCCTAAAGGCTCTCATTTTTCAAAGTAAAGACGTTTCTCAGGTTTTTCACTTGCCAATTTTTTTCAATTGCTATGATACTTGAAACAAAGCACAAAGCACAAAGAAATGAAGTCCCTTTTCTTTTCAAAGTGTGAAAGAAGATATAGATATATATATATATATATTATATACATATATTGTATATACTGCTGACATCATATATACCAAAGCACTAAGCATGCAAATCTGGTATGTTTGGATTGTCAGTTTTTCATCTGTATCTGTATCTTTTTTAAAATGATATGTGTAAATATATCCGATTTGCATCTAAATTTTATCTATATTTATTCTATTTGATCTTTTAATGAAAACTGTTAACTTTTTTTTTTATCTATATCTATTTCTTAATAAATAATTTGTTAGCAAAAAGTTTGAAAAAGTTTCTGTATTTACCGAAAAAAAGCCAAAACAAACAAACCCCTAAGAGAGGCATTCCCGAATATACCTAACCCCTGTGTATGTGCACTCAACGTATTCATTTCAGGTGAACTTTTTTCGTATGCGTGCGAAGGAAAATTTTAAAATTTTGCTATACGGTTTCATGAGTAGCGGGAACCTACTTGGATCAAGTCACTTACTATTCATACTTATTACTTTTTCAATCTATAATTTTTATATATAACCTATAACACCTATAATTTTTTAAACAAACCTACAACTTTATGCAAGATCAAAAGATGAATCTTGCATCTTCGTAACATGGCCCAGCCCAATCCATGAGTAGCCAAATCATGATAAAACGAAAAATTGAAGAAAACTGGCATGTGTTCCAGCAGTGTCCATGGAACAACGATGATAATTAAGGCACAGCAACACCTGTTCGACGCTCAATGGTTTAATTGTAATGTTTATTTGAAGTTACGCCCGTCATGTGATAACCTACTAATTTAACGAGTAAAACCATGATGGTAATTATTTAATTTTAATGACAAACGTCATTTTTGGTACTTAATTTTATAAATTTTATGAATAACTATCTAAAATTTAAATAAAAATGAAAATTTACTATTTATAAATTTTTCATAATTGTTTGTTAATTTTAAAAATAGGTAAATTTTGAGTAACTAATTATAAATTTGCGTAAAATTTAGGTACCAAATAAATTGACACTTGCAAATTTCAAGTAGTAAATAGAAGTCATATACATAAGCTTTCTATTTTTTTTTTTTTTTTTTTTACAAAATTTTCCAAAGAAAGATGAACTTTCCACATTGTTGACAACCTTCCTTTGAAATTTACATAATTGATGAATATATTTCAAGTTTCATCATTTATGCCAGTTCTGAATATCCTTAATTTTCTAATATTTATTTTTATTTACAAAAAAAAATGCATTTACAAATATCTATCTTCTAAATTATGTCATCCTTGCATCCTCTATGTATAGGTCATTCCAAAAATAATATATATATATACACTGGTGAATGATGCCCTCACTGCGTGTGTCAAAAAAAAAAAAAAGAGCAAGAATGGTTTTTCTTAGAGAGAATAAAGAGGAGCAAAGAAAGAGAAATTATATAAAAAAAATAACTACCCTACTTTCTAATATAAATTTTTGACACGAATGATAAAATATTCGTTTAATAATAGTATATAGATAAATTTGTAATCTTCCTCATAATTCATAGATATTAAGTCCTTTCTAATATGATTGCAACATCTCCAAGTCAATAAGGATAAAATAAATTAAGGTATAAAGATTTTTGGTATCCGTCATAGATTTAATTTAGAATGAGAGCCATTCGAACCAAGTCCAGGTCATAGGCAAATCGAACTGGTCGTTAAGGCCAAGGCCCTGACCTTTTTAGCCATAGCACAAAGCCCCATTTAGGTATCCAATGTCATACCCCTAAAGGGTACTGTAGTTGTAACTGTACACTATGTAACTAATTGAGGGCTTCAGAAAGTTATATAATGACTATACAACTAACATTCCTCATTTAAAGTGGGGATAAACAAGATCGATAGTTGTTTTGAGTAAGAAAGATATTATATATATATATATATATATAAACCATGAACGAAAACACAATAGATCTAGGTCATCACAAAATATTACAACCATGTCTTCAAGGGCTTCAATAGAACCCTATTACAATGAAAACTTATAAGGAAAGAACGAAACTTAACTTATAACTGTCTCTATTACATATATAGTCTTCTTTCTAAAAGAATATATAAGTCCATCCTACACTAACTCCCACACCTGACCTTAGTTTTGGTCTTCTTGCTTAAAATCCTATAAATCAACAGTCTAAGAGAGTGTGAGCATATAAAGCTCAGTGAATAACAAAATCTTAATACTATCATTAATATCAGACAAGTTTAGTTAGTAACCATATGCAATACATGTATCAACCATATGCAACAAACATGGTTTGAATAACTAGAATTCATACCTATGGGGATTTACACCCTCCCCGGGGATTGAAGGATTAGTTCAGTAGTTCATGCCCATGAGAATCTCAAAACTAAAGAAGGGGGACTTTTCCATTCTTTTTTACCATTTCCAAAATAGTTTTTACATAAACACCCTCCACTTCTTTCAGAACTTGAGAAATCTCATTAAGTATTAACACTCTAAAGCCAACTCCAACATAGGCAACCTCGTTTGAAGCCTACTTAACTCCCGTGAAGCTGACAACCCTATGGCAACATACAAGCAGACCCACTGGTCCTAATAAGCATTACCATACAATCAAAATGTCAACACGTGACATAAGTACAATACTAATGCAGTATGATGTTATGGAATGCATATCATATTAAATTTAGAAGTCTAATAAACTTAATTCTATATTATCATGTTGTCATATCGATTTCATACATTCAATAATGCAACTATAATTTAATGTCAAGCAAGTAGCTGTCACTTTGATTATTAAGATTTACAACTCAAACATACAACATATAACATACAAGATTTCCCATCCCCATGCCTTTGATTCCCTATAGTTATGATTAAAACTATATTCCACTATTTACAATTACAAACAAAGTGATAGGATTCATGTTACTCATCCATGCATTCTTCTTAATCGTCGTAATAGTCTAATGAGAAGTCTGAATCATGAGCTAGGGTTCCTATAAGATAAAGAGACTCATATTACTAAGGATTTAACATGAAAAGAAGAGTAAACTAGGTTTTAGACCCACAAAGAACATGTATAAGATCAAAAACATATACATTCTTAGACATACCCCATACTAAGGGGTGTGTCAAACAGAGCGGAGAATAGAGGCTACCACCACCCCTGCCATGCTCCCATATGGAGAAGCACAGAAGCTACCACCACCTATACCATGCCCCCATATGGATAAGCATAGAGGCTACCACCACTCATGCCACACCCCTATATGGAGAAGCATAGGGGCCAAACCACCCCTGCCACGGCCCCATATGGAGAAGCACAAAGGCTACCACCACTACTACCATGCCCCCATATAGAGAAGCATAAGGGCCACCACCACCCCTGCCACACCCTCCTGGTAGGGGGCCTAACAACCCATATTACACTCAGATTGTGCCACGCCTTCCACCATGCCCCATGGCCTTTCAACAGCCAACACTTTTCATTTCACATTTTTACACACTTTGACCAACTTTAATTGCCTCAAATCCATTCAATACACTCCAACATCATCATACAAGACTCATACTTCTCATTTACTCCATCATATCCTCCAACGTATCTCTACTTTCCATATCAAATTAACCTACCATAAACTTCAAGTTTTAGAACTTCAAAATCACTTCTCTACCACTTTACTTCACATAACTAGCAATCAAAACTCATAACTATTCTAAAACGGCCATTAACCAACAACAACACTTATTCTACAACTACAAAAGCACATAAACAATAAAGACAAAGCATAAGTTAACTTACCTGTACTTGTTTTAACTTGAAGAGAGTAATTTAGCTTGAATTTCTTGATGATTTAGAAGAAGAAAATGAAGATGAAAGTGTGGTGTAAGTAACGTTGGTTTGAAAGAGAGAACAAAAAGGAGGAAATGAGAAAGCAAAATTTTTGCTATTTAGATACAATTATGTATATATAAACAAAGCTATCCTTTGAGTTTTATGGCATTTTGAAAATGATTAAGTATGTGTGAGTGCATGGGAGTTATGCTGAGCTCATAGTGTTTAATTTTGCAGCCATTAAGTTCAAACATACATACATTAGTCCACTATACATCTAATACATTATAATTATCAACCCTTCAAATTTAAAACAAAGTTTAGTAACAATTTAGTTTATATATCCTATTAGATGAAATAATTCCTTATTAGAATTTATATCAATGTTATTGGCAATTTAGAAGTTGAGTTTATAAAATTTAATTTTCTATAAGAATATAAAGAATACTTTATTTGGCAGTTTTCTTAAATTAATTCAATTGATGATTTTAAACTTCTATTCTACTAAATTGATTTTATAAAAGTTATTATACTTAAATTTACTCAACTTTCATATGCTACAACTTATTCATTCAAAACACATTAAATCTTTCTTAATCTAAATTCTATAATCTAATTCTATTTATGAAAAATCTTAGGATTACATCCAATGCATTAGCTCGACATCCAACCGAGTCATCTAAGGCTTGGTGAGGCCCCACACCTAATGCATCTCAGCGCATGCTTCTTGGTTGGGCTCATCACACACAATAGTGGAGTAATGGATCTACCACATGTCCTCCATCATCCCATGATGCACCAATTGCTTAGGGCCAACTAACCATAAATAGCCCTATCATCTCCCCTTTATAGGAGTGGTAATGTCACATTCACCATTCTCTATACATATTATTTACATGCTTATTACCATGGTAGTTAACTTAGGTATCAGAGTGACCGTGCAGAGCCCAAACCTGGTGTGCCACTAGCTGAGTTTCTATTTTAGGCCCACCATTATCATAGTCCAAACCTATATATATTACATTCAATCTTTATCGAATTCAAACTAACGATCATATCTTATCCTATAAGTATCGGTTTTGAATTTTACAACATAGATTAACCTTTATAGCACCTTAAAACTACCTTGGTACTTATACCTTATAAAACTCACAAGGTAAATTACATAAAAAGATATCAATGATTGGAGATAAGTTCATTTAAGGTATCAGTGTTTGTAATGGTTAAAAAGAGGTATCAATATTTGGTTTTGTGAGACAAATAAAGTATCACTAATGGATTGTTTATGACGCCATTAACATTATTCTATCATGTGACACATGTGTCAAAAGCATAAATAATTTGTATTATTTTATTTTAATAAAGAAGATCGAAATGTCAACTGTAATCCCTCAAATTTTACACATACAAGTTTCTTGATAATGGTTGAAAAACTGTAATCTAATATTTAGAAAACTTTATAAAATTCTTTGTAATAATCTTAATATCATAGACACTGCAAAATATCAAATATGATATGTAACACCCTGATTCAAGTATATATATATTTACTTATATATAAAAACCTGTATATAATATATAACATACACTAGACAATATATCAAAAATCTTAATTTATTTTATGTTAATAATACTAAAATAATCTACAATACTAATATAATCACACAATTATATTAATGAAAATAAGGCACATTAAATATAATATATATATAACAATAATTTTTCTTTAATATAATAGCAATGGTAGTAATAGTATTACTATATGGTAAATATCAATATTAACCTAACATGTTACTAATAAAATTAATAGTCTTATAATATTATTAAAATTGGTTATTAAATACTTAATGATATATAACCTATTGTGCTCATATATCAAATTACTTATGGTAGTTACCAATATTAAGCCCATAACATCATAATTGTTATATTGCTAATAATACATTACCATAATCATATTATAACAATACCACTATAATTCATTAATTATAGTGACAAAATATACCGTTACATAGTATATAAAATAATCTTATCACTATTGTATTTATTATAATGATAAAATAATTTATTTTTATTATTAGGATGATAACACATAAATGTAAACAATATGCCATAGTATGAAAATAGTTATAATATTATAATTATTAAGATATTATTATAATCACAGTAATAACATATCCATGTTATAACAAATAAATTTAATAATATAGATTATCATGTTTTTCCACTTGATGTCTTCATGTATTATTTTAACTTTTATGTTGATTTTTTTTTTATTAATAAGTCCGATTTAATTGTTTGTACATGCTATACAGTAAATAATTTGGGCAAAATACCATAAATAATTTAGGTGAAATACAATGAACATATTAAGCTTGTAGAATGAAATCAATAAAACTTAACTATTGTATTTTAATATTTTTGTATTGATACAAATACAAACAGCTTAAGCTAAATATTCATTTGGTAACTACTACTAATATTATTCTTATTACTATTATCGATAGTATGAAACATATTAGTAATTATAAATATAAGGCGAATTATTAGTTGTAAATTATAATGAGTGGTACTAATATGATGCTAATATTCTCTCATTGCTTTCTTCTTTTTTTTCGTGTTTCCTCTCTCTATATTTATCTTTATCCTATTCCCCTTATCCTACTAGCATTTTCTTTTTGCCCCAAAATCTAAAACCTAACCTTAATTTCTTCTTTTTCCTTTCATCTCCTACATCCACCCATTTCCAACAGGAAAGGCTAGCTTGCCATACTAAACAACGCACTCATTAGATCACCACCCTGACTATCATCTCCACTACACCACTTCAGTATCCCTTATTTTCCTTCCCTATCGAACAAAACACACAAGGCCACCACCTCTTTCTTCTTTGACTACTATGAACGCTTGTGCTGAAACTACACCCATAAAACCAATTACTAGCATAGCCACAACAGTAACTCAATTTCTAGTGCCTAATCCAAAAAAAAAAAAAAAAAAAAACTAAGCCTCCATTGAACCAAACTGAGTTGCTATCAAACCTAGTCATGTTTTGCCATATCTTCATCATCTTGAATACCTAGTTAAAGTCACCACTAACAGTCGCTGGTGATGACATCTCATTATAGCCATGGTTTAACCACTAGACATAATAAGAGGAGTAACCCGACCACCATGCTCTAACTGTTGGGTTTCCATAGGGTTTTAGGATTTATAAAGATCAAATCTTTTGTAGCAAAATTCAAAAAAAAAAAAACCCTAATCCAGTATGCATGTGTTTTTATTAGATTAAAACAAAACAAATAATTCAAAATTGTACCTTTAACCTTGAAGTTGAAATCAACTGGCAGATCAGAACTGTAAGAACCGCAGATTCGCAATCCCCTATACGGTATCCACACAAATGAACACTCCTCCAAAAGATCCTTCAGGTGCTAGCGTTATCTAGAGCACTTCTAGATAAGATTGGAATTTTTTTTTTCACGACTCTCGTGTTCCTCTCTTTTTAAGGTTTATAGAATTTCTCTATAGGTCTAATGTTGACAACACATGTTGTTAACCCTAAAAGGAACGTCTTATCCCTTATTTATACTAATGTTACTTTAAATAATGACATTAGTGTCCCTAATCTTATTATGGATAAATTAATTATAAATTAATTTATTAATATAAGAATTCCTAGTCCAATTAGGAATCACTATTGTTTAGAATAAATTTTATTTATTTATTATTCTTAACAAATCAAGATTAATAATAAATAAATTTATTATTTCCACTGGACTTATTTAAATTTAATCCATGATCCTTTTTGTTCATTCTTTGTATGTGAACCTGTAGGTTCATTTAATTCTGGCCATTCACCTAAAACCATTTTTGTCAACAAAACATAAGTGCCATCTAGCAAGATATTATGTTTACCCAAATTAAGTGAAGATCGACGATCTGCTTTTTACCTAATCATAACTTATATCATTATCCTTTTGTCACATGATATCTAGATTGAACATAAGGCATGGATAGTGTCACCCTTATATCATTCAATCTTATCATTTCTTAATCTCTAAGTGAACTGACAAAACAAATGAAATTGATCATACTATCAATTCATTTTAGCATAGCCATGCAATTCTCAGTTTCACTTATTAAGAGGCCTAGAGATATCTCTCTCATAATAAGAGGGACAAATCCCATCTTAATCACTCAACTTTCTCTACATGATTTACGTTATGCTTAATCTCAACGTTTATAATTATCCGGTTAAAGACAACGTTTGATTGAGTCGAACCATAATGTTTCTCATATTGGAACCTATGGTGATTTCATGTTTTAGGATATGCTGACATTGTTATTGTGAGAGTCACTTATGATACTAGTCCATATAGTGATCTCATAGCGGGTCAGTCTAGTATATAGTCCTCTAATTTATGCTTATGAGTTTGATTTATATGCCTATACAAATACACATCTCATGACTATTAAACAAAAACTCATGCTATATTTAATTCATTATTATTCCCACAATAAATGAGCATCTAGGGATATTTAGAATAATTAAATTATTCATGGGCCCTATTATAAAGTAAACATGCAAACAATGTAATAAAAATGACTTTGTACCAATACTATAATTAAATGACAATATCCAGTAATTGGCCTATGGCACAATCACTAACAATCTTCTACTTATACTAGACCAAATCATACATGTATCTAATGCCTATTGACCTAGTATGATGATCATGCTTTGCCTACGCAAGAGGCTTGGTTAATGGATCAACAACATTGCCATCAGTTGAAACTTTTCATATTTTCACATATCCTCTCTTGATGATCTCTCTAATCAGATGATAACATCTAAGTATGTGCTTGGATCGCTTAGGTGATTTGGGTTCCTTAGCTTGTGCAATAGCACCATTATTGTCACGATAAAGGTTTACTGGATTTGCAATGCTAGGAACAATACCTAGTTCTTTGATGAACTTCCTTATCCAAACTGCGTCCTTATCTGCAACTGATGCCGTTATGTACTCAACTTCTGTTGTAGAATCTGCTACAGTGCTTTGCTTTGAACTTTTATAACTCACTATACCTCCATTTAAGGGAAAAATATATCTAGATTGCGATGTAAAATCATCCTTGTTAGATTGGAAACTTGCATCTATGTAACCATTTATAACTAGTTTGCCTTCCAATCCTCCATATATCAAGAATGTATCTTTGGTTCTTCTTAAGTACTTAAAAATATTCTTGACTATTGTCCAATGAGGTTCACTAAGATTTAATTGGTTTCTATCGGTTATGCTTAATGTATGTGCCACATCTACTCAAGTACATAACATGGCATACATGATTGATCTAATAGCTAAAGCATAAGGAATCTTGCTCATGCAATCTTGCTCATCATTTTTCGTTAGACATTGAGTCTTGCTAAGATTTATACCATGTAACATTCGTAAGAATCCTCTTTTAGAATATTGCATACTAAACCTATTCAGTACCTTATCTATGTATGCACTCTGACTTAAGACGATGAGCTTTCTAGATCTATTCTTATAGATCTTGATTCCTAAGATATAGGTAGCTTCACCTAAGTCTTTCATTGAAAAACATTTCCTAACCAAGACTTGACATCCTGTAAGGTAGGAATATCATTCGTAATGAGTAATATGTCATCTACATATAGTATTAGAAAGACTACTACACTCCTATTAATTTTTTTGTAAACATAAGGATCATCTTCATTTTTAATGGATCCAAATTCTCTGACTGATTCATCAAAACAAAGATTCCAACTCCAAGATGCTTGCTTCAATCCATAAATGGATCTTTGAAGCTTGCAAACCTTTGCAAAATACTTAGGATAGATAGACCGTTCAAGTTGGGTCATATACACATCCTCAAGCAGGTTTTCATTAGGAAACAACGTTTTGACATCCATTTACCAAATCTCATAATCATAATACATAGCAATGGCTATTAGAATCTTGATGGATTTAAGCATAGCAACATGCGAGAAAGTTTCATCATAGTCTATACCAAGTGTTTGCTTGAAAGCTTTCGCTACCAGTCGTGCTTTAAAGGTATGCACATTTCCATCCATGTCAGTTTTCTTCTTGAAAACCCATTTGCACCCAATGGTCGTTGTACCTTCAAGTAGATCAATTAAAGTCCACACTTGATTGTCATATATGGATTGCATTTCAGATTTCATGGCTTCCAACTATTTTTCAGAATTTGGACCTAACATGGCCTCTTGATAGGTAGTGGGTGCATTTTGATCCATGAGCAAGATATCCATATCTCCCAGGTTGATGTCGCACTCTATCAAACCTACGTGGGCCTTATGTAACCTATGGAGGGTCAACAACTAACTGTATATACTATTGATTTTCTACTAGCGGTGTAACATTATTTTGTGGATCTCGGACTTCTTTGAGATGTACTTTATTTCTACTGGTTCTTTCACTAATAAACTCTTTTTCTAATAAGATGTCATTCAGAGCAATAAACACTTTGTTCTTAGAGGGATTATAAAAGTAGTATCTTTTGGTTTCCATTAGATACCCCATAGAAAGGCATTTATCTAACTTAGGTTCTAATTTGTCCAAGGCTTGATGTCTTAGATAAGCCTCACAACTTTAAATCTTGAGGAAAGACAAACTGGGGATTTTTCTAGTCCATATCTCATATGGTGTCCTTTCAACCGCCTTAGAAGGAACATGATTTAACATGAATACAGCTGTCTCTGGGGCATAGCCCCAAAAGGATGGTGGAAGATCCAATTAACTCATCATAGATTGAACCATATCTAATAAGGTTTTGTCCTTCTTTCAGATATACCATTCCATTATGGTGTTCTAGGTGGAGTTAATTTTGAAATTATTCCACAATTTCTAAGATGGTCATTAAATTCTTAGCTTAGGTATTCGCCAAGAGATATCTCTCTCATAATGAGAGGGACAAATCCTATCTTAATCATTTAACTTCCTCTACATGATTCACATTACGCTCAATCTCAATCTCAACTTTTATATTATTCGATTAAAGACAATGTTTGATTGAGTCGAATCATAATGTTCCTCATGTTGGAACCTATGGTGATTTCAAGTCTAAAGATACATCGGCATTGTTATTATGAGAATCACTTAAGACACTAATCCATGTAGTGATCTCATAGTAGGTAAGTCCAATACATAGTCCTTTAATGTGTGCTCATGAGTTTGATTTGTATCCCCACATAAATAGACATCTTATGAATATCAAACAAAAACTCATACTAGATTTAATTCATTATCCTTCCCATAATAATGAGCATCTAGGGATATTTAGAATAATTGAATCATTCATGGATGTTATTATAAAGTAAACATGCAAAAAATATAATTGAAATGCCTCTATACCAATAATATATATATATATATATAAATGACAATATCTAGTAATTGGCCTACAACATAATTACTAACACTAACCACCTTCCTTCAATGCACTAATAACAACACACTACCGAACTAGGCCGCTATAACCACCTCATCCCCTGTGTGCTTCATAATTCTTCATCCTTCACAATGATAAAGATAATACCCTTAACCCTTGCTTTTCCCTAATTAGTCTTGTAGACAATAATAATCACGAGCCAAGATTTCATGGACCGTTCAATAATCAGTTCAAATGTTGCTTCCAAACAGAGTTTTGTAGCTTCCTTCTTGACTCTCTTAGGTATTTTATTCTATGTCATTAGGAATTCATGTTGTATGTGGTTATTGCCTTTTGTTTTTCATTAGCATAGATTTATTCTATTGAATTCTTAGTTTGAATTTATTAAATTAGAAAGTATAAGGATTTGTTGATGTTAACAAATTTGGTGCAAAAATTGAGATAAAAAAAAATGGTTAGCTGGGATGTGGCTTATGTTGTGTGCTATTGTAGTTTTAGTTTGGTCGAGAATTGACTTAAGTAATTGCTTTAGGCAATAAGTTTTTTAATAGAGTGAAGAAGAGGATTATGTTAAACTTATGTGTTCAACGTGTGTTTTGATGAGGAAATGGAATGCATAATTAACCACTTAATCGTATTTAAGTTACACATAATTAGTTTAAAAAGTATACAATTTGCTTTGGATATGTTAGAACTTCTTTTGCTTTGGTTTTATTTGTGTTAAAGATGGAAAAAAAAAAAGGATAAAATGGAGCTTAACATTTAGACACTAATTTGCTTAGCATCTAGATGCTAGCATATTTTGTTGCCAAACTGGGTCTAGTATTTGGAAGCTAAGACATGGTGTTCGGACGCTAGCCATTTTTCTTAAGAACATAATGCTTATGTTCTCAAGTTTTTGGACTAATGTCTAGACACTAGCTTTTGTTTATGTGTTCTTTTTGCAGGTATCCTCACTAGCATTCGAATGCTAAGGGATAGCATTAGGATTAGTCACAAAAAAATAGCCGTTAGAGAACTAGGACTTCAAGACAGTTGATTGAGCTTAGTTATTGTAATCAAATACTTGTAAACTCTCTAAAAGTCCATTTGTGTTTATTTGTGTACAAGAGCGAAACTAAGTGTATTGCCATTTGTTCTTGAGCTTGCTATTTTTTGTAGGGCCTACACTTAAGTTTGTGAGTGAGTTTAGTGGAATTTTGAGTTGTTCTTATTTTCTAGTGAGCTTGTTTTAAAGGCATAAGTAAAGTGTGTTATGGTGTTTATAGCTCCGATGGATCATTGTTTATGTTGAATGAGAATTGTGTAAAGTCCTCATTAAGTAAGACATTGTTGTATACCTTGAAGAATAGGAGGCAGACCGAACTCCACATCAAACCTGGTGTTATCTCTTCAATCCCTCACTCTTTTATTATTGAACTTTATATTATTATTTGTGTTCATTTATTGTTGTGCATAAATTAGGCATTATCTCTTGAAAAGAATCAAAATTAGTGCATAATCCACATTGCTTTATTGTTATTAGATATTTCTTCAAATTATGGTAGGTGTAAGGAGTTAAGCAACATGAGACTTGGTTAGCATGGGGATAAGAAATAGTCATTGTATTCTTGAACTTGAAAAAATATATGCATATACCTATATAATTTGACTTTAAATTATGTAAATTTTGTTAAGGAGTAAGTAGTTGACAAAGGAAGGGTAAAGGTTGTATTGATTGAGTTAAACCTCTATATGAATGAATGGTGCTGCATATTGGTTTTGATAGGGAATAAAAGGGTAGAAAAGCAATAGGACACCTTTAATCAACAGTGGTTGTAATCTTTGAATGCATTAGTATGTAAAACTCTTAAAAGAATGTTTAGGATGGTGAACAATTAATTGACAACTAAAATAGGGAAAAAAATTGATAAGATGGAAATGATGGACTGTGTTGTTCTTTTGTGTATTTGTGTTTTCGTGCTTGGTACAAGCGGTGGGGTTGGTTTACTATTGTTGAAAAAACCCTAAATTAATAAAACAGAATGTGAACATTGTAATTAGTTTGTATATAATTACAAGTAAATTTGAACAAAAATAAATAAAATAAAAAAATAATTATTATTTAGAATAATAATCAAAATTCTCAAGCTAAATCACAAAATTCATTAGCTATATCAAATCCCCAATACAAAATTTGTGCTATATTCTTATCGTATTACCATCTATAAATTTTTAAGTTTCAAGCCTCTAAATATTATATACCCAACCCATATCATGTGTCCAACCCATCTAATAAGCCCAAACCATCTAAAAGCTTAACCTATGTCATGAATCTATGTGCAGCCAAAACATATAACTATCACCTAATTGGTGTAATCATATGCCAAATTACCACCCAATTACATTCTAACTATTTTGTCCCAAACAAACCTACTTTTTCCACCTCATCAACACATTTTGACATCTAGCATGCTCTAGAATCATCCCACATGCTACATAATATTACAATTCATCTTTTTCTTTTATTTTCAGCTGAATCTTTTCCTGTAAAAACCCTCCCAAAACCCATGTCTACGTATGGAAATCAATTAAAAAAAAAAACTATACCATTCCTATTTCTTCTCCTCCTGTTTCATTTATTTTCTTATTGCTTTATCCCTCTCGTAGGCTCTACTTTTGGAAGAACAAAACAAAGAAATTTCTAAATGGCAAATGTTGGACTATTTAAATCCCATGCTGACCTCCAATGCTCGTGAGTGTTGATAACCGTAACATTTCTTCTAACTAAACGAAGGTGGAGGGGAACGGAATCTCGCGTTCTTTTTTTTTTCCTTGTGTCATCTTCTTCAGCGCAGCCGAACCATCTTTATATTTTCTTTTTCCTTTGGCCTTCAACCTCGGTGAGCTTTTCTTTTCCTTCTTGCTTTAATGTCGTAATTATGGATACAGATGCATATATATGATATTAATTAATTTTCATGAATGGATGGTTTGTATGAATATATGATGGTGAAGATTTTATGCACTTTAGATGCTGCCATAATTAATGATGTTGCATGTTATTAAATAATGGACACAATTGTAATGTATTAAAATAATAAAAGACCTGGAATGAGTTTATGAGCAAACAGAATAGAACAAAACAAATGGTGGTCTTCCTTTTCTTTTTATTATTATTATAATTATTATTATATTCCTCGTTCACTACTGCTTTTAAGTTAGAAATCATTCTAGAAATTGGTCGTTAAAATATGAATTTTATATATTAAATAATTTTTGAATCGAAAACAAAACCTGATGAATGCAATGACTGGTATGGATTAGAAAAATTTTTAATTTTAACATATAAAAAAATAAAAATAAAAATAAAAATATATTCTATAACCATTACGAAAATTCTATTTTATATAGGTAGTAGACTTTGTATGTGATACTCCATTGATTAAACATGTTTATTTTGGATCTCATGTTATTAAATAAAATTTTCTTTTAAGGTATTGTCAAATAAATTAGAGAGTGAATCAACCGATTCAAAACCTATTGAGTACATCCCTTACATTTCTACTGATAGTAAAAATCTTTTCATTAATTAATTACTTATTAATTCAGTTTATTTCCATGTTCGTTTTAAATGACCTTATTGTATTTAGATGTGTGATTTCCCCATAAAACTGAGCTGAGTCTCATACTTCATTGTTTGAAATTAAATGATCAATTAAGTTCAAAGGATACGTGATGTTAAAGGCAAAAGTAATTGGCTTAGCAGACTTCAATTTGTAGACCATAATCGTGATATCCTCTTTAATAGATGTAACTGATGTAGTGGTAATAGGAATGAAATTCAATGCTTAAAAATCTCATGTGGTACTGTTAGGAACTTTGAAAACAAGCATCCATGAATTGAAATATTCATAAATTGATTAATTAAAATCTTCACCAACCTCAGACCAACATTAATTTTGGTGGAGATAAAAGAATTTAACTAAATGACAAATATAATTAAATTACCAATTGACTAAAATTAAATTATTTTTAATCTAGCAAATTTCGATTATAAGCCTTTATAACTAATTATGGGCTTAGAAAACAAATTGGGGTCCAATTTAACTAAATAACTATAAACGGGCTTAAATAATTAGAATTAACATAGGAACATAACTTTAGTATCAATAACTTGATTTCTAGCCAATTAAGCCTTTTTTTACCTAAATGGGCCAAACTAAATCCTAACAAATCTTCCTTAGCCATTTAGAGTCTAAAACTTTAAAATATAGACAATACATAACTCTACGCTTTATGAGCTTAAATTCCATAATACGGGCCCAATACCCTTATCTATTCGAATTGGGTATGTTTCCAAATATTTAAGTCCATTATCGATTCGAAGTATTAAAATACCTAATTGTGCTCAATTTTTTTTTTCATGAGCTCAAAAGCCTTAAAACATCCTTAATGGGCCTATATAGGATATTAAAAGGCCCAATAGCTTAATTAAGGTCTAAATTATATTCCGATTGGGCTTGAACAAAATTCTTAGATCCATTGACCAATATTACTCCCATTGGATCTAAACTCAAAACAAAGCCCAATTCCATTGAATTCAATAATTATATTTCTTAATGGGCTCAAATCCTAATCACTAAAGCCCGTTACCATAAAAACTTAAACATATAGAGATTTATCTTATTGGGCTTAACCTAGGAACCCTAAAGGCCCAATACATCCAAATAATAAATCCGATTTTCAAATTTTTAGGCTTAATCCAAAATATCTAAATCCAACTACCCAAATTGGACCTAACTCAATTATGAACCAAGGGCTTATACCATAAGACCTTATGTTAATAGATTGATTGATATAACTTGATTCATTGGTTTATATACTCAAATCTTATATGGATTAACCTTTCTTGATAGATATTCAATTAACTAGTTGTAATACTTGTGAACCACATCCATCTTTTGATACGATATCAGGTACGCAGTGATGTACGTATTGCTTGTTAGGTTAAGCATTCAAAATGACCCAATGTAAAGACGAATAATAATCAAGTGTTATTTTGTGCTTGGTCATTTTTATGCTTAGGCCAAGGAGCGACAACCCTACTGGGCGATGCTAGCATGGTAATTAAGCATTTAGGCCATTGAGGATAGCTCGGCGGGTCGCCGATAGGGGAAACGGTAGTGGGATAACATCTACTTACGTTTAGAGAGAAGTTACATCTATTCAGTTTAGGATTATGGGCTCCGTTAAACCGAACAATGTAATGAACCGAAATAAGTAGAGTCGAGTAACGGCTGTAACCCCTAGGCGAAACTACTATCAGTTAGAGGTAGGAGATATAGAGAGTCGGTTTATCTATATTAACCCCCTGAGCAATTACTGCTACTCAAGACCCCCAGGTTCCTAGACCCTCAGGTTCTCATCGTGTTGCCGGAGTGTGAGTACTCCATTGATGATTTGCTACACTAAAATTAAAAAGATATAAAATTATGATTGTTGCATTGCATTTAGAATATGTGCGTGCAAATCATTACATGTGTGCTTGCGTTGCTATGTATTGGGCTTCTGCTCGTTCCTTTATTTTTCAGATGACTATGATGATGAGGGTTACGGTACTGATTTCAAGTCCTTCATTGAGGAGTATGGTGATGGCTATAGCTCGTGATTTGATGGACACGTTAGAAGTTGACCATGTGCACTATGATCTATACAGAGTTAAAGAGACTTAAGATGAGTTTGGTCACTTCATGATAATTTTAAGTATTCCTTTTTTAGATATGTGTGCAAGATACTAGACTTGTTTGATATACTTTGATACTTTTTGTTTTGGGTATCACGGGATACCCTTAAATGGTTTTGCTAAACAATTTTATATGAGACTTATATTATATATATATATATATGCTTTGGTTACTCATGGGAGTAACATTTTTGTGAAAGTTTTTGTAAAGCTTTATTTTTTCTTGCTACATTTTTTAATGTTTTCAAACCTAATTAATGATTTTAGAATTTAAAATTTAGTAGCAAACGATCATGACAAACATATAGTTAGAGTAGCCTTAGCGTATAACGTCTAAGTGTTATACGTGGTGGAATTGGATACTTCTTGACCTTATCCGGGGCATCACAATTGTGGCTGGTTTGAATGCTTTGTGTGGATGGGGATGTAATGAAATATGTTATTTTCTTGGATTGTTAAAATAGAGTATAACTAGCTGTAAGTGATAAGTGATAAATTGAAGTCGAATATGTGGTGATTTTGTATCTTGAGGGAAGACTTTCATACTTAAAAATAGGAGTTGTTCTAGGCTAAATGATACGCTAAAATATAATTGAAGTTGAAGAAGTAATGAATTGTTATTATGCTGGTGCAAGGGTTGTTATCGGATAAGTTTCAACTTAAAATTAAATTTCTAAATTCAGCATGATTCTTTCGTAAGCGATGTCCTAAGTCTAATTATTAGCATATGATCAAAGTATCAATGAATGAGAGGCTTATTATGTTGTTCATGGAAATGTAATTATATATAGAAATAAAATGATGGTTGACTTATTGTCTAATGTAAAATAGGCTTAGGAATCTATAGTACTTAGACTCAATGTGATCTTTATGAATATGTCATTGGTAACATGTTGAGTTAGTAGTTCAACCATTTAAACTGATGGTGATTGTGTTTTCTACCTAGAATAGAGTAAGAGGTGACTAAATTTATTTATAGTACTTATAGTAATTGAAGATATAGTAGTTGTTAAATTGTTAATGATGTAAATGGGTAGAAATATGTTTTGTTTTCAAATAATGAAAAGAAATCAAGCTAGTTCCAGTTTGTTAGGTTTGTATTGATAATGCTCGATTTAATTGACTTAGAATCTAAAAGAAATTTTGTCCTATTTGAAGTATTGGCCATTTTCTTTTGTTTCTTGACATAAGTTTTTGCTTAGAATTATGGAGCGAGTTTTGAAGGATTGGGATAGGCGTAGGTTAAGAATATTATGCGAGGATATAACACTGAATGAAATGAGTGTCCACATGTTTGAAATAATCATGAAAGAAGAAATTGGGACTTACAAAGACAAGAGAACAAGCTTTTACAGGTATAAGTGCTAGAATTACAAGATCAAGCATAGCGGGGCACTCATAAAATGAATAAGACTGGGCCTAGGAACACAGTGCAAAGGGTAGATGGTTGCAGGATTTTGAAGCACATCCTTATAAAAACTTAAGATGCAAATATATTTCCCATGAAACTGAGACTACTTAGTAATCAAGATAGCAGATATTATAAATTGTAACAGCTGGTGATGTGTATTGACATAAATGCCTAGATTTTATAAAATAAACATATGAATAATGGTTGTTAGGAAGTACATTTGACTAACCATACCTTTGCAATAAAGTTTTGAGAAGACTGCAAGCGTTCATCCACTCCATAGCTGCTTTGGATAAGGAAGACCTATTTCTATTCCATTATATCATGGATTCTGTTATAAGTGTATATATTTAGCCATGGTGTATTTACGTCCCTTAGATGTAATTTTCTTTTTCCACTTTTGTATTGTGGTGTTGGTAGTATGCTGTATAATTGAGTAGGTGTATAAGTATAAGACTATGAGAATAAGTAAGCGAGAGACATGAATTCGACCTTTGTTTTTCGTAGAATAAGTATAGATAATCCATTTTTCAATTTGGACCAAGTTTTTCTTGCAACAATCACTACTACAATGCAACTCTCAAGTATCTATACTTAAACATACGATACCAGATAAGATTAGATTTAAAATAGATTGGTTTGATCCAGTAAATATGTTGCTGGCTTAAGGGTTTGTTTGATGGTCCTATTTTTCGTTTGTATTTTTATCTATATCTGATATGCATCTATATCTTATTTATATTTGGTATGTTTGATTAGAGTAAAATTGTTTTTTTCATCTGTATCTGTGTCTATATATTTTTCTTAACAAACAGTCTATTTAAAAATATCTATGCGCCATCTGCACAAAGATGGAATAAAGAAACCTTAAATAAAGTGCACAGACTATAGGTTAAAATAGTATCGGTCATAGATTAGCTTTTGAATTTCCTAGATCTTATTTTAGGATAATTATATTTGTATATGATTTGTGTTAATTAAATCAACAATCACTAAACCCTATTATATGATTGCAATATGTACACAAATGTCATTATAGTAAACACACCCACATATACATATATATGAAAACATGTACATTTAAAAGTGTACACTATATATTTAATTACACTATTACGTAATAAATAACATATATTAGTTATAATAATACATATTAACGATAATAATATTTGATAATTTACACATTTAGTATAAATATATTTTACTTATATTATAAAAAATATAAATATTTACATTATATTTATTTTTATATATAAATGCTAAATTTTGTGTTATATAAATATATATAAATAATAAATTTATAATATATATCTCTATGTTATACATGTATCCATACATAGCATACATATAATTTATATATGTAGTTTAAATATGTATTATATTATATATGTACTAATGTGTATATATACAAATACGTGTATATAACATATATAAAATTATGTGTAGGTAACATTCATTTATATATAAAATATTATTATATATATATATAATGCTTAATGATATATATAAGTGTTTATTTTCCGTATTATAATATCAAATGAATATATACATATAGTTAATATTTATTTTTTTTCCTACAAGAAGAGAGGGTTGCAATATATATAAAATTATATATGTATATATATAAATTTTTATAAAAACATAGTATATGTTTAATTATATTGTTATGTAACATATGCCAACGTATATTTCATATACTTACATTTATATATGATTTATTTTGAAAAAAACTAGTATAACTATATATATATTTATGTAATTTATAAAACATTACAAAACATATAAAACAACATAAGTATAATGTTATATATATATAATATTTGCTACATTACATATTATAATAAAAAAACTAATATAAACACTCTTTATATTCATATAATATATAGATTTTTTACAAGATAATGTAATTACAAGTACTAGAAAAATAGAGGCTGATTGAAATTAGAATCATTAATTATACTACAGAAAATTTATTGTACTCAAGATGAGGAGAATGAACATTAATTTGGATGGATTGTACATAACTAAATAACTTAAAGCAAGGTGATTTTTGTATTTATAAATTGGTCAAATTTTGTCATGACATATAGGGAAATATCATATTTAGCAATAAAATTTTCTGCAAGGTATTTAGAGCAACGAAAAACTCTAATAATTATTCATGTATAAAATGATTAGTGGTCTCCTTTGTTTATTATCTATGTATATAGGTAATATGGATAACAATAGACTTTCTTGAAGGTTTGATACAATTAAATAGGTGTCAAGCTATGTGAGTGTCTCTATGATCTTCCATACTGTTTTGTGCATGTAAATTAGTTGTGCATTATTTTATTATATATTGAACTAACCCATGTGTAGAGTTTGGGAATTTCTTGTATGTGCTCGGTGATATGTTTGTTGTGCCAAGATATCAAATGTAAAGAGATAATATCACTGCTTATCTACTTAATTGTTGTGTTATAAAATAGATCTATGGACTATTGTGAACTTTTGAATGATCACTAAATAACTAAATTAACAATTATCTAATTGCAACAATAACTGGTCATGCAATGCACACTTGCACCCTTGCATTATAGGTCCATTGCTAGATGATAAATCTTTTGGGTTTGTAGGGGGAGTTTTATAAATTTTTGTGTAAAGCATTTTCATGATCTATACCTCTCTATGTGGCCATCGCGTTACTCAGTAAACCCAAAAAGATATCAAATGTAAAGAGATAATATCACTGCTTATCTACTTAATTGTTGTTATAAAATAGATCTATGGACTATTGTGAACTTTTGAATGATCACTAAATAACTAAACTAACAATTATTAATTGTAAACAATAAATGGTCATGCAATGCACACTTGCACCCTTGCATTATAGGTCCATTGCTAGATGATAAATCTTTTGGGTTTGTAGGGGGAGTTTTATAAATTTTGTGTAAGCATTTTCATGATCTATACCTCTATGTGGCCATCGCGTTACTCAGTAAAAACTAAGTGGTCCATCAAGGAGCATAGTCCATCAGGGTAGAGATAAGAAAGTTGTTATCACTTAGGGTGACATTGTTCTCAAAATTAAGGTTCGGGGCTTGTTTTTGAAATGTTAAAAAGTATAAATGATTTTGACCATATTGGGTACTCTTTTCTCTATTGTAACCTACACCTTAGTTTACTGAGCATTGATGACACAATACTATTCTCGAAACCCTAGTATTAGAGGGCGTAAATCCATACCAAACTTGGATTCTAGACAACCAGGTATGCTGATTGCATTTCATATGTTTGATTATAACTGCATATGATTGCTTAATAAAACTTGTGTGGACTTGCTTGACATATGGTTATGAGAGATAACTCACTAAGTCGTAGTTTGGTCACATCCCTATAGTTTTGTTGCAAGATTGGTGCTCATTGGGACTAGGTTAGGATTGAGTGAAGAGCACACCTCTATTGGACTCTTTGAAGACAAAAAGAAGTATTAAATGTAAGATGAGCATAGAATACGAAATACATAAATTATAGAATTATTTGAGACTCTATCTTTTATAGGATATAGTTCCAAATTTTACTTTTTGGTAAAGGACTTTGATTCTCTAATGGTTCTAGTGAATTGTGGGGTATTGGCTTCCATAATCTTTTTATAAAAAGATGCTATATATATATATATAAATTATATCTATAAAATCGATTATAATGAGTAGATAAATAGGCATGGTTATAACTCTAACATGTAAGACAATTTTCATATTACAAATGTACACGTTATACGATGAATTTAGGAAAATCTTGCTACACTTCCTATTAGGGTTATGACATTGATCCATTCACAAGTTAAAAAAAAAATTAAAACCAATAAATTTATCAAAAACCCCAAATACCACGCCATAAGCACCAATTAAAAATTGTTACGTCCTTCAAATCTTCATGAGTGTAAATCATGATAGTAATGACTCAATGGTTATATGGTTCAGTGGGTGCCTCCAATTCCTAAACTATGACTGATGTTTCCAATGTTGTAGAGAAAAAGACAAAGTGGAATAAAAAAATAAGGCAAGATGGTAAAAGAAGAAGTAATAAGGAAAGTGTCCTGCATCAAAGTAAATTAAATCTTCATTAACTTTTATTGGAAAACGAATGAGCTTCACAAAACTACTAACAAAAATCACAAAATAGCAAAAGATTCATTCAAAAATCAAATAAATGAGAAGATCAGGATTTGCAAAGAGGTTGATAATTTGCCAAAAGAAAAAAAGAAATTAATTTAATGACATTTATAGTGGTATTCGAGGACAAAGGAGGAAGGAGGCAATTTTCTTTAAAAGGAAAAGAAGAACAAATCACAGATGGATTTTCTCTCTCTATAAGGAGTTTGAATTGATTCGTTTCTTTCTCTACCACTTCTAGCAATTTGAGTATTTTTGAATAAAAAGAAAGTTAGAACTAGGTTACCAGAGGCATTTAGAACTAACAAAGAATCAACTTTCATTTTGATTCGTGTTTGGTTATCCAAATTGAAACTCTGAAATTGGACTCTTGTAGTAACTCGCTACCCAAATCGAAACTCTAAATTATTATCGTGATAACATGCCGTGAACACCAATTATTTGGGGGTTTTGATAAATTTTACTAGATTTTATGTTTTCTTTTCTTTTTTTTTTTTAAACTTCTAAACAGGTGGACATTCAAATTTTCTTTATTAAAATAAAATATACAAATCATTCTTGCTGTTCACATGTGTCATGTAATGGACCATCGTTAACAGCATCATCATCGGTCCGTTAGTGATACCTTCTTTGACTCATGTAATCAAATATTGATATATCTTTTTAATTACTATAAATATTCATATATTAAATAAACTTTCTCAAATGTTAATCCCTTTCTATGCAATTCATCCAAAGCTCCCATGATATAGAATACATTATGGAAACATTAAATTTTCCTATTATATATATTTTATAATATTTTAAAAGTTAAAGTAAATCTTCAACATCTATCAATGTTTCATAATATCTTGCTCATTCAACTTGAATATTGTGGACACACTCCACGGATAAAGAGAAGGGACGTTACAAAGTCAACATCATCATATGACATCTTACAATAGGTTATGGACAAAACCTCATATTACAAGGTAAAAGTGATAGGACATCACCTCTTTCTAAAGGGAACTTTTTCACTTATGATGACATTACACTCCATTAAGTTTAGTTCACTCATTTAAATATATAGCCAAATCTTTACAAAGGGTGGAATAATCTAAATTTTACTAACCTAAATTAGGAAAATGACAATTAAATAGTATAAGAATACATGTAATTTTGAATCTAAATTTAAACTTAGATTAATAATTGAACTTAGAAAGTTAATTAAATAAATTATGGAAACTATAGAGTGCAATTAGGTAATTTGCCATGATTGAATTAGTAATCTCAGTTTAATTGAAAGTATAATTCAAACACCCATCTCAACTTATCAAGTTACTCTATTGCTATTGAATATCAATTTGAGCCTAAATTCTCAAACCCAATTACCTAAAATGTCTAAATAACAAAATTATCTATTCCAACCTAAACTTTAATACCTAAATTCCTAAACTCAAACTAAATATCAATTTCCAATCAATTAAATCCATAAGCTAAATTACCAAATTAGTTTAGCTAAATTCTAATCATACTCTAATGACACCTTAACCAATCCCCTTAACTTGGAAGTAACCTCCACAAGAAGTCATATAAATTCCCACATTTTTTTTTTATTTCCATCAAAACTAACCCCTCTAAGAAGGCATTTGAATCCCTTCTATAAATAACATCACACCTAATCTAAGACTTCTTTTCAACACTTTGTACACTCAAAAATCCAACAAAATCTCACTAAATCCTACACCTTTGATTATTATGAGTCCATCCATATCACACCAAAGATTTTTCTCATCCGTTTTCTCCTTCTTCCACAAAAATATCATTCTATTCTCCTCATTTTTACTAAGAATTCTCAACTCAAACACACTAAAACCCATCTTCTTTTAAGCGCTAAAAACCCATTTGAAAGAAGAATCCCTACCAAAGTGAGTACTAATTAGGTAAAGTAATCCCTAATGCTCATACTTGTTTCTTTACTTATTCAAAATTCTAAATCTAACCTCTATCATCATATTAATAGTATGATTTGATCAAGCGAACTACTTTGGAAAAAGTTCATTACCTATTTGCATTGCTAACATCATACATTATATTTTTTTAATTAAACAACCTTGAATAACATTTTTGTAGACTTAACGCCATTTAAATTTTACACTCTACCAAAGCTATTATAATTATAATCAGTGATATAAACACCGGTCTCCTAATAAGATGAACTAGGTTTGAAACCTCGATTCTCCAATAATTATAAAATGTGATATCTAAAAAATAATAAAAATTATTTACATTTTAATATATACCTTCAAACATGCATTATCCTTCATGGAACTGTTGCAAGAGAATAATAGTCCAAACCAATCATTTTCAGTAGTTTCTTTGGTGAGACATGATCACCTTAGATGCATGTGATTTTTCCACCGTGTGTAGGAACACAAGGAGAAAACAAAATGAAATTATTTTCTTGATGTAAGTGGCTGAAAGGACAATGACATCACATCTTTTTTAAACATATATTATCCAACTTGTCGTAGAGACAACTAAACCTATAGTATACGAGAATTGTTGAGAATATTAGGACAACATTGATTCTTTTCTTTTGTTCTAATGAAAATGAAAAAGTAAAACGTAAGGAAGAGAGCCAATATGAATTTTGATCACTATGGATAGAAAAATTTGGGTTTCAATAGGAATTATTGATCACTATAGACAGAAAATTTGGGTTTGTATGTTCATTACCTAAGATAAATGCAGGCTATGATGCTATTTTGATCATTATGGATAGACTCACCAAATAAGCTCATTTCTTGCCAATTAACATGGCATATCCCTTAGAAAAGTTGGCACGAATATATCTAAAGGAGATTGTAAGATTACATGGTGTACCAGCGAGTATAATGTCAGATTGAGATCCATGGTTTGTCTCCAAATTTTGGCAAGGATTGCAAAAAGCCTTAGGAACGCAACTAAAGTTTAGTATGGCTTACCATCTTTAAACTGATGGGCAAACCGAGAGAACTATTCAGACCTTGGAAGATATGTTGAGATCTTGTATTTTGGAATTCAAAGGAAGTTGGGATCAACACTTACCGTTGGTAGAATTTGCTTAAAATAACAGTTATCATTCAAGTATCGAAATGCCACCATATGAAGCATTATATGATAGAAAATGTCGGTTACCATTATTCTGGGATAATTTACAGAAAGTAATTATTGGACCTGAATTGGTACAAGAGATAATTGATAAGGTCATTGTGATAAATGAAAAATGAAAGAAGCTCAAGACAGACAAAAGAGCTGGACAGACTTAAAAAGAAGGGAATTATAGTTTTCTGAAGGAGAACATGTCTACTGAAGATAAGTCCAATCAAAATTCTTTACAGTAGACAAACAAAAGGAAAATTGAGTCCCCGATATATTGGACCATTCGAGATATTGAAACGAGTGGGAAATCTGGCATATCGTCTGGTATTGCCACCAAACTTGTCTAGCATACATAATGTTTTCCATGTATTAGTACTAAGAAAATATGTACCAGATCTAGATAAAGTAGTTGAGTTAGAACCGATTGATTTGAAAGAAAACTTGACCTACAAGAAGCAGCCTGTGTAGATATTAGACAGGAAGGTGCAAACTCTCCAAAATAACGAGATTTGTTATGTCACAGTATTATGGGATTTCCGAACTGAAGAAATGACTTGGGAATTAGAGGACGAGATCAAGAAAAGCTATCCTCATCTATTTGAAAATTTAGGTACGTATGCAAGCTTTGGGGACAAAGCTTATTTTAAGGGAAGGAGAATGTAAACCCCAAGATTTTTCTCATACAAATAGAAATAGATAACAATATAAAAATAGAAAATAGAATGATAATATAGGACTTAATCAAGACCTTAGAATTAAACCACAAGTAGAAATAAGCTTGTATATAATTTCAAACCCTAAAACAAAGTTATCTAGATAGCATTTAAGATTTCTAATATGATTTCATAGTGGGTATCAAAAACTCAAGATAAAGAAATAACCTAACTAAGATTTCAAATTTATTCAAAAGTATATTCGATAATGCTTATAGTTAGAAAACAATAATTTATGGATGAACCATTAAGATTATGAATACACACTAAATATATAAACAGATGTATAACTAATAATTTGGACTCCAAATAAATATTTGGATCACACTATTGTTCTACTTAGTAAACTCTTAAGCTATTAGAGCCTAAAACAGAAATTAACCTATTAAGCTTATAAAATCCTAATCACCGGAGTTAAAATTCTAAAAATAATTTATCGCGTAAACTTTAAACCTAAAGTTGAACTTAATAACAATATAGAAAATTTGTAAAACTCTATATAAATTTTTGCAAATAAAACTCTTGAATAATTATCATATTTGTACCCATTTAACTTATTAAAATATCCTAAATCTAAGAGAAACAATTAAATAATTAATATTATGTTAATATATGTATGATTTATGGTGCAAATGGTGTAATATACATGGCTAGATTTATTGGGTTTTGCACAACCGAAATTTGAGAGGAAACTGGGTCAAGTTAATGTGCAAAGTCAAAGAAAGTTGATGTGCAAAGTCCAAGAAAATGAGTAGAAAGCCAATCAAAATACCACAACTAAGAAAGTCATTAATTGTAGGGAGAATTATTGCAACATTTCAATGGAACAAACACCACCTCTTTGGCTGAACAATGATAGTTGTTGTCTTCCTCATTTCCTTCATATGTAGGTCTAATTAACAAAGGAACAAGCCACTTAATTTACATCAAAACAAGACCAACAAACCTTCCAAACAATAGCAGAAATTCGTCCTCATAAAGGCCACCAAAACACCAATCCAAAACCACACTAAACAAGCTCCATCAAAACTCAAGCTTAATCTTGGATTAAGAAAGAGCAAGGTAAGACAAATCCATTTTAAGTTGTTTTAAGTGTTGAGCTTTAATCTAAAAAATATTTCCATTAACCTAGGAATGAAACTAATTCTGGAACAAAGCTCAAAACATTCATATTAGCCTAATAAGGTAAGACTCTATAAACCCTAGTTGCACTTTTCTAAATTCGAAAATTAAAGATCAGATACATGTAGATGCGTTATGAGTTGATGTATGTATATTTTTATACCATAGAAACACTTAGGAATGATTTGGAAATGATTCTAACGTAGAAAATTGAAGAAATACGAACTGGTTCATCGGAGAAGATGATGAACAGTGTCAACATTGCCCATAAGCCAGCAGTGTACACACTCAACGCTGGCAGCGTACGATGTGGGTCGGCGGTGTTAAGACTTACACTAGAACAGAAACTACGTAAAATTTATTTTTACGTAAGTAAACGAACACCAGCTAACTAGAGTTATATGCCGGCAGTATATAATCGGGCGTACGTGCTAAAGCTGGAGGCCTATGAGCCAGTGTATCCTTATACGAAATAATATGTGAAACTTAAGAATGTCGGCATCTGGGTTGCAACACCGGCAACGTTGGAGCCGGCGTACACCCATGTTTTTTCTATGAGAAGTTTGTATTACACGAACAGAAAATATATATAATAAATATAAATAAACATATTATATATATATCAAAAAAAATTACTAAGAAAATAAATAAATACAAATACTTAGAATAACAATATGTTTAATATTCGATAACTTCTAAAACCCTAGAAACTGTAGAAAAATGTTAAGTATTATTAGCAATTATAATTATTAAATATTTGTTTTATATAGATAAATAGGTAAGAATGGAAATTGAAACAAGCTAAATTTATAAATAATGTGACTTCTAAAAATGACAAAATAATTGTATGAAGTAGATTAAGAGAAATAGGACGACACTAAACAATAATAAACGAATATGAGTTACTATAATGAGTCAGATAGAGAATAACATAAAAAGAGTAATAATAACTATAAAATATAAACTTGTTAAATATCAATTTTTTTAATACTAGGTAAATATATAAATATCAAGTAAATCGAGATAAGCAACATGAAAATAAAGATTAATTGATAATTGTTATATAAGACCATTAAAGGACCAAAATAAGTAATAGAAATCGAGCTAATATCAATTTAGGACACTAGACACATATATGAGTTTAGTTATATAATCTATTTATAATGATGAATATTTTATTCATCTCAATAGGTGACTTTGATACCATAGAGGACCTCGACAAATTACTACGACTAGTCACTATGAGCAGGTGAGTAATTCAGTCATATTATATGTTGTGCTTGTAACGAGCGAATATGTAATGCAAAGATAATAATATAAATGTTTTGATGGAAATGTGTTGTGAACTGATTGTATGATTATTAATCTACCATTACAAAAGTGATAATACAATGCTATGATGATGTGAAGTAGTATAACGATTATTGTGTATAATGTATGACCACCATGAAACTGAATAAGAACTATTGACTTATTAAAATAACCTGGTCATACATTGCATGTACTGCATTATTTTATACATAAACGGGTGATAGCCTGCTACATATTAATATTTTAGTTCTCTGTTAATACTTTATTTTTCTAAAGTGTTAATTCTTCCAAGGTTTTCTTTGTTCCAATGGTTCTACGGGAACTAAGTGGCAACGAAGAATGCCGCCCGTAGTATCGTTGTGAAATAATTAATACTTAGGGAGTTTCTAAGAATGGATACAGGAAATGGTCAATTAAAATAGTTATTAAATTTAAAGTGAAAACCATAAGATGAGAAATCGTTGATTTTCCTGTAAACTTAGTGTCTCTTGGGCCGGTGGATTATAAAGTAAATGTTCTTCAACCCTAAAAAGAGGGCGTAAATCTTTTTCCTATTTTAATTCTAGATCATCAAAGCTTGTATTTGAGCATATATTTGAATGATTGCATTACATACGATTTGTTAATAACTTTCTCGATGTGTAATATGTCTGGTTATTCACTGAACCGTGGTTTCATTCACACTCCCATAGTCTTTTTAGGTTTACACTTCAAACTTGGTTAGTTGCATCTAGAAATATGGCTCCGGCAATGGCTTATGAGCTGGAAGCCTATGGTTCTATTTGAGATTAATGGTTTATAATTTCCTAAAATAGATTAGCTAATATTTATCTTATTAGTTATGTATATAGAAATTACAAAAAGACTACATGGTTTGTAATAATTTATAATACTTTACGATTAGGATGACAGTTATTTACTAATTTATTTCTTACACGTATTTAGCATTTCTTATGAAAGCAACTAAAAGATCATGTTATATTGGAAAATATGTCACTCTCCGAAGGTAATCTAGTGATAGTATTTAGGTGTGACTTGTCTATTTCTACTAAGGTACCCTCAAGGTGTGACATCCTCCCTTAATTTGGGCGAGTCAATTGATATAAATCTTTTAAACTTAAGATCAATGGGAAACTTTTTGAACAACCAAACATTATATAAGAAAAATTATTTATGATCAAACATACAATATACAAATTTTTTTTTAAAAAAAATAATATATCATTTAAAAATCTAAAATTAATTTTCAATGAAATAATACATAACTTTCTTTTAAATTTTAAAATAACATATTACTTAAGAAAAAGTAAAATAATGGTGTCGTACGCATGTTTTGTGATGTGGACATATTTTTGTATATTTGTCAAAATCGTGAGTTTAATGAGTTTATGATTTTCTAAATTTTTTATTTAAAATATGTATAGAATAGTTTAGGTGTGTATTTTAAGTTGAAATATGAATTTTAGTAGACAGATCTATAAGTTTACGAATGTCTTAGTTTTATATGATTTAATACAATTCTACCCATTTTATAAATTTCAATGACGGGTAAACACAAGCGTTTGATTACCATTTATCTTAAACAAAGTTTTATTATACTGGGTAATGGTAACATCATGTGACGTAAATTTGAGGTCGAGTATGATGAATGTTAACAAAGATGTGACGAGTAATACGAAAAAGGAGCTGAGAGTTGTCGAGTAATCACTCCAAGCTATGGGGAATCAAAATTGTAGGCAGATGTCTATGATTAAGTATGGTACAATCAATACGATTTGGTGGCATATATGCCTACCATGGATCATTCGATTGAGGTATATCTCGGAACTTCGATAGATTGGGTATCAAATCATGCAAGCCAGATTCTACATGAACTATATATTGGGAACCATTTGAGAGTGCAATTGAAGATGGATGAGAGCAAAACAGTTTTCTTTAAGTTAGTAATGCAACCACTTAATTGAAAAACTTAAATTTTTAGATTTGATGATTATAATACAAATTTAAACTTGATATCAAAGTAAGAGGTATTAAGTTTAAATCTTCGTTGCACTCATTTCAAACCATACTTAATTAGAGTAGTCCATTTGATAAGTATCAGCTATAAAGACCAATCTATAAATGAGAGGGAATATTATATGATAAATATAATATACCTTATGCCATATTTACAAATTTTGGTGGGATATTATTCTACTATATAACACTTCACTCACTTCCGCTTACTTATCAACTGGAACTTTAAATGAGATCAATCAATTAGATGACTTAATTGAATTGGGTTGAAATGAGTGCATAGGTAATCAAATTTAAGGCCTCCTATTTTAAGGCCATATTATGATTTTAATCATAAATTTTAAAGTTGAGATAACAAATTATATATTTTGTCAAGGTTTAAGTACCATTCGTGTCATTAACACTAAAAAATTATTTACAATGATGCGCCGACGAGATAACATGCTAGGTTAGTATCCACATTGGTAAAAGTGGGGGGTTAATTATCATATTTTAAAAGGTAAAAATGCAAATGGCCCCATTAAACTATTGCATTGATACAGATATGCCTCCTTGAATTTTTCAATGCTACAAATTATATCGGAATGCATCAATATTTGTAGATAAGTTTAAATATGGTATTAACATTTCAAGTAAGAAAAAAATCAACATTTCAAAAAGTGAGTTAAAAAAGGGAATCAATATTTTAAATTGTTAAAAAAGATATTAACGTTATATAAATTGTTATAGATAAGGTGTCCTTTTTTCGTATCCATTTATTACCCACTTGAAATGCTTATCCTTTTTTAACCATTCAAAATATCAATTCCTTATTTAACTTATTTTCTAAAACATTGGTCCATTTTTTAATTATTTAAAACTTTGATATCTTATTTGAATTTATCCTCTAATGTTGATGTAATTTTCCCTTTCCTTGTGCATATTTGCTATATTCAATTCGCTGTAATAACTATTTCAATACAATCTTATTTCTTATGGAGTGTTATCATGATGTTAAGTTACATTTTTAATATATAATGACAATTTCATAGAGAATTCCTATTAAAAGAAAACAATTGAATAACCTATTCATTTCTTAAATCTATGAGTAGAAATTTAATTTTTAAATTAATTTTGCTCTTCAAATATTCTCATTAAAATAAAAACAAATTAATAAATGATAATTTTAGTAAAGTTGATCTCTTTTAGTTCTTAATAGCAACTATTATATTATAATTTTATTTTATTCAGTAAAATGAACAGGTACAGTATTTCCTAGGTTCAGTTTACCGGTTAGTGAGCATGCCAAGATCAATCGATGAAATGATCTCGTGCTTGCATATCCTCTAGGCCCCACTTTTTTTTATCTCCAATTACACGTACAGTAACACCAAATAATGCTAATCCCAATGTTCAGGTACAGCTATACAAAAGTTGCTACATGCATACATACATACATATATATATGACCGTATTCGTGGATTGTCTTAACAAAATTTCGGATGACTTTAGCTATGAGCTTATTTAATCATCTTAGCACATGAGATAATGTTGAGCCATATGTACAACCATCGGAGATGAGTTCATTAGCCTTTTTTTTTTTTTTTTTTTTTTTCATTTCCTTGCCCAATATCTTTCTGACAACTTGGATGATGGTGTTTTTCCAAAAAGGCTAGTACGTATCCTTCAGTGACAAAAAAGGATTTTATCCATGTCATTGGTGTACAACCTTTTCCGGTTCAGCCAAGGAGGAAAGAAAAAGGAGAAAGAACCCTTTACTGTGCAAAGAAAAAGCCGATGCAAAAATTGCAGAAGCGACGAGCTGTAAAGTTGCTTTTTTGAGATGTGTAGACCGCATGCAAGTAAAGAAAAAAAAAGGGAAATATTTTATACATGAAAAAAAAATTAATGTGAAGCCCAAAATATAATCAGAATAAAGTGCTTCAAAAATATTGTCCCCGAGCTCAGTGAACCAAATCCTTAAAGATCAAGGACCGTGCTTGTTTTTGGGGGTGTAAGATTTATATTTGTTACATATGGTATGACAAAGAGCTAGCGAGTTTCCACGGTAGACACATATGATGGGAGACGACGGTTTTGATCGATCATGGAAGTAATACTGTACTAAAATAAAATAATCATTTCCGCTTTTGAAAATTCCAAAAGCTTATTTTTCTTTATGTTTTAATAGCATGAGTTAAAGCCTTGCACTATAGAAGGATTTTGTTTCAAAGCAGCCTTCATATTAAAACAATTGTGTTTACTTAAATGATATTTCACAATGTATTTGCTGACGTGTATGTTGTAGATGACTATAACTGTAAAATGAATAAGTACGTAAATACATATTAAATGTTGGTTTTATATGATCGTTGAAATCTTTTTCATATTCTGCCACTTGGAAAAACTTATAAAGGACGCACGAGAAGAGGAAAATAATAATAAACTTTTTTATAAAAATTATAAAAATACCATTGAGACCAAAATAGTTCAGTTTTAGGCAAGTTGACCTCGTCACTTAAAAAGACGAGATCCATTAAAAATTCCCCCCATCACCACATAACTCATAAATCACTCCCTTTTAACATTGGTTGTTATAACCTGTCAAAATCATACACAATCAGCTATATAAATCATTCATTCACCAACTTTTGGATTTCATAATCTAATCATAATAGTATTTCCAAACCCAATTTATCCAAAGATAGTTCCAAACCAGTCCATTCATTCACAGTCTTGAATCCAATCCATTCAATCATAATAGTTTTGTGAAACCTTTCAACACAAACATAATAAAAAACTCATAAAACATAAGATGAAATGATTGGATTGATGTTCTGTTATTTACACCAAAAGTATATGAAAATTCTACATACAACAAACATAAAAAATCAGAATCTATATACAACAATCATAAAAGATGAAAATCTATGTAATCTCTACTGCTGGATGCCTCGCCTTCCTCTTACCCACTTGATAAAAGTCCAAGGGAATGGTGTACGCTGATGGACATCCTAATGGGGATGTTCCATAGATGGATTAACTTGTGTGAGCGTGTCATCTCCATCTCCACCACCAACACTATAATGATGAAATGGGACAAGGTCACCTCTTTTGTGGAGCAATAAGGGTATGGAACTTAGTGTATAAGATGTCTGGCATCGGGTTCTCTACTAGATGACCATATGACGATGATGATGGACCAAGCTCGTCATGATGAAACTATGAATGGCCATATTCATCAAGTACATGTATATGCAAGGGTAAAGGCTCGTCTCTAATAGTTATAGCTCAGATTCATCCTCACTTTTGACCCTGACCTCGTCCCCACACATGCCTCTCTCTGTGCGGCCATCGTCTCTATATAAGCTGAGGCCGTAGGTCCTTCGGTACTGGTGTTAGTGTAGGCACTGGTGTTAGATCATTCAAATTAAGCCCCATGAACTCTTCTACTACATGAATGACATCTCATGCAATGGTAGAAGTGTTCTCTGCTAGCATGTCGGGGACTCTGTAAATGAAACCTACCTGCAAGCAAGAGCAAACAATTAGATCAGTGAATACTAAACACAATATATATCTATATATAGCTTATGTAGTCATTGAACTTGGCATATATCGAATAATGGCCATTGTACGATTGATCCAGCACCTCGTGATCACATGGTACCAGTCAAAATAATCTCTAGATGTGTCAGTAGGGATATCTATAATCTTGACAATGTGATTGTGCCTACCATCCCACTTTGCTACCTACCTAGCATGCCTTGCTGCCTAGTTCCACTTAGAAAGCCTTCGTAAGTCTAGAGACCCATGCCTTTCACCTATCAACGAGGGAGTGGACTGTGACATTATAGGACATTGCAGTACTCACCGGCCTTCCGTTGATGGCCAAATAGTTACTGGCATAGCTGGGATGGATTAGCCAAGGTTATGCCAGCAGTTATTAGGACTTAGACCTGAGAAAGTTGTTGATATAAATGGTTGTCGATGTAGATGTCATGGTTGGATAAAAATTTTAGAGTACTGCCTCACCTTGCAGATGATTTGATGATTCGACACCATGTTAGGGCATACATTCTACTGCTACTGGGGGGGTTTTGTTTATTGTTACAAACAAATAATCCAATTTAGTTCATGTGATATACCTCCAGCTGCTCGATGACTTAGAGAGAGCAGGCTAGTACATAGAGGAAGCAACTTGCTTAGAATGGTTATACAAACAACTATGCATGGCTGCCCACATTAAGATAGGTGACATAGTATGACCCCTTGTAGTCTTGCAAATTTGGGCGTAGAGCACTTCCCACACATCGCCCAGCTGCATCGACAAATCACAACAGTTACCATGGGGTACCCACTCATCAGTTATTGAGGTGCCATGTTTGATGTCACTGGATCCCTCATACATCAACTATTTGAGTATAGGAGGTGTTTCGATAGACAAACTCTAGCTAGGTATCGTTTTGTATGTTTTATGTGTTCACATGTGTATAATTTAATTGTCATTACTAATGTATAGTACATTTTTTTTATTAAACAGATTGTTTAGGACCCCTACTATGTTATTATTGATTCTCTGCTTGTCTACTGCCAGGCTGGCAGTAACATATGGTGTGCACGGGTTCCCTTGGTTTGCTTTCACATTGCGAATACTACTATCCAAACAAGGTGCTCAAATAGTCTGGTGGTTCCTAGGGGATCCTAGACCCTCCAACTGATATGAGAGTCCTACATGAGTTGGACTTACGAGGGCATTCCGAGTGGAACTAAGTAGCAAAGCATGCTAGGTGAGTAGCAGAGTAGGATGGTAGGCATAATCATATTGTCAAGAATGTAGATATCCCTATTGGTACATCTGAAGAATATTTCGATGGGTACCATGTGATCATGTGGCACTGGATCAATCGTACATGGGTCATTATTTGATATATGGTAAGTTTAATGACTACATAAGCTATTTATGGATATATATTATGTTCGATATTCACTGATCTAAATGTTTGCTTTCGCTTACAAGCAAATTTCATTTATAGAGTCCTCGACATGTTAATAGAAAATACTCCTACCACTGCACAAGATGTCATTCGTGTAGTAGAGGAGTTCATGGGGCTTAATTTGAATGACCCAGCGTCTACGCTTGCATCAGTACCAACACTGGAGGACCCACAGCTTTGGCCTATACAGAGACGATAGCAACAAAGAGAGAGGCATGGGTGGGGACGAGGTCGAGTTTAGGAGCGAGGACGAGTCCAAGCTACAGATATCAAAAACTGGCCTTCGCCCTCACATGTACATGTACCTTATGAGTATGGCCATTCATAGTTTCATCATGACGAGCCTGGTCCGTCATCATCATCATATGGTCATCTAGTAGAGACCCAGATGCTAGACGTCTCATACACCGAGTTTCATAGCTCTCTTACTCCACAAAAGAGGCGATCATCATCCCACCGCCACATGATATGGGGGAGGGACCCATCCAGGTGGATCTAAACCCTGTCCCATTTCGTCCTTATAGTTTTTGTGGCAGAGATGGGGATGACACCTCACACAGGTTAATCCATCTATGTAGCATTCCCATCAGGATGTCCATCAGCGTACACAATTCCCTTGGACTTTTAATAGGCGAGGACGAGGGAGGTGGGGCACCCAGTAGTAGATATTATATAGATTTTCATCTTTTATGATTGTTCTATATATATTCTTATCTTTTATGTTTGTTGTATGCAGAATTTTCATGTACTTTTGGTGTAAATAACAAAACATTAATACAATCATTTCATATTATGTTTTATGAGTTTTTTATTATGTTTTGCGGTGAAAGGTTTCATAAAACTATTGTGATTGAATGGATTGGATTCAAGACTGTGAATGAATGAATTAAGTTTGCGATCATCTTTGGATGGATTAGGTTTGAAAATACTATTATAGTTGGGTTATAAAGTCTGAAAATCGGTGAATGAATTATTTATATAGCTGATTGTGTATGACTTTGATAAGTTATAACAACTATTGTAAAAAGAGAGTGATTTATGAGATATGTGGTGTAGGGAGGGTAGAATTTTTAACTGAAGAGACGAGGTCAACAATTTGTACTAATTTTTTCTCTTAAAGAGACAAAGAGACGAGGTCAACAATTTGTACTAATTTCGTCTCTTGAAGAGACAAAGAGATGAGGTCATTAGTGATTGACCTCATCTCTTAAAATAAAGATCTCGTCTCTTAAAGAGATGAGGTCAGGCACTAATTCTCGTCTCTTCAAGACACGAGATCAACTTATTTAAAACTAGATTATTTTAATCTTAGTGGTATTTTTGTAAGTTTTTGAAAAAATTTATTATTATTTTACTTTTCCCCAGACGCATGACATTATTTGTTAAGATTTGCATTATTCTGGTTTCAGATATAAAAGTCAAAATGCCTCCATGACTACCATGTTCTATATTGGGCTTATTAGTAAAATCTACTTAGATCGTAAAATGCGGTTCTTTTATGCTTAAAATAAGTTTAGAAAAACAAATACGATTTGTGATTCCTAAGTAGAACTATTTAAAGCTATAATATATCTTTTAGTATTAGAAAAAATATATTAGCGGTACTCTTTAGTATTTTATCTTTACTTTTAAAATAAAACCTACAGGGTATTTAACCTCAAAACCCTATTAAAGGATTAAATGACCTTTCCTCCTCTCTTTCCTCATTGCAACTACAAAAATCACAATTTAGGCCGTTTGTTTCAAGAAAATGTCTTGTATTTGGAAAAGTGTTTTACATGAAAATGTCCTTGAAAAAGTTTTTTCATGTGTTTGGTTGCATTTATAAAAATATGTTGAAAAAATTTTCTAGTGTTTGACTAATCAATATTACGTAACATATTGTCTTATGTAAATAATTTATTATTAGCATGTTACTATATAAGTATATTATGCCAAATAATTTTATTTAAAGGTTAAAGTATAAAATATATTATTTATTTACAAACCATCAATTATATTTAAATTTTTTAATGAATTTTTTTTTTTTTTTCCATTAAATTGTTCATGTTTAAATATAATTTATTAGTTAATTATGATAAAATAAATAAATAAATATCGCACTACTAGAATTTGAATACTTGCAAAGGTAATTTGAAAAATGATTTTTCGTTTTGAAAAAGTAAGTTTTTTTCTTAAAATGAATAGGATTTATTTTAATAAAATTATTTTTCTTACAAAAAAAATATTTTCTATTAAAATATTCTTTTCATTTAACAAACAAAATAAATTATTTTTCAAAAATATTTATCTTAAAACAAACGGTTCCTTATTTGATTCCGTTTCCTCCGCTGTCTCTTAAGAGCGCTCACTCTAAGTCAATGCTTCTTTTACTTTATCCAATTATTCTTTTTCTGTGCTTATTACCTTTTTTGTCATTCATGATCGATTGCAGGATATAAAAATATAAGTAGGGACATAAAGGACAAACATGTACAAATAATTAATTGATTGTGTTAAAGAGAGTAGAAAAGGACAAAGAATAATCACGCTCATAGGAATCCATGCAAATATAAAAATTAATTGTAAACAATATTAAAAGAAAAAAAAAAAAGGAGCTGGACGGATACAATATTGGAATGGACTTCACAACTTAAGTACAGTTTGAAAAAGAATGATGGTTGATTGAAAAAAAAATCTAAAAATTCCGTCCTCATTTTTGAAAAATCTTTTTAACCTAATTTTAGAGATTGTCAGACACATAATAACTTCATGGGATTATAACAAGCAATTTTTAAATTTACATTTTGTTATTTTAATTACGAAGGAATTGGTAGTGAAAATAACGAATAACGATGGTGTTAAGGATTCTATATTACTTGCGATTGGTATTTAACTTTTGTTGGAGTAAGCTTTATACTCATCTAATGTCCATACGAGAAATAGTAATGAAAACAATTATAAGTGGCGAAGGTGAAATTATCATCGACAAGTCATTGTTGTATACGTTACAATTGCAAATGATTCCACTTGATTTGGCTGTAATAAGTTATCAAAACTAAAAAAAAAAAAAAAAAATTTCTTCCACAATTTAAAACAGGTTGATTAAGTTATGAGTGAAATTACTCCATATTTGCTTTTTTAACTTAAACAAATTGTAAAACCAATAACTTCACTATTAAAGATTTCTCACCTAATGATTAATAAATAGTTGAGAAAGAAGATATACTTAATTTATTCAATATAAAAGTGTTATTATGGAAGAAATTAGTGCACTTATAAATTTAAGGAGTAAGACAAAGATGATTTGATATTTATGACATTGATGACGAAGTATATTGGTAGTAGTACAAACAATGATATTTGGTAAAGAAGATGATAATAATGACAATGGTGATTATTTTCAGTAGAGCTTGTGGTAGTTGTGATAATGACACGACAACTAATGTTTTATTTGTAACTTTTTATGCTATAATAGTTTTTATTCTAACTTAATATGTATGTTTTAGTTTATGCCAAGCGTAAAAGTGTTTATATTATAACTTATACTATAACCAAAAGTCATATTTTCTTCATTTCTATAATATATTTAAAGTTTTTTTTTTATGAAAAAAGTAAGCACATTTATAGTATTTCAACACTAGTTTACACAAGTTATAAAAAATTATGTTTCTATATTTTAATTTCACGTTTTGATTCTACCGACTCTTTAAAGATTTTATGTAGAATTGAGTTTGACAACCTTATATTATTCAATATTTAAGGGAAGGGAGGGGGCTTAATCAATATACTCTTCCAATGAAGGAAAAATTCTACATGTGAGATGTTGACAAAGCTTTAGTACCATGTGAAGTGGGAAAATATAGAAAGCAAGAGTTTATTATGTCTTGATAGTGAGAACAAATGGAATTCCACTTACTTGACGTTAGAGTTAGCAGTAAAATTTAAGAAGGAATCTAACTTGCTTGGAATTACCAATTTTATTACCTAATTAAACTTTTTAAGTCATTTACACTGTAACGCCCTCAAATTAGGAATATTTACAATCTGCCATGTGTTCATATTAGATATAGATACGCAAAAGGCTTTTTATTAATCCACATTAAATCCAGTGTTTAATCCAAGCTTTCATAATTAGAAAACTCACAAATAATAATGTCTTATTTAAATATCATAAATTCAACAGAAATACTCCATAAAATTGGTTGGCATAAAACTATATAGCAATATATTTCTAACCCAATAAAACCATCGACATCCTTTTACAGCATAATCTAAACCATAGCGATTAATTTGAGTTTTTAAGTTTTAATAAATTTCAATCTAACACTGATCTAACCATCTAGTAGTTGTTGGATAATCATCACCATAACATCCTCCATTCATTAATGCCATTCAAAGTCAAGCACTACAAGTTCTTCACCCGTTCTTGAAAAAGATTAAAAAGGTTGAGCTAGAGCTAGTATACCAAAACCGCACACATACGCATGAATAATCATCATGCATATTCACATGCAACATGACATTCAATGCAACAACCACTTTTTCAATATCTAGAACTTTAAGCCATCAATCAACAAAGCCTAGGTTATCCATGTCTAACCCTAAACTCGAAATAACTCATGACTCCATAACAAACATATATAGATACTTTTATATATATCGGAACATATAAATATTGGTGTTAAGTATCCCTACACCCCTAGGTATCATACTCGTATCATTCCTAGACTATCGGAATCATCTCTATGCACAACTTCACTCGGGATAACGCTACACACAGATCATTAAGATACTATCCAAGTACATCGTACTCTTAGTCTACTTGACCCATCCAAGCATAAAAGCAAATAATTATAGTCAAATATCAATTAGTCCAATTACATGTTCTACCTAACAAGTACAATCATTAAACAAGGTAATGATGTGCCTAGTTTAGCATTTAGATAGATAACTCAATTGCACCAGGAACACCAGATCACATATAGTAAAACTAATCACAATATCTTTGTTATGGAACAAAACTTACTCCTAAGGCTGTCTAGATTCCTAAGTTATAAAGAACTACTTCTTTTCAATGTGTTTGTATATTATGTATGTATATATATAGCATTGTATTTAGGTTTAGGTATACTTAAGGCTAAGCTATAGGTTTAAGTGTTTAAGAAGATCATAAAAAAAGGTAAAAACAAAGTATATCATTACCATTTATCACACCCTGATAGAGGGTATGAAAGGCTTAGGAAGAGAAAAACACATCATAGCACTCTTGTCACGCCCATGATGGAGGGTATGATGGCCATCATGGCCTTTGTCATGGCCATGATGGGGTTAGTGACGAGCCTTCATGGATGTGATTGTCCAAAACTTGTTACTCCCAAAGAGATCACGGCCTGTCACCGCCATGATCTTTGTTTATGCCCTACTTCACTGCAAAACATGAAAAACTTCAAAAGCATCCCTTCTTGATCACTAAACATGTAAAATTCCCATTCATACACCAAAACACCAATATTTTACATCACTAATCTCTAGATCACCATAAACATAGAGAAACATTGAGATTAACATAAGACATATAATTACCTAAATCAACTGTTTGTTCTTCTCCTCTTTTGAAATCAACAACCATGAAATCCAACAAGATGCATATGAATTTCCATATCCTCCCAAGGTGCAAATGCCTTCAACACCTAATACGCATAGGTTTAAAGATATATTCTTTTCAGAATTGTGAAAAGGAAAAAAGGAAAGAGTTTACCTTAATCTCTTGTTGATTCCTTTAGAGAGATGCTAAGAGGAATATATAGGGTTTGGTAGACTAAGAGAAAACTATTGTACACAGAAAAGAAATTTAGTTTTAAGGTGAGGGGTGATTATTATATATCTTTTATTAGGAGTGACTAAATTGTCGTCTTATTAATTAACAAATGACATTTGTAAACCCTTGGAATTTTCCGTTCTAGATAAATCTTTATTATTTATGTTAGGCCACACCATGGTGTTCCTTTATAGGTATAATATCTTAAAAATATCATATAGCAACTTGAACAGATACTGGAAACTCATAATTCATCTATAAGACCTAAGAACGGAAGAAAGATAGATTCAATATCGTAGAATAGGAACGGGAACCTTAAGGTCATGCTCAACAAAAATATTATAGAATTTTAGAACTAAAAATTTAGTTTCAAAATGCAAACTCAAATTATGTAGCACGACCTTAATAATAGCCAATCGCGTAATTTTGAAAACCTAATTTTAGCTTTAGTAAGTACTGTATTAAATTAGCATCACCATGTAGTATAAATAATGTCTCTAATTCATAAATAAAATTGTCCTATGATTCATAAATATTCATCGATAATAAATTAGTTTGTCCCATGTACATAATAGAAATACAAATACTTTATGAAGAATGAAAATATTATGGTTTCCCTTGCCAAAACCATAAAGGACTAAAAGACCACCACCAAAATTCTTTTTCTTGCCAAATTAAATAAATAACCAAACAATCTCACGAAGTCAACTCCTTTATGACAAACATCAATTGCGAATCCCCTCCATCATGCCAAAGTACCATTTTTAGTACACTTACAACTCATTGCAAGCCTACTTCTAAGGCACTCCTTAATGCCTAGTCTTGCCAAATGCCATCCCTCTTCTTCATCTTAAAAAAAAGAAGGGAAAAGGACCTCTCTCTTTTACCATACTTCTCTCTCTCTCTCTCTCCCTCGTCTCTCGAATTATAACACCCTTAAATAAGCAATTACAACCCGCCATATGTTCTCTCTTATATAAAACACGCAAATGCTATAACTTACCTTTCCATAGGATACATATAAAACAATTGTCTCCATAAACTCTCAAAGGATACCAAAAAAGTTTCAAAATCTATGTATCATAAAAATAGAAACCTTCAAAAACTCGTGTATAAACCAAGACAAGGTTGGCATAAACCAAAGCCAACAAACAAGGATAAACAAAATCTTTTATTACATAAAACCCAAACTCATAAATCTTTCAGAAATAACAAACTTAGGATAATCTTTAATTAGTCTTTAAGCTCCTGTCACGCCCCTAAGGGTACCCTAAACGTGGTAGTCCACCACATATAATATTAAGACTTAAGAATGACTACCTTAGTCATGCGAAAGTCTCAATATTACATGTAAGGCGTCTAACACTGTAATAGGAGATGCTTTTAGAAAGTGTGGTCTAAGCAAATAATATTGAACATACAAGAATCTAAAAATAAAAATATAATAATAATAATAATCAAAAGTCTATTACATGATTCTTAGGGCATACCCCCACTAAAACTCCAAGGATCGAAATACTTAATAGTCTTTACAATAACTTAAATACTACATCAAAAAATTTTAAAGGAATTCTAGTTTAATCCTTCAAGTAGATTTCCTTCAAAAGCTCCCAAAAGAAAACATACGTGGATATGAGGAGACCTTGGGTACAAGAACAGGTCTTCTTATGGATACAAATATCTATAGAGCGTAAACTTTACGGGCTTAGTGAGAATAATCCCAATAATCATACTTAAAACAAAATAACAACCAAGTTTATTAGACAAGCAATGTAATGCAACAAGCATGTGAGCATACAAGACATATGATTTTTCGAGAATCATATGTTGAATTAATTACGTCATTCATTCGGGGTTAGGTATTCCGGCCCATTATGGCCATCACTTCTTTTTAAAAAAATCATTTGTATAGATTTTACCGCTCCTATTTGCCTTAAAAAACATGTAGTTATTACTGACTCCTACTAGCCATCAATTTATGTAGTTTTTACCGGCTCCTACTCGCCATATACATAATATACCGGTTATGCCTACCACCACTATCATACACTTGTCCCACCAATTATACAATAGCGAATGCAATGTGACTCAACTTATGAAGTGCATGTATCAACTTTTATTTAGAGCCTAGTCATTAGTTTTTGAATTTCTTGCAAGTACCAACCAATTTCAGACACTTTAACATGCTAATAAACATACAATTTATTACAAATAATTCGTGGCTTGATATGCTAAATATTCTTTCAACATGTTATAAACACATGAATCTTCAATTTTATCTTCTTTTTTTTTTTAAATCTTGTGCAACTAATTTACAAGCACAAGCATGAGCATGAAAAATAAGGGAAGTAGACTCACTCGGCTATGATACTCCCTTAGTCGACGTAGTCCTCGAGGTAGTATACGTCCTCCTCCTTCATTTCTAAACAAAGGAAATACCCAAAATGAGTATTCCATAGAATTTCTAGTCAAAACTTCTAACTCTATTTTCTAGTTGCGGTAAAATTCGTATAGGTGAAAATTTCAACTTAAAATGGTCATAACTTGCTCATTTTAACTCATAATTTCGCATATAATATACCGTTTTCTACCTATTTGAAAAGATCTATCCACTACTAAATTATTGTTATCATAAAAGGTCATTTGGGTCCCAAAACCATAGGGTACATATTTACCACGAAAATTCTAATTTTCAAAACTTAAATTTGCAAACTTTTCTTTATCAAAAAACTTGTACCAAAATATACATTATTATAGTTGGAAAAACCTTTTGAATATATATATATATATAATATATTGACTCATATCATATGCATGAATTTAATGAAGTTGTCTCAAACATGATTTTTTTAAAAGCAATGCTTTCTAGAAATTGGAAAAGCAAAACTTTGAAAATTTCTACTTAACTTGTTGGAAAATTTCTTAAATTATTTTTAAGTGAGTATTTTCCCTTTTTAATTCTATTTCCTTAGTCTTTCAAATTTCTAAAAAATGATTTTTGTCTTTCTAAGTTTCTTATAACTTAATTTGTAGAGGTTGAGAGGGTAGTTTCTAAATACTATTTGAGAGTAGTTAAAATTTATCAAACTTTACATTTTCTTAACTTTTTCTAAAGTTTATTTCCTTTAATTAAAATGAATTCCTAAGTTGTTTGCTAACTTTATTCCTTAAGAACATTTTATCCTTATAAAAGAAACATTCTTGGTGATTTGTCAAACTAGTCTATTCCTTCATATTCTAGAGTATTGGTGAAACTTTCTTAATGAAGTTTAGTAAAACTTTTGTCAACCAAGAATTTGAAATTTGAAATTTTAAAGAAAAAATTTTCATTTTATGGTTTTGTAAAGTGTATGTATGATATATCTACTTTATGTATTATCTAAAAATCCCTATGTTCTTTGGTTACTCAAAAACTTATGATGAACTCCTTTAAATTTTTTGGAAAAGATTTGCTAAGATAAATTCCTAAGTCTTTATGGGAAAAATAATTTCTTACATGACAAAATTTATTTTGGAAAAGAACTCTATCTTCTTTTTATTTAAGAAAATCTTGTGAGACAACATCAATATGTTCATGCATAGACATGAATATGTAGTATGAGCATATGAAAATATAAGAAAGACATAATAAGCAAGTTAATATATCAAGTATTAGGAACCTTAACTTCATCAAGGTAACCCAGTCGAGTATTGGGAGCCTTAGCTTCATCAAGGTAACCTGGGACTAAGAATAGACTAGTCCCAAAAAAAAAAAAAAAGAGAAAAAAACAAAAAGAAAAGTAAAAGCAATAATAATAGCAAGTTAAAGATTAGTGAGCATTAGGCTCTAAAAATATATAGATAACATATCTTAATAATATCATAGGGTTAGATTAGAGCATAATAACAACAATAGTATCTATATATAAGCATTACAAGAACAAAAATGAACATGTTGTTGCTTTTACTACTTATATGAGTTTCAAAACAACACCATGGTCATACTAGTTACATGACATGAGTAAATAAATAGGAATAGAAATTTTATAAAGTGTTTATGGTGTAGGAAAAAGGTAGTGAATGTATGGTTATGTGATTAGTAAGAAATGGTAAATGGATTATGTATAAAAGAAATTTTGTGAATATTTGGTGAAAGAGAGTTTTGGTAGAGAAATTTTTGTGAAAGTGTTTGTGGAGTGAATTTGAGAGAGTTTTGTTATGTGTAAAGATGGTGTGAAAGAACTGAAGGGAAATGAGGTATTTATAGAAATTTTGGAGTGGAAATTAGATGTAATAAAATAAATTAAAAAAGAAAAAAAATTGATTGAAGAGAGAGAGTGAATTATTTTTTTGTTTTGTAATAAAAAGTAATAAATATGTGAAGTATGGTTGATGTAAAGGTGTATTGGAAATAAAAAAAATAGAAAAAGAGGTATCTAGGTAGTAAGAATAGGTTGTAAGATAAAATAGAGATAGATAGTAATAGTAAACAAGACTAATAATATACCGATAGTAAAGAAAATACGTGTATAAATACAATATTATTATTTTTAGTTATTGAAAAATTACGAAATTGATATTTTTGAAATCCTTGTATTAATGCGGTCCTAACGGTGTTATCGGAATATTTTTACTATTCCGAGCCCTGGGACACACTTTTCGAGAGTTGATCCCATTTAGTCGAAAGGGCACTCGAAATTCGCGAATCTGATATTTTTATGTTTCCTTATATTATTACGAACTATTATCTCTAATTATTTCAACTTCGTTTTTTTGAGCTAAAGAATACGGGATGACCGGATCTAAATTCTAGGGTTTGTACTAGTCTTTTGTTGATCTTTAGGGTTTCTGGTTGATTTGAGCTTAAAATAAATTAAAATTTCAAGGGTTTACAACTCCTCTCTTTCAAAATCCTATGTCTGAAACTAATAATACTCAGTAAGATAGTCAAGACCACTATCGCCATCCTGATGATCAATAAACATATCATATCTAGATAGATCACAAACCATATCATCTTCACCTGTACTTGAAAAATGAAAGGAATGAGCGAAATTGCTTAGTACACCAAACCATAACCCAATGCATATGCACACATAACATATATAATCAAGTGCAACTTATTCTATGCAAGCAATACAATTTATTATCTTTATTAAGCCAGAAAAACATCACAGTCCAAGACCATAGTACTCTAGTCCCAAATCTGGAGTATCTCAGACCCTTGAAAAACAAACAATATTGAAAATAAGTAATATATATACATATATATGGTGAGTGGGTACTCCTTAAACACCTATGGCCATACTGCCAAATCTTAATCTACCAGAATTATATCCAGGTACAGCTCCACTCGGGACAATGCGGTATAAGGATCATCAGGTTGCAGCGTTAATATCACTGTCTGCTAGGTCTTTACTAACAATAGCCATTCACACCCCATAAAAAATTTAATTAGCTAAATAGAATTATGTAAATTTTTATTATGTTCCTGCAACAAAACAAACAGAAATACTAATCCTGCAAGCACATACAACAAATAAGGTAAGGTCGTACCTGATTCAAATTCAGGAACAAATTCTCAAAACCACGATATCTTTTAAGAACAACAACCCAATTCTCCAAATCTCCTGATAATAACATATGAACATAAACAACTTAAAACATCATCATCATCATTAAAACAAACCCTAACATAACAATTCTCCCCAAACCCTAACCTTTTAAACAAACCCTTCTTTCTCGATTGAATTTCACAAAATCCCACAAGAATCGACTTTTCTCCAAAAACCCTAATTTGCAATACAACAAGAACATACATTTATCATCAATAATACATCTTATTTCAAATCTATGATTGAGAAACAAACTTACTTTGATTAGATTCTTAAATTCGAATTGCTTTCCCAAAAGATTAGATCTTGAACAAGAACTAGAGTTTTCTTCAAAAATTCCTTCAAAGAAATCAAACAAAACCCTAAACAACATGATCAATATGTAAAAAAACTTGTTATAAACGAGTGAATCCACTTACTTTTGATTATCCCAATCCCTCCTTTGAAACCACACACCAGGAACAAAAGGATCAAGCTATAAGGATCGCTATCACCCTATAATTAAAATAGGCGATAACAGTTCTCCAACCACATATAACCTATAGGATTATATGTAAGGTTACCTAAAAGAATTGTTTGAGGAATTGTTTCTCTAATTCCACATAATTAATATAATAGAAATCATAATTTTTCAAAACTTTTAACAAAAAACACTACACCATTATCATATTTCACAAAGGAAATAAACTTAAGTCATACATAGCTAAGTACATATATACATATATTACATCCAAAGGCTTCTTACAAGCCTTAACAAAATTACATATAAAATCCAACTAAAACTCTAAATACTATCACAAGACTAATATAACTAGTCTATTACAAAATTTGGATTCCATCAAGTCTAAGGCCATCTCGAGTCCTCGAAATCATCAAGGAAATCCTCGAAATCGGTCCTATACCCCATACTCGTGTAAAACTCGTCGGATTCATCACCTGAAATGGTTAAAATATGAGCTAAAGGCCCAATACGCAAGTAATGAATACAAATGCGAAGTGACTCACACATGCTTAAGCTAAATGCAAAATGCATCAACCAATAATTTATTATTCAAATTTTAGTTAGTCATACATCATGGGAGTATTGAAATCCAATAATAAGGATCTAGTATCACGTCCGTCCCCAGTGGTCCCTACTGTTCATATAGACTAGGCAACCCCACCTTCCGACATAGCCCGTAATACTAGGAGATCTGAACGCATCGCGACACTCAGGGGGTTGATATAAGTAGCTCGGATACTTATATCTCCTAGATAAATCTATCCAATAACGAAAAGGTACTGTGCCCCCAATTTGAGCAAGGTTACCGCTCTTCGAACCATATTCAACGGTAGAAAAGACACTCAGAAATCAATCATTAAATTTCTTAATTTAGAATAACTTTAAATGATGCTTATCCTAGCAAAGAAACAAGTAAGTTGCCGCGTATCGAGATAGCTCGGCAACTAATGGGGTTGGTCGAGCGAGACCCTATCACTGTGCAAGAAAATATTGATTCCACTTAGTTTAAGCACTAATTAGCTAGTTCCAAATATAATTAATCAAAGAAATTCAAATAAATTATTACAAGATTATAACAGAATATTTAAACATCCTATTACATCATACAACACTAAACAAATATTTAATTGATCATATACTAAGCTTTGGGAAATTGTGAAGAAAGTTTTTGAAAATGAAAAATGCAGGGGATACGCCGACCTTCAATGTCGATGGCGTTGAACCGGTGTACAATGCACAAAAGCTCAACACTTGCCAATATTGGCAGCGTTCAAGGATACGCCGGCAGCCTTCAGTCTAAGCCGGTGGCGTTGAGCCGGTGTAGATTATAAGTCTAAATTTCCAAAAATTTTTTAGAGTTACATGGGTTCGTCCATGCCCGTGAATACCCCCAATACCGGCAGCGTACCTATGTACGCTGAAAGCTTTGGATTATATGCCAGTGGCCTTAAGCCCGGCGTTAAAAATTATGATTCTATTCTCATTCCACCTCGCCTCTAAGTCAGCGGCTTTGGAACCCTAATAGCCGGCGTACGTTTTTAAAAATAAACACTGGCAGATTTTCTAGTGAAAGCTGGTAGCGGTTCAAGTGGCTTTACGAAAATAAGTTTTGATTACCTTCAACATCTCCTCTACGCTGGCAACGTTGAAGTGCTAGATGCCGGCGTACGCTCCAAATTAAACCTATACGAAAATGTTTTGTTTCCTGTTTTCTTTACAAAACCTTTTCATTTAAAAAATTTTTCAAACTTATTCTAAGCTTCCCAATACTTGTTATATGTTCTAAACACCATCCAAACAACACAAACTCTACTTCTAATCATCAAACACCCAACTACAACATTAAACACCAATCACACTTCAACTACTCAACTTGGTCCCACTACTCATCAACACTCCTTACAACTTCCTAACACTTAACTAAGCTCGCACAATAACAAAGCAAAATCTAACATATATCAATGCATAAATCAATCAACTAAATTGGCATTTACTAATCCTACCATGAACTTTACATCCAAATACAAGAAAGAACATAAAATAAAGAGGTTAGGTTTGCATTTAACTTACATGATTAAGCTTTAGCTTGGAGTGATTTTTACATCCAAAGGCTTGTGCTTGATTTTGGTTTAGGGCTTAGGGTTTTGAGATGGAAGGAAGAAAGAAAGAAAGAAAATTCGTATGAAAAAATAGGGCTGCCAAAAGAGTCCCTAATTAATCCAAATTGAGGTTAATACTAATCCAAAGTTTGACTTTAGGGGTATGTTTGACCTAGGGTTAATTTGGTGAAATTTGAAATGCATTTGAGTTTAATTTGGGTTTTAAAAGTATGCTTAAACTTTGTAAAAATTCTATTATACATCCTTAAGCAATTCACAGTTATTTAAAAATTCTAAACATAACACATACATATTAATTTACAAGAGACACACACATTCATTACACTATGCACACATTAATATATAATATTAATTTCATTGCACTATACACATACAAAATGACACATGTTCAACACATGCACTAATTATATAGTTCAAGCACATATATCTCATTTCAAAATCATGTATCATTTTAATAACACATTAAAATATAAATTAAGAAATTCATGGTTATTCATTCTCCCCTCCTTCAAAAAGTTTCATCTTCAAAACTTAGCTTACCTTAAACATTACTCAAATAACTCGGGATACTTTTGCCTCATTTCATCCTCGGGCTCCTATGTCGCCTCTCTTTCGGTTTGTCCGGTCCACAAGACCTTCACAGGAGGAATTACTTTCCTCCTAGACACTTTATCAATTCTATCCAAGACTTTGATCGGCTTCTCAACTGTGTTCAAATTCAGTTGAAGCTCTGGTTGATATGTAGAAATGATGGCTTCGGGATTTGATACACATTTTTGGAGCTATGATACATGGAATACATCATGCACTTCCGATAAATTTGGTGGTAGAGCCAATCGATAAGCTAATGGTCCGATTCTTTCTAAAATCTCATATGGACCAATGTATCTTTGATTCAATTTGCCTTTAAACCCCAAATCTAATTACTCCTTTTGTTGGAAAGATTTTGAGAAACACATGATCACTAACTTTGAACTCCAACGGTCTTCTCCTTGTGTCCGCATAGCTTTTATACCGATCTTAAGCTATTTTCATTCGTTGTTTTATCACTTGAATCTTATCTATTGCTTATTGTATCAATTCAGGACCCAAAATAACTCTTTCACCAACTTCATTCCAATACAGTGGAGATCTGCACTTCCTACCATAAAGAGCTTCATAAGGCGCCATTTGAATTGTTGCTTGGAAGCTAATGTTGTAGGTAAATTCAACAAGTGGCAAATAAGTATCTCACCTATTGCCAAAATCTAGGACACATGCTCTAAGCATATCTTCCACTATCTGAATTGTTCTCTCTGATTGCCCATCTGTCGTGGATGAAATGCAGTGCTAAACTGAAGTTGAGTACCTAAAGCATTATGTAAACTTTTACAGAACCAACTGACAAAGCGAGAATCTTGATCAGAAGTAATCGTCTTTGGAATCCCGTGTAGTCTCACTATTTCTTTAATATAGCTATATGCCATCTTCTCTAAGGAATCTCCAACCCTCAAAGGTATGAAATGAGCCGATTTCGTTAATCTATCCACGATCACCCAAATAACTTCATACTTGCCAATAGTCTTGGGTAATGCTGATATAAAATCCATAGTGATATCATCCCATTTCCATTCTGTAAGCCCCAAAAAATTTCAGTAAATAATTCCAAGATGAACTTCGAAAATAAACCCTAAAAATCACTCCAAATTAAAACCGAATTTCGACTAGTCCTAAATCACGAACGAATTCGAAAAATTCTCAATCTTGAGGAAAATAAGAATTCTTAAAAACAAATAAAAAACTTAACGTACTTCAATTCCAAAACCACTATGTATGACAATTCCATACGTAACTCCGACTTTTAAAATATAAAACCCAAAAACAAATTATTAAAAAGTAAATAACGATTAACTTTCGAAATGAAACCCAATTCAAGAATTTCGGAAACGTTAAAATATATTAAATACTTACGAAAATAAAATTTAAGATAAATTTCTCAAATCAAATATGTTGCATAAACATAAAATAACAGTTTCCAAATTGGCAAAGATCTAAACCGGAAAATCACCCGGAAACCCTAAGTGGAATGCAATAGTTTAAGTTCGCAATCTAGCGCTCCTAACCTAGATGCTGAGATGTAGATTAAATGTGTAGAATAACTCGTAGTAATATAAGTTTGCCTAAAAATATCAGATTGGTAAATTTTTGACCTATTTCGAACCCGTTCGGATACAGACTTCGAAAAGCATGTCTCGGGGCTCGAGATAAAAAAAATATACCATTAGTACCGTTAGACTCGTAATTTTATAAAATTTTCAAATATATCAGTTATATAATTTTTTCGAGTTATAAAAGTTACAGTTATAACCTTTTTATCGTATTTTCATTACTACCGGTAATTAATTAGTCTTTTGCACTATTCACTTTTATTTCATTACACAATTTTATTATTCTTATAAAGCCTTATATTTCTAGATAAATATTTTATATATTATAGAAAATTTTGTTTTTCCAAAATTTAGTTCATTCCGAGTTTTTATGGGATCAGATTCTGTTTAAGACCCGATACTAAAAATAAAATAAATTAATTTAATAATTATAAAATATTTTAAAAATATTTTTATTTTCATAAAATAATTTTTTTGAATTTTTTCGGGTTATAAAAATATCATTTATAGCCCATATTCGCGTATTTTGATTATACCGGTAACATATTTGTTAAAATACTAAAATAATTCAAATAAATATTTAATTTTAATTATGAAAAATCTGCTACAAATATTTGGAATAAATTTTCTAATTTTATTTTATTTTTTTAAGAAAGTACTCTTACAACCCATACTTTCAAGTACACCTTTCACACATCATTTCTTTTTCACTTCAATCTTTTTACACTTCGTTATATCAATTCATGGCAGATATTGACTCCTTCATGGCTGCCATTGTCCTTTAATTACTCCTATTTTGACTAAAATAAATAAATTCTACTCCTTCTTAAAGAAGCTACACATACCATTTATTACACAATTTAATTTCAAGTCAAATTTCAACAAAATTCCCTCTCTCTCCTCTCCCAATATTCACGTGCAGCATGCTCCAATATTGGTTGCCCTTGTTTTATTTTTTTTCTTCTTTCATTCATTAATACACTCATTTTCTCTCTCTCCTTCATTTACTCCTTCTTTCCTTTTTCATTCCTTAGCTTTTTCTCTCTCTTTTGCCTCTCTTTTCTTCTTCATTTTAACTCTTGTTCTTAGAAGAACCAAGCTGCCCTCCACACATATTTCTTGAAGATTTTTAAGTAAACTTTCTTCTCAAAGACTCCATAGGTGATATAGGTAAAGTGTAATGAGAGTTTCATGCATCAAATGACTTTTCATAAGCTTAAAAGCTTAGGATGATGATGCCAAAAATGAAACACTCCTTTTCTCTATAATTTTTCTCTTGAATCATTCTTATTTTCTTGTTTAAAGTAGTTATATTTTATAGATCTAACTTTTTTGTAGCTTTGATTTTCGTTTATGTTATAGATCTTGTTATTTGAGATATTATTTTTGTTATTGCTTATGATTTATGCTTATATTCCTCATTCACATGTGTTCATGCATTCAAAACTAGTGTAGTAAACTAGATCTAGTGTTTTGAGTTCATAAAATGCATTAGACTTTGTTTTATGTTCATGGATGACTTGTAGTAGTATGATGATAGTAGGAAAGCTTTAGAAAACTCAAGATCTATTTTATTTTCAACAAAAATTATTTTTGAAAATTCGGATGAAAATAAAACCATATTTAGAAAAGTTGTTTTTTAACTTCAAAATGTGTATTTTTCATTTAAAATGAAGGGCTTAGGGTATAGATAACATAAATGAAAGATTTTGATGAGTAAAGTTTAGATCTATGAGTTTATAGTTTACTATCATGGGTTTCTTTTATATTTATGTTGATATTATGAGTAGATCTTGGTTTTGAGCTCAAACAAAAATTGTAAAATTCGTATTTTGGCAAGACCCCTATTTAAAAACCACTTTCAAGTGTCAAAATGTAATTTTTACTTAAGATAATGAAGGCTTAATATATGTATATCATCAAGACTTCTTTTTACAAGAATCAAAGGTGATTTTCAAAAGTTATTTACAAAATAAAAATCTTATTTTCGGATTTAGGTCAAGACATATTTTAAAAACACGTTTTCCAACTCAAAAATGAAGTTTTTACTCAAGATATGAAGGGCTCTTAGGATAGGATATGTAAGGAATGGATTTTCATGAGTTTAGATAGATTTTATCAAAAGATATGTTCAAAAATGAATTTTGTAAATTCGGATCTCAACCAAGACCAATTTTTAAAACCCATTTGTCAACTCAAAAACTCATGTTTTATGTGAAGAATGAGGGGTATAGGCAATAGGTATCCTTAACTAGTAATTTTTGTAAGTTGAAATGAGTTTTGATGAGATTAATGTATAAAACAAGAAATAGAATCAAGATGGGAAATTTTGAGTTAGTAAGCAATTTGTGAAATTCGTAATTTTGAGTGAAGGCCATAAGAACACCTATTATCCAAGCTCAAAATGAAAGTTTTATGTAATGAATGGAGTCCTTAAGTAATAGGTACCATAAAGTCTTAAATTTTAATGCATTAAACAAGTTTTTCTCAAAGGAATCATTCAAAAAGTGGACTTCTAAAAATTCAGATTTTTGAGTAATCCTATTTGAAAACATATTTGCAAAGTGTAAAATGCAAATCTTTATGTAAAAATGAAGTCTTTAGTGGTTATGGATGGTTGAGCCCTAATTTTCTAAGTATCAAATGATTTTTACTTAAAGGAATCACCTCAAAAACATTTCTTACAAAAATTCGAATTTTGGAATGAACCAATTTTAAAAACATGTTTACAAAGTGTAAAATGAGAGTTTTTATTGAAAAAAAAAAGGCCTTAGGGAATATACATAATGGAGACTCAATTTTAACAAAAATAATTATATTTTCTTAAGTAATAAATCCAAAACAAATGGAAATGATCAAAGTTAGAAAACTAGATTTTTCATAAGTAGTTGTTATTATGGTCTCGCAAAATAAAAAGTTATAAAATTTTCTTTTAGCAAAGATCATTAAGATCATACATACATTAAGCTCATCTCATGTTAGGAAATCATTCATATTGCATATATACTAATCTATATAATAGAAACATTACAAACATTTACAAAACTATTTTTCGGAATCGGAAACCATTACTGATCAGATCTGATCCCTCTATCCCGAGACCTAAATGTTTTCAAAACTTAAATGTAATATTAGAATTAGATAGATCTTTCGAAATAGATAGAAATCGATATATAATTTGCGAAATTCCGAGTTAAAATGACCAAGTTATAACCCTTTTAAGTTGAAATTCCCGCTTAGGACGAGAATTACGAATTTGATAGTTTGTATAAGATCGTTTGGTTTAGTTTGAGTTGAAATACTTATTAGAGTATTTCTTCCTTTTTAGGTGATCCCGAATTCGACGATTCCCTACCATCGGATTACTTTTACTAAAAGACGGGTGATCCAATGGCTGAGTGAGTCTTCTTCTTATTTTATTACCTTATTTGTGCTTGTAGCTAGTTGTATTAGAATTATAGGAACAAAACAAAAATCGATATGAATGGGGATGGGATAGATGATGAGACTGTGATGAATGTATGCTAAGGAATACTAAAGTATATCAAAACCACAATTTGATTGGATAACTGCACTGTACATATTATTTTTGTTATATGTATGATATTGGTTGGTCACTCTAAAGAATGTATGAATATTTTGACCTAAGCAAAAATTAAATTGGTCATGCATCGCATCGAACATATTGCATTTGGTAGTATGCTACTCCTACGCAAGTCGATCGGTATGGTCCGCTGATTGCTCATTTGCATAACGAGGCTGGTGCCAGAGCTCATTCATGGGAACTAAGACGCATCGGGATGTATTCTATGTGTGAGCCTAGCCGAGTTGAGCGCTATGAGTTGAGGTCTTGGGGACTAGCAGCAGTCGTGTAGACTTTCAATACCATCCCTAACCCAAGATACGGAGGGCGTAAATCCGTTCTATGTGTGGGTTCCGGATACCCATACATAATTGTTTGCTCATGTGTTTGTTCATGCATAGCATATGGTTGGTTATAACTTGCTTGTTATGGTACGGAATTAAGGGAATTCTCACGAAGCTAGTGTAGCTTATACCCCAATAGATGTTTGAATGAACAAGTTATTTCAAGAATGCTAAGTGGGGACCGAGATGGTTGGAGCTGAACATGACTTCGGGAATTCGGCAATGAATAAGAATGTTTGAAGTTATCAGCTAGGTTTTATGATTTACCTTGTAATAGTTTATGTAGGGAAGTCCGTGGATGAATGTAATTGAAGTTTAATGATTTGTATTTTTGAAGTATAGTGATTCGTATATGAAGTATAGTGTTTTGTATTTGGAGTATAGTAAATTGAAATTCATCTACGTTGTTACTCAAGTTATATCAACGTAAAATGTATTACTCTAATGAGTCTCCTCCATGTGTCAGACGCCTTGTACATAGTATGGAAGCCTTCGCATGACTGAGGTGGTCATTCTTAGGCTTTAATATTGTGTACGACGGACTGCCATGTTTAGGATACCCTTCGGGGCGTGACACATTCGGGTATAGTCAAACATTTGAAAACATATTGAACAATCTTTCTTTAAACCTTCCCCCATAAATTTTTCTTCAAATCTCTATACAATTTTGGTGGTTCCCGGATGGATTGAATATGTAGATGAATGAGCTTCCTTCATGATTTCTTCTCTCAACCCATATGGCACAAAAAGTCGATTCCCATATCTAACAACTTCATCCCCATCGATTCTCAATTCTCTTCTCTTCCCTTCATTAATGGCAATCCTTTTTCTTTTAGCTTCATCTTCCTTTTGGACTAGTTTAATCTTTTCCAACATTGTCGGTTGCAAGGATAATTGAGCCAATATCACATTAACTTGCTCCAATGTAACTTCAAGCTCTAACTTCATGAAGTTCATCTGAATCTCTCTTTGATTAGAAATCAAAGTTGCATCATTCACTTGCTTCTTCCTATTGAGTGCATCTGCTACCACATTAGCTTTGCCAGGATGATAAAAGATTTCTACATCATAATCTTTAATCAATTCAAGCCATCTTCTTTGCCTCATATTAAGCTCCTTCTATGTGAATATGTATTTCAAGCTTTTGTGATCTGTGTAAATCTTACACTTCTCTCCAAACAAATATTATCTCTAAAGTTCAATGCGAGAATTACTGCTGCCAACTCAAGATCATGCACAGGATAATTCTTCTCATGGGGTTTTAGTTGCCTTGATACATAAGCTATAAATTTTCCATCTTGCATGAGAACACAATCGAGTCCTTGGATAGACGCATCACTAAAAACTACGAATTCCTTTCTACTAACAGGCAGTGCCAAAATAAGAGCGAACATCAATCTTTCTTTCAACTCTTCAAAACTTTTCTCACAATTGTCATCCCACACATACTTAATATCCTTTCTTGTTAATCTTGTTAATAGGGACGCAATTTTCGGAAATCCCTCTACAAACCTTCGATAGTATCCCGTCAATCCGAGAAAACTTCTAATCTCGCTTACATTAGCTTGTCTTGTCCATCCCAAAATAGCTTCAGTCTTCATTGGATCAACTGAAATACCTTCCTTTGAAATATATACTCAAGAAAGGATATTTTCCAACTAAACTAACACTTGTTAAATTTCGCATAAAGTTTCTTCTCTCAAAGTCTTTGTAACACAAGCCTTAAGTGCTCTTGATGCTCTTTCTTACTTCAGGAATAAATCAGAATATCATCAATGAATACTATGACAAATGAATCCAAATAATCCTTGAAGACTCTATTCATCAAATCCATGCATGCGGCTGGAGCATTAGTTAACCCGAAAGGCATCACCAAAAACTTGAAGTGCCCATACCGAGTTCTGAAGGTCGTCTTCTGAATATCTTGAGATTTGATCTTAAGTTGATAATATCCTGATCTCAAGTCGATCTTAGAAAACACCGTGGCTCCCTTCAACTGATCGAATAAATCATCAATCCTGGGCACAGGGTATTTGTTCTTAATAGTAACCTGATTCAACTCCCTATAATCAATGCATATGCGTAAACTCTCATCCTTCTTCCTTACAAATAGTACAAGAGCACCCCATGGTGATATACTCAATCTAATGAAGCCCAAATCTTGCAATTCCTGTAACTGTAGCTTTAACTCTTTCAACTCTGCAGGAGCCATTCTATACGAAGCCTTGGAGATATGTATTATTCCAGGTAATACTTCAATTCCAAACTCTATTGCCCTATATGGTGGTAGTCTAGGTAACTTCTCTGGAAATACATCCACAAATTCATTCACAATTGGCACCATTCTGATATCCACTTCTTCAACATTCATAGTTGCCACAACTAGTTTTTCCCACAACTCCATAGAGCTCATACCCTTAGGTCTCAACCTTTCCAACCTAGATGTAAATCTCCCTTTATCTAAATCAAATCTTAACTCCGCCTTACTACAATCAATCGTGACCTTCTAATGATTTAGCCAATTCATTCCCAAGATCACACCAAAATCAGATAAAGGCAATACTATCATATCAATAGGCAAGTTGACATTTGAAATCACAACATTTATATTTTTACACACATAGGGTTGCCTATTTTCAATCACCAACGGAGTACTCACACACATAATACGATCAACCAATGTTTCAGAAACAAGCTCACAATCATTCATATAATTTTCGTAAATACAAGCATGAGTTGCTCCAGTATCAATCAACACATATGCATCCCTACTAGCAACACTCAGAATACCTGCCAAGGTGTCTACCGAAGGTGTATCTTCAATCTGTTGTAAGGTGAAGACCCTAGCATTTGTCTTTCCCTTCTCTATATCAACTCCACTCTTAACATCAGGTCGATCCTTGCAGTTAGCAATATGATGACCCCTTTGCTTGCAATATGCACAGAAAACCGGTAGTAGTTTCAGATTCTTGCACTCTTTAGATTTATGTCCAACTTTGCCACATGAAAAACATGCATTGGGAGTCCACTTACAATCGAATAACTCATAAGGACCATAACACCTAAAGCATTTCTTCTCAAATGCAAGTGTAGAAGCTTTATATGTCGCCTTTTGATTTCCTTGTCGTCCCATGAAAGGCTTCTTTCCTTTGCTAACACCTCGATAACTATCATAGGATGAAGTGAAAGCAAGTCTCTTTCCTTAAAATGTAGCTCTCATTGCTCTTCTGATTCTACTATCATTCTGAATTTGCTCCATTAGTAAAGCTTTGGCCACAGTATCTGATAGGGTATGTAACTCAAATTTCTTCACTTCACTTTGAATTTCCTCATTCAATCCATTTTGAAATTTCTGAACTTTCATCCTCTTATCCCGGTAATCGGCTCCAGTAAAGCGTAATGGTCTATAAAATTCACTATAGTATTCATCTATAGTCTTGCTCCCTTGTTTCAAGTTCAACCAATCAGCTATCATCCTCTCTCTTACTGAATTTGGAAAATATTTGGTGAAAAATGTATCATTGAATGCATTCCATGATATGGGTTATTGTAGATTTCCACTAGTTAATCTCCACCAATTGCAAGCCTCTTTCTTCATCATATAAATCGCTAAATCAACTTTATTATCTTCTGGTGTTCTACTAGCAGCAAATGTCTTCTCCAGCTCCTCTATCCAACCTTTAGCTACTGTAGGATCGGTACTAGTGCCATCAAATTCTAAGACCATCTTGCTAAAATTATGTAACTTGATTTGGTTAGATTGATCATTTACAGGAGCAGCCTCATTTGGTCTTATTCCTTGTTGATTACCTTGCTTCATGACATGTTGTGTTTGCTCATACATTATCATCTAATACTGATGCATCATTGCCATCACATCCCTTATCATACCATACATAGAATTTGGATCACCAGTGGGCATTTGTGGCATGAGAGGAAGGGGTGGCATAGGTGGAGAAGGAGGAATCTAAGTCGGGGGAGGAACTTATGAAGCTGAAGCTGATGCAGGAGATGGAGTAGTCTTACCACTCGGTGTAGAAGATGAAGTAGGAGCAAATGTAGATGATGATTTTGGTGGTGGTGGCATACTTTTTCTATCAGAATGTTGCCTTGTAGATCTCCTTAACCTGTCCATCTTTACAATTGCATACATATATTCAACACACACACACATATATATATATATAAATTTCTAATCACATGCAAAACTTATCAAATTAACATTTACATTCATATATAAAATAGCAAACAATTTAGTAAACCATCAAACAAGCAACAAGCAACAAGAAATTAGTAAGCAAGCAAACAATAACAAGCATATGAAGCAAGCAAGAAAGTAAATATACACAACTATTCGACTAAACTTAACTCTATTCTATGCCACATAATTGTGTCTAGGTCAACTCTCAAACAAACTATTACAATTAGACAAACAAGTAATCAAACAACGCTCTGATACCAACTGTAAGGACCCGCTATCACCCCTATAATTAAAATATGTGATAACAATTCCCTAACCACATATAACCTGTAGGATTATATGTAAGGTTGTCTAAAAGAATTGTTTGAGGAACTCTTTATCTAATTCTACATAATTAATATAACAAAAATCATAATTTTTCAAAACTTTTAACAAAACACACTACACCATTATTGTAAGCTCCTAGATTTTTCGATAATATTAGCAAACCCTAAGAACCGGAAGTCAAAACGAAACCTTAAAGTTAACCTAGTCTTATGTTTAGTCTAGTAAATCTAGATCCGGCAATTCCATATTCTTAAACCCTAGAAAACGAAATTGAGATAATTGTGGAATATGGTTCGTAATAAGACAGGAAGACTTAAAAATATCAGATTCGTAATTTTCTAGTGTCCTTCGGATCCGATCGAGATCAATTTTCGAAAACCGTGCCCTAGTGCACCGGATAGTGAAAATATTCCGACAACACCAATAGATTCGTAAAAATATAAGATTTTCAAAAATATCAGTTTCATAATTTTTCGGTAACTAAAAATATCAGATACAGGCCATTTACGAGTATTTTCTTTACTACGTTATTTTAATTGTCTAGTCTACTATTCATAGTACTTTTCTACTATTGATTACTATTCATCTTTCTCTACTTTTTCTTACACTCTATTCTTACACACTACCATACCTATACCTTACAATTTACTTTCCCCATACAACTTTAATCATATCATACTTTACATATTACTTCTTTTTATTACAAAACAACAAATTTAATCAATTTTTCTCTCTCCCCCATGGCCTTGCCGTCCACTCCCTTCCTCTTATCACTCACAATTTGTTTTCTTTTTCAATTTATTTAATTACATCTAAATTCTACTCCAAAAATTTATAAATACCCCATTCCTCCTTCACTCTTTCACACAACACAATTCATACTAAAACTCTCCCAAAATCACTCCATAAAACTCCTTTCCCAAAATCTCTCTCAAATTCCCTCTTTCTTTAGAAAACCAAGTCCCACATAATACTACCACCCATTCTTTTCTTTTTCAAACCTTAGGTAAAAGTTTCTTTTACATGCTCATCATGTTCATATAACTTAACATGAGTTTAGTGTATGTTTCTTAGACTCTTTGAGTTAAAGAAGCAACAACTTATTCATGTTTATTTTTGTTCATGTTCTGTTCTTTTCTTTATGTTATTATTATGTTGTTATTGTTATTGTTATTATTATTTGTTATAACCTAACTTATATAAAGTATTATATATATTATGTATATATATTTATTTAGAGCATATAAGCTCATTTGTTATTTATTTTCTTTCAAGTTATGCAATTTATTTATTTCATGTTATTATTAAGACTAGTCTTTTTAGTCTTAGACTTGTCCATATCAAGTCAAAACAATTTTCTTTTTTTTGCTTTTCTTTTCTTTTGAGGACTAGTCTATTCTTAGTCCCGGGATACCTTGATGAAGCTAAGGTTCCCAATACTTAACTTTACTTTTATGCTCTTATTTATCTTATTTATGTTGTTTTTATTATATTTCTCATATTTACATATTCTCATTCATGCATGAACAAGTTGTTATTGTCTCAACCATAATGAAAATGAGTTGTCTTAAATAATAAAAATAAGAACTCTCTTTAAAAATAAATTTTGACACATAAGAAATTATTTTTCCATAAAGACTTAAAGTTATCTTAGTAAATATTTTCTAAAGTTAGTTTAGCTCAAGTTTTAGTAATAATACTATATGGTATTTTATCAATGAAAATGAAGTTATCACAAACTCTCTTTTAAGCCAATAAAATAATAAAGTTTCTTTAAACTTAAATTTTGATTTAACCAAGAGTTTTCTTAAACTCATTTATCAAAGTTTTCTACCAACACTCTAAAGTCTAGACAAGTTTTACAAAATTATAAAAAATAATCTTTCTAAGGATAAGCCTTACTTAGGGAATGAAAATAATAAATAACTTAAAAAATTATTGATATTATACTTTTAAAGTGGATCAAAACTTTAGAAAGACTTTAGAACATGTAACCATGAAATATTTAGAAAGACTATGTTTTCCAAACCACTAGAATAAATTTATGGAGATCTTAGAAGATTAAAATTACTTTTTGAAATTCAATCATTCTCAATAACAAAGAAATAGAGTTAAAAGAAGGAAATACTTACTTATGATAATTTAGGAAATTTTCCAAATAAAACTAATTTCTTTCAAGTCTTAACTTTTCTCACTTTCAAAACACATTGTTTTACAAGATCATTGTTGAGACAACATCACTAAATTCATGCATATGGTTTGAGTATATATATATATATATATATATATTCAAAGGATTTTTCAACCATACAACATATCTATATTGTTGTACAAAAGCTCTTAAGTGAAGAAAAGTTTGAAACTTAAGTTTTGAAATATGGAAAATTCGTATCAATTCTGTACGTCACTATTCCGAGACCCAAATAACTTCTTTTGATAAAAATAAACTTAGAAATAGATAGATCTTTTTGAGTAGGTAGAAATCGATATATAATATGTGAAATTCCGAGTTAAAATGAGCAAGTTATGACCATTTTAAATTGGAATTTCCATTCATACGAATTTTGGCGAATTCAATAAGATAGAATTATAGAGTTTGAATAGATCTTGGATGAAATACTCATGTCGGGTATTTCTTTTGATTTAGGTGTCGAGGACGAAGGTCTTCCCTTCCCAGAGGATTACTTCGACTCCTAAAAGAACCTATGGACGAGTGAGTTTCTTTTACATTTACGTATTCGCGCATGTGCTTGTAAAATAGAGTACTAGATGTTAGGAAAAGATAAAACGGATATGCATGTGGGATATCATGGGAATTATGTATGTGAATCGTTGTGTGCGATTAATAAACAATAAGTATATCGGAACTCGATTTATGATTGATATAAATGTTTCCATGTATGTATTGCTATGTGTGCAATTATTGCTTAATCGCTTTAAATGATTTAATGTCATATTGGAATCCCCATATAATAAATTGCTCATGCATATCACTTAGAATATCATTTCAAAATTTTGCTACTACTCCTCAGCGTGGGACCGGAAAGATAAGCTGCGTTGTTACAACCTTGAGAGTTAAGACGTTCGGGGAATACGGTCTCAAGTTGTAGCCAAGCCGGATCGATCGCTTTGGGTAGGAAAGCCCGGACTAGTAGTATAGTTCGTTGGAACCCCAAGACGCACGCCACTTTACGAAGGTTCGCTCGGACCAGTTCAAAGCATTCCCTAACCACCGATAGAGGGGTAAATCCATCACACATACGAAACCGGATAGTCGTATGTATTGTTTAATCATATGGATGTTGCATTGCAGATGCTTGATTAATAAACTTGGTTGATTGTCCGTTATGAGTACTTTACGTAAGGAATATCTCACTAAGCAAGTCATGCTTATACTCCTATAGACTTTTGACATTGCAGGATTATTCTTTTTGCACCCAAGACCATCTTGATCACCCGGGTAGAATCTTTATTTTGAGAAGCTTTTAGAGGAATTCTATTTTGTAGTCTTAGAGTAGATTTCTTCTAAAATCTTCTAGTTCTTGTTATTTATCTTAGTAAGACTATGTTATTATGAGTATTATCGGGGGAATGCCCCTTAGAAGTTGTAAGACTTTCTATTTCAATGAAATATATTAAGTGCTATTTTGCATGTTCCGTTGCCAATATCTTAAAATGCATTACTCCACCGGTCTCCCTTTGTTGTGAATGTCTGCCTTGTACCAATATGGAAACTTTCGAGTGACTGAGGTAATCATTCTTAAGTTTTAATATTGCGTACGGCGGGCTGTCAAGTTTATAGTATCCGTTGGGGCTTGACAATTATCATATTTCACAAAGGAAATAAACTTAAGTCATACATAGCTAGGTACATATATACATATATTACATCCAAAGGCTTCTTACAAGCCTTAACAAAATTACATACAAAATCCAACTAAAACTCTAAATACTATCACAAGACTAATATAACTAGTCTATTACAAAATTTGGATTCCATCAAGTCTAAGGTCATCTCTAGTCCTCGAAATCATCAAGAAAATCCTCGAAATCGGTCCTATACCCCATACTCATGTAAAACTCGTCGGATTCATCACCTGAAATGGTTAAAATATGAGCTAAAGGCCCAATACAAGTAATGAATACAAATGCAAAGTGACTCACACATGCTTAAGCTAAATGCAAAATGCATCAACCAATAATTTATTATTCAAATTTTAGTTAGTCATACATCATGGGAGTATTCAAACTTGACAACAAGGATCTAGTATCACATCTGCCTCCCTGAGTTGTCCCTACTGTTCATACAGACTAGGCAGCCCCACCTTTCGGCGTAGCCCGTAATACTAGGAGATCCTGAGTAACGCATCGCGACACAGGGGTTGATATAAGTAGCTCAGGACACTTATATCTCCTAGATAAATCTATCCAATAACGAAAAAATACCGTGCCCCTAATCTGAGCAAGGTTACCGCTCTTCGAACCATATTCAACGGTAGAAACGACACTCAAAAATCAATTATTAAATTTCTTAATTTATAATAACTTTGAATGATGCTTATCTTAGCAAAGAAACAAGTAAGTTACCGCGTACCGAGATAGCTCGGCAACTAATGGGGTTGGCCGAGCGAGACCCTATCACTGTTCAAGACAATATTGAATTTTCCACTTAGTTTAAGCACTAATCAGCTAGTTCCAAATATAATTAATCAAAGAAATTCAAATAAATTATTACAAGATTATAACAGAACATTTAAACATCCTATTACATCATACAACACTAACAAATATTTAATTGATCATATAATAAGCTTTGGGAAATTGTGAAGAAAGTTTTTGAAAATGAAAAATGCAGGGTATACGCCGGCCTTCAATGCCGACGGCGTTGAACCGGTATACAATGCACCAAAGCTCAACACTTGCCAATACTTGGTAGCATTCAAGGATACGCGGCAGCCTTCAGTCTAAGTCGGTGGCGTTGAGTCGGTGTAGATTATAAGTCTAAATTTCCAAAAATTTTTTAGAGTTACACGGGTTGGTCCATACCCGTGAATACCCCCAACACCGGCAACGTACCTATGTACGCTGAAAGCTTTGGATTATATGCCAGTGGCCTTAAGCCCGGTGTTAAAAAATATGATTTTGTTCTTATTCCACCCCGCCTCTAAGCCGTAGGCTTTGAAACCCTAATAGCCGGCGTATGTTTTGAAAAATAAATACTAGCAATTTCCTAATGAAAGCCGATAGCGTTTCAAGTGGTTTTACGAAAACAAGTTCTGATTACCTTCAACATCGCCTCTATGTTGGCAGCGTTGAAGTACTAGATGCCGACGTATGCTCTAATTAAATCTATACGAACATGTTTTGTTTCTCTTATTTTCTTTACAAAATCTATTCATTTCAAAAATTCTTCAAACTTAATCTAAGCTTCCCAATACTTGTTATATGTTCTAAACACCATCCAAACAACACAAACTCTACTTCTAATCATCAAACACCCAACTACAACATTTAAATACCAATCACTCTTCAATTCTACTCTTTAACTACTCAATATAGTCACACTACTCATCAACACTCCTTATAACTTCCTAATCCTACCATGAACTTTACATCCAAATACAAGAAAGAACATAAAATAAAGAGTTTAGGTTTGCATTTAACTTACATGATTAAGCTTTAGCTTAGAGTGATTTTTGCATCCAAAGGCTTGTGCTTGATTTTGGTTTAGGGCTTAGGGTTTTGAGATGGAAGGAAGAAAGAAAGAAAAGAAAAGACAGAAAATTCGTATGAAAAAAATAAGGCTACCAAAAGAGTCCCTGATATCCAAATTGGGGTAAATACTAATCAAAAGTTTGACTTTAGGGTATGTTTGACCTAGGGTTAATTTGGTGAAATTTGGAATGCATTTCAGTTTAATTTGGGCTTTAAAAGTATGTTTAAACTTTGTAAAAATTCTGTCATACATCCTTAAGCAATTCACAAGTTATTTTAAAAATTCTAAACATAACACATACATATTAATTTACAAGAGACACACACATTCATTACACTATGCACACATTAATTTATATAATATAATAATATTAATTTCATTGCATTATGCACATACAAAATGACACATATTCAACACATGCACTAATTATATAGTTCATGCACATATATCTCCTTTCAAAATCATGTATCATTTCTATCACACATTAAAATATAAATTAGGAAATTCATGGTTATTTCACAAGCCCTAAGGTCACTCAAGAGAAGAACAAATTCGAATAAAACTAGACATATCCGAACTCTCGTCAAAACACCCTATATATAGATTTTAGTCCTACGCCGGCAGCCTTGATGTGTACGTTGGTAGCTTTCTTGCCGGCGTATGGTCAAAATCCTCAAATTTTCCCAAAACTCCAAAGCTGTTGTTTGGGTTAACATCCTTGTTTAAAAGCTAGCAGCTTCAAGGCCGGCTTTGATTGTATTCATCCAGTCTTTGTAGTGTGACTTCCCTATGTCTAAATTCATCTGTTCAAAGACAAAAATATCCTTTTAACAACAGTTTATTACAATTCTATCCTTCAATATATATTATTTATTTATATATTACATCTCTCCCCTCCTAAAAGAAACTTTTATCCTCAAAAGTTACCGAATTCATTGAAAAGCTCAAGGTACTTGGCTCGCATCTCCTCCTCTAACTCCCAAGTTGCTTCGCTTTCTGTTTGATTTGTCCACTAGACCATTAAGTACTTAATCACCTTTCTTCTCAAAGTCTACTCTTTAGTATCCACCATTTTCATTGGCTTTTTAATCGTCAAGAAATTCGATTACACTTCTAGCGATTTAAGAGCTACTATCTCTTCAGGATCTCTGACATACTTTTTGAGCATGGATACATGTGATGAGCTCAAACCGATCGTATCAAACTTTAAAATTTATAACCCCAGAATTAATCCTACGATCGAGCAAAGGCAAGTATACCTTTTCAAAATAGTATATGATTAAAATCAGGTATCGTCCTCAGGAATCTAAAAATCAATTACTAGTGTTACCCTTTCTCCACTATTTAGTCTAATTCTTAAAGTGATATGTATTATCATCAACTATTAATCAATTAATCTAATTTAACCCTAAGATCTTATAAATACTTTAAAGAATTATAATTAATCACAAGATATGCAACATAACCCTCATCTTGTTCCACCCTAAACCCTAACTTTTCGTAAAAAAGATATTGATTATTTACTTCATACCCTGCACTGCATGAACTTCCTTTTTAAACTAAACACTCCCGAGTTGATCAATTCCTAATCTTGCATAAATTAATAGAAACCTCTTTCTAACTAATATCAATGTAAGATTGCATTAAAGATCCTAGTTCATACACAAAGATCAAATCTTTATTGCAGCAAATCAAAGTTTCTCTATCTCTAGATGAAACATGTGATTTTCCTATTCATGAAGATTCAACTTACTAGATAAAACCTCTTTCATCTAATAAGAATCATATATGTAATTAACCTTGCGCATAAATCAATCACAAAACAAAATAATACATGAATAGATGCAAAGGTATAAACTTTTTCATTAATCAAAGCAATTCAATTCATATCGGGTTTAGGGTTTCACAAGATTTAGGGTTAGGAGTCTACTCCTCCATGGAATTTACAAGAAAAACACAATATCTAGAGAAGTAGAATGGAAACATGATGCAGAAATACAACCCTTGAAGAATCTTGTGATAATCCCTGATAATCAAGCAATCTTTCTCTTTTCGTGCGTCTTTTCTCTCATAGGGTTTTTAATGTACGGCTCCCGATCCCCAAATAAATCAATAAGGCGGCTATTTATAACATAGGAAAAAGTCGTGCGTGCATAAGGGGTCTGCAAGGCCGTGCTCGGGGCCGTGCACAATAAGAAAATTGGATTTTTTAACATCTTTGAATTCTGCATGGCCTTCTGCACGGCCGTGCACGGGGTTGTGCAGAACTTAAAATCTTCTTTTTCTTCTCGGATGTAGTTAATTGCTCTTGCACTGCCTTGTGCACTCCTTGTGCAGCTGCTAAGGTAGGAATGAAGATGCTTGCTGGTCACCTTTTCTTCCTCTGCACAATCTTCTGAATGGCCATGCATGAACGTTGTGCACACTTGAAAATCACCACTTTGTAGCCTTTGTTAATTCCTTCTTTGTTTTTGCTCAAATCATCCATAAATCTTCCAAATGAGTACTTGAACTCTGAAAACACAAATATTCGACAATTAAGTATCTTTTTCTCAAGAATTTCTCATAGAATTGATGCAAAATTATATTAATTGAGTATAGAAAATATGGGTCTTTTAGCACTTATCAACATGAAACACATTATGTACCCCTTCCAAATTAGGCGATAAAGCCAATCTATAAGCCCTATCGCCTATAGTTTCTAGGATTTCATATGGTCTCACATATCTAGGATTCAACTTTCCTTTCAAGCCGAATCCCACCCTCTTTCTCTATATCTTTCATTCACAATTTTTATCTCTCTTTTCATCTCCTTTATCATTTTTTTTTGTACAAAACACAATCTACCTTTAGCTTAATATGGAAAGATATAATCTTTATGCCTAAAAAAGTGAAGAATCCTTTGGTAGAATCACAAGAATCCTCAAACTACTAGGTAAGCCAAGGCTCCTTTACTTTAAAATCTCTACCTTCATCTTAAGGAGCTAAAAACTCTTTTTTATCACCTTTTAGGTTTGGATCTACACCTTAAAGAGGGAAGTGATATACTATCACCCCTCAATCCTCAGGTATAACACTCCAACTCAACTTTGGTATCATTCATGTGTAGAAAATAAAGGAAAATATAGATATGAGATCTTTTAAAAATTCATGTTCCAACTTGAGGCCACTAAAAAAGGGTCTTACTTTCTTTAAAATATTATTTTTAATGGTAAAATCTTTACTAGGGTCGGATCCCTTACATAGGGAGTTAAAAATAATGTTTTCGTTACTTAAAAAACCCTTTTCAACTTGTATAACCACCTATAAAGCTTGGAATGTCAAAAATCTTGTGTTATCTTGCTTTATGGTACATATTCTTGTGGGATCTCTCAAGATCTGAATTTATTTTCTTTAACTCCTTATTATTTATCTCTTATGGTTAGTTGTAGATGATGTGCTTTAGCTCATTTAAACCTAGATATGCATATAAACCCTTAGGAGACCTAGAATACCAAGGATCCATATATACTGAAGGATATTATACATATTTTTATAGAAACTCAAGAAATTTGAATTTTCACTTTCATTTTTCTTTTTGTTTATGAATAATACATGGTAAAAATAATGTTTTTCTAAGTCCTTTTCATCTAGATATATTATAATCCCTTAGAATGTTTAGAATATAAGCAATCTACACATACTCAATTATAGGACTCATTATTGTGAGCAACTCCAAGAAATCCAAATTTACATATTTTATTTCCTCTTTGATTACAAGTTTTACTTAATAAAAATTGATGTCTTCTAATTAATCTATACCTATACATGTTGTATGAACCATTGGAAGGCCATAAATAACAAAAATACACCGTTTAGAGTAATTATAAGACCATGGTACTATGGGGTTAATTTTGATCCAAAATAGTAAATTGTGTTATTCTACTCATTGTTAGATAAAAATAATACTTTGTCCTATAACTTGATAAAGTATAAGTTAAGTATAAATATGAGTTACCTTACTACCATAGCATTGGATGAACAATAAGAAAAATTGGCAAAATCTTCATGTTTAGGATCAAGCATGACTTGGGTTAAATTGTGAAAAGGAGAAATAAATTCCTTGGTTACTTAATTAATATTAACATTAAAGTATCCTTTGATGTAAAAAGAGAATTATCAAGAGATTGTGGAAAGAAATTAGAGAAACATTAATGGGCCTTAATGCATAATCATGGAGTAAAATTGTGCTATATTTTCTTAATGGGCCATTTCAATGCTTAAGTCCAATTAAGTGGCAAGTGAATAAACCAAAGGGGCCAATAAAATATTATAATATTGGACATGGGCTTTGGTTATGGTCTTGGGCCCTAACATGTCTTAATGAGCTATTAGTATAAGAATATAGTAAGAAGGTCCATTAACAAATATATACATGGATGTGAGGCCCTATGTAAGATATGAGAAGTCATAAGGATAATTTATGCCCAAAGGCTAGTTTGCATAGACATGTTATAGTATTAATGACCTAATATGCTTTTTAATCATCTAAGTCCATAGACCTTTAATCTAGAATTAAGAAAGGGAAGATAAGCCCAAAGCTTGGAAAATAAGTGATTTAAGCCCAAGAAAGGAAATAAAACCATAGTAGGAAGTCTTTAATATTCTAAACTACAAGGCCAGCAAAGTGACAAACCAATTTAACATGAGGACTTAGAAGGTAGGAAGAAGCCCAAAGGCTTAAGTAAATCCAAGTAGGATACTATGTCCACATAAAGATAATTAATCAAAGTCCTTAGTAAAGCCCAACTAAGTTAGGCCCAACAATAAAAACTAGTGAGGAAAGTAAATAACAATTACATAATACTATACCTTTAGCTAGTATTAATACATGTTATTCTTCTTATTTATATGCGAGCTTGATTACCTATCTGATACCCCTTCGGACTATTATGATGCTTGACTATCGTTATGAACCGGTAAGTAACTTGACTCTAATCCACACTTGTGTTGTGTAGCTTAATTGCATCTAAATAAAGATAACAAAATGGATTGTGTGGGGAATTGGGATCATATATGCTGTTATGTCTGTTGGTTGAATAAAACACTTTAATAATAGTGATAACTTCAATTGGTGATAGTATGTGGTGTTGATAGTATATGATGAGTGTCTATAACTGCTTGACCGTTAAAGAAATTGAATTAATATTATCTAACACACTAATTAATTGATCATGCATAGCACGACTCTATTGCATCAGCATTGCATACTTTTGATTACTTTTGTCACACATTACCGTTCTAAGTCCATGATTAGTTAGAAAGGGTTTTGATGGTGAATCTTCGTTCCACTTATATAATCATGAAGCTTATGGATTCCGTAGGAACTACTTGGTTTGAGGAACGCAGCTTGTTGGGGGTCCACGTGAAGTGTGTATTGCTTAGGGAGATTCCTAGTATGGGTCAAAAAATGTTTTAAAAGTTTTTAAAGGAAATACTTGGCATACTCTTGTACTATTGCCAAGGCTGGTTCCTTAACCTTAGGAGAGGGCATAAATCTCCGACTTGTCTGAATTTCGATCATCCAGACTTGTGTGTGTGAAAGTATATTGTTGAGTGATGCATTACATATGAGTGTTAATAAAACTTGATTGGTATTATTGATGTGTGCTTATTATCTAAGTTGCTTCACTAAGTTGTGGTTCGCTCACACCCTTATAGTTTTCACAGGTTCAGCGGCAATCTGTGGTTCATCCATACGAGAGTCCTCACCCTGGTATGCATTAGCACCTTTTTGGCTAAATCGAGAGAGTGAGGCAAAGTGGAAGGAAGATTTAAAAAATATTTATCTAGTTTTTATATATGTCTTTGGTTATGTTTAAGACTTTAAGTCGTATTAGTTTTTATTATATTTTGTGATAAGATGATGGTTAAGAAATATTATCTATGATGTTATTATGTGCATATACGCTTCATTTGATCTATATGATCTTGATTCTGGATAAACGGTCACATTCCTTTGAGTAACCTAATCTTATAATACCCCTATGTCTATCTGAGGGAATAGACTGATGCATGGCGTATTGATACGTTTAGGATACCCTTTAGGGCATGACAACATTCTTTTGCCCCTCTTTATGAAATATTTATCTTTATATTACTTTCCTCCCCTCCTAAAAGAAACTTCATTCCTCAAAAGTTACTTGAATCACTGTAGCTCTTTTAAGCCATGCTTTTATTTGCTCTTCGTCATTTATATTGTTTTCTGCTTATTTCTAATTCCTTTCACCATTGATAAAGTCATATTTTACTCAATTTTCGTTGAACAAATTATGCTTAACTATTATAGATTTTATAGAAATCCTAAGGAAATGGCACTTATGTGTGTTTATTTTGAGATTTCAGGTCTTAAAGGACTTACATAACAAATACAAGTACAAGCAAAGTAGAGTAGTTTTGTGCAAATTTTGAAGACAGGATAAAGTAGGCTGGTGAATTGAGAATAAAAGCTGCCAGTGTAAACCCCTTAATCTTGCATAACCGAATTTTAATAATTAAAAATAATAGGTTATAAAATACAGTACAAAAAAGATTAAGAAAAGTTGCAAAATCACTCCCGATTTTTTATGATTTAAGGATAATAAAAATATAAATAGTATAATTATAGTTTAAGAAATTTCAATCTTCATTAACAAGATTTCCTTAAGCCTTCACAATCTTGATCAATAATAAATCAACAGTAATTATTAGAGACTCCACTAAATTTAAAAGAACTACCAATCAATTTTGAAAAGTAATTCAAAAAAAAGTAATTATGCCCTGAAAATTCTCTAATAAGAAATAACGTAATTAATAAACTAGAAAAACTTCAACTCGAACAAATAAAAATAAAAATATCTCTAGATTCATCAAACAAATAGAATCAAGCAATGTCTAATGAGTAAATTTCCAAACCAATCGCAAATAAATATTTTCTTATGAATTTATAATTAAAAACAATCATAATCCCCTTAAAGAAACGAATAACACAACCTCCTTTAGCAAGTAAAAGAATTCTTAGAAGTCACTCAATCGTGTAAATAATTTATTACATGTGGAAATATTTAAAATATAACACAAGTAATTATAATAAAATACAAAACCTCTAAATTAATACCCATAAAATGTTCTACATTACTAAATTAATCATGTGGTTATCTTGGATGCATAATATGTAATAAGTATATGACAAACTATTACTACAATTTATAGTAGTAGTGTTAATAATATCAAAAATATATTATAACCAACAATATATGTATTGCAGTAAAAATAAACAAAATCATTTTGTCATATGATAAATAATAATACTATACTTGATCTACATATTATAATAATTTTGATAAGTTAACAATATTAACTATATAAGATCATAATTATTCTAGTACCAATAATATATTAATCTTGGTAACTTATCAACTTGTAACAATGCTATATGATTCTTATCCAATATTGTAATTGTGATAAGTACCTTTATAATTTAATAATTATAGTAATAGTTTATACATAATCATAATATCAATACAACCTATAACATAATAAGACCCTAAGGCTAATTAAGAAAACTTACAATTATTGCCATGAACTCTGTATTTGACAAATCATTCGATACGTTAAATACTGTATAAGATAATTATAATTGAAAATAAGTAAACATGCAAAAAAAAAAAAGATATTAATTAAATAATATAGGCCAAAATCATATAAGAAGATTAATTAGAATTTTAATAAAATACATCATGAACTCAAAAAATTCACAATAGAACTAAAATCCTAAAATCGTATCTGTCACACCCCGAGGGCACCCTAGTAGTAATAAACAAGACACACTTGAATACTATCACTAGAATACCTTCAAAGAATGACAGGTTTTTAAAATAACAGGATCTTTCAGTTGCTTGATAAGAAATAACAAATATATGAAAGAAATAACTTAGTGAATAAACATTACAGAACTATTACAAACCATATAGTTCTTCTGAAGTACACAACTAAATAATCTATTCTAATATTACATAACCATTAAACTAAAATATAACCGTAGACTTTTAGCTCCTAAGCTCTTACCGGAGCCATACTCCTGGAAGTGACTAACCAGGGTCGTAAAGCAAACCTGAAAAGACTGTTGGAGTATGAGCGAAACCACAGCTCAGTGAATAACCAGACATACCATACATCACACAAGTTATTAGCAAATCATATGTAATGCAAGCACCTAACCATATGCACAGATACAAGCTTGGATGATCTAGAATCCAAAAAGGAAAAGATTTACGCCCTCTTTTTAAGGGCTGAAGAACCACACTTTATGACCCACCTATCTAGGAGAGACTAAGTACACAAGAGAATCAACGATTTCTCGTTTTAGGGTTATCACTTTGAATATAATCGATTAAACTGACCATCTCCTGCAATCCCCTTAGAAACTCCCTAAGTATTAATCATTTCAAAGCGATACTACGGGCGGCGTTCTTTGGTGCCACTTAGTTTCCGTAGAACCGACAGCCCAAAGAATACCTTGGAAGAACTAATACATTAGAACAACCAAGCATAAATAGAGAACCGAAATATTAATACGTAGCAGGCTGTCACCCCGATATATATGCAATAATGCAATTCGTGCAATGCATGATCAGATTATTTTGTTAAGCTAAAAATTCTTAATCAATTTCACGGTGACCATACATTACACACAATCATCATTATACTACTTCACAACATCGAATCATTGCATTATCGCTTTTGTAAGGATATCTTAACAATCATATAATCAAACCACAACATACTTTCAACAAAACATTCATTTAGTTATCTTTGCATTACATATTCAACTACTTACAAGCACAAATAGTATAATATGACTGAATTACTCACCTGCTCATACTGACTCAGTCGTAGTAATCAGCTGGTATATCCTCTAGTGTATCAAAGTCACCTATTAAGATGAATAAAGTATTCATCAATATAAATTAACTAAATTCCTATATGTGACTAGTGTCATAGACTTGATATTTATCAAGTTTTGGTAATTACTATTACTCATTTTATGTTATTCTATACTGATCTCAATATAAAAAATTATCTTTATTTATTATTACTTAGTGTTGTCGGGTTTCTCCTATTTTATCTCGCATTATTATTTCGTTATTTTTAGGAGTCACATTACTCAAAAAATTAACTTATTTGAATTTCCATTCTTACCTATTTTATCTATTTAGAACAAATATTTTACTAATACTAACTCTTATTAGCACTAAATATTTGTTTTAAATTCTAGAGTTTTAAAAATTATTAGATATTAATCTAAATATGCTTGAATACTTGTATTTAATTAACTATCTATAAATTCTTATATTATCATATATATATATATATAATCAGTAGGTATCTTACATATATATGTATATATATTCTGTTTGTTTTAAAAACTAGCTTTCGTTGAAGAAATTTGGCTGTACACCGGCTTTCAAACCTAGGTGCCGGTGTAGACTTAGATGATTTCGAGAATTATTTCATATTAGGTGCACTGGCTTTGAAAGCTGTCGGCTTTCAACGTACGCCGGCTCTACGCCGTGGGCGTAAATCTCCAGGTAGCCGGCTTACATTCATTTTTGCGTGAAAATTATTTTTACGTAGCCTCTGATCAGTGTAAGCCGTCTCTACGCTACCGGCCTATTCATGTAAGCCGCCGGCGTTGAGCGATTACACTGCCGGCTTTGAGACAGTGTTGGTACTGTTCATCATCTTCCTCACTGATCCGATTCATGTTCTTTAAATTTTCCACGTTAAAAATATTATTAAACCGTTCCTAAGTGTTTATATATCTTATACATAGTTAAACAACAACTCTTAACACTTCTACATACATATAATCTTAGATCTCGATCTTATGGAAATAAAGCTAGGGTTTCGGATTTTTACCTTGTTTGAGCTTGTCTGATGGAATTCGAAGCTTGTAGTTGTGTTTATTATGTTCCTAAAATTAACATAAGTCAGTTCTAATGCTTAGATTTGAAAGAAATTATTTGAACTTCATCAACTTACCTTTGAACTCGTATTCAAGGGTTTTTAGTATTATTTTTCCTTTGATCCAAACTTGAATGTTTTGTTCGGTTTGATTTTTGTTTCTAGGTGGTTTTAGTTGCTAATTAAGAGTGGATTCATTCTGGAAGGGTTTAGAAATTGATGAGGGTTGTTTGTTTCTCCATAAAGTTCATTAAACATACATATATAGAGGAAGGAGAAGAGAACTTCGGCTGCATTATTCCTCTGTGTTTTCCTCCGATTTTCCTTTGATTTGCTTCTCATTTGGCTATTGTTTTCAAGTCAATTAATGAGGAGTTGAGTTGGCAATTGATGATTGGTCATTGGGGGTTGATTTGTTTGACAAATTGTGTGAATTATTGGTGATTTTCGGCTTCTCTTTTTCTCCGTAGCTTTCCCACCGATTTTGCACCGAATACAAATATATATATACTAATTATTTAATTGAGTTTTAAGATAATTTAACGAGTTATACGGGTACAAATTAGCTAACATTTGAGAGTTTTTGTACAAAAATATGTTTATAGGATTATACAAAACACTTAGATTATCAAATAATACAATTTTAGGTTTTATATATACGTAGTTAATAAATTGTATAATTTTATCTCTCGCGATTAAGAATTCTTAAGCTCATTAGGTCAATTTTTGTTTTAGGCTCCGATAGCTTAAGAAAACTCGAGTTAGAACAATAGCGTGATTCGATTATTTATTTGGAGTTCGGATTTTGAGTTATTCAACAGTTTATGTTTTCGTTGTGTATTTATAATCCTAACAGTTCATCTTTAGGTCATCGTATTCTGTCTATAAGCATAGATATTTATGTACTTAATATCGTATTTGATATAGAGGCTAAACTATATATATATATATATATATAATCTTTAGTTTTTAATACCTATCTTAAAATCTTATTAGTAGCTATTAATACTATCTAGGGATCTTGAACTTAGGGTTTAAATCTAAGTACAGGCTCATTACTACTCGTTATTCTAATCTCGAATCATTATTGGAATAAAAAACAATCATTTAATCTCTTTATTTATATTTTTCTATTTAAATATATTTGTATATCCGGTTTCGAGTTTAGATTTTTGATTTTCTTTTAATCATATCTTGAGTTATTCATTCAAGATACGAAATCTCGTTTTTGGTATCAGCTAGGGTAAAAAAATTTCTTTATTCGAATTATAAATCATTTATCTAACCAAATTCTAAATACTAATCTATTCTTAGAATTTAATTAGAATCTAAATCTATTATCTAGTTCATACAATCTACTTTAGAATCATATACTAGAGTGGAAAATTTCCGAGGTTTACAGTATCAGATCATACCAAAATCTCAAAAACCTTAGATAGAATCAAATAAATTTTATAACCTTATAATATCATATAAATTAAAAAAATTAAACTTATATTGCTAAAAATTCGAAAACCTAAATGGGATTAATTAAAACTTCAATAACCCTAAGATATTAGATGAATTAAATAAAGCCTGGAACCCGAAAAAATCGTATAGCAAAAACATGGCACTAACAAAACAATCCAATAGCTTAATCAATTCGAAAACCTTACACTAAACAATTCGTTTATTTGAGTTGTAACACAAAAATCAATAATAAAATAATAAGAAATAATTTCCTATAATTTAAAACTCCCAAAATTTTACGGTAATCTTATAAGTAGAACAGTAATCTCGAAAATGGAACTAGAATCTTAAATTCAAACCAAGTCAATCGTAAACTTTAGAAAATCTAGACTCGATTAGACAACTTCTAAAACCATAAAATAATAAATTAATTACAAAAATATTATTAACTCAAATTATGAATCATATATATAGTATAAACCTTAAAAAGATCAAATAGTTCGAAAATTCGATCAATTCGGACCTTTATGGGATCAGTTTTCGTATCCGATCACGAAGGTGTAAATCAAGACAATATAATTTAATTAATATTTAGTAATGAAATAATGCTAATAATTTTTTTTCTATAATATGATAACAAAACTCAATAATTTCCGCAACTGATCGCTACTACTTAAACTGAGATAACAAAACTAGATAACAATTAATAATAAAATAATATCAATTAACCTTTCAAAAAACATTTAATGATTTATCATTTCATCAAAATATCATATACAATTTTTACAGCTTATAAAAACGCTAGATATAACTCATATACACATATTTTATTGTTATCGGTAACTTAGATGATATTTTACTATTACTTTTCATTCCTATTTGTATTATTTTCTGCCATTTCTTGCTGCAAATTTCTTTTCCTTATAATTTGTTTATATTTCTTACACTCCATATCCTATTTACTTCTTTTACAAGTTATCTCATTACATGACAAATTTGTCACTTTTTACTTGATTTTTTTTCTTACAGCCACTATCCATGCTTGATGTACCTTGCTGCACCATTAACTTTGCTCTATAGAATAAGAGGGGATGAAATTTCAATTTAAAGAGAATATAATAGGGATGTAATCAGGGACGAATGTAGAATTATACGACTAGAGGGGTCAGACGTTAATTAAGTTAATTTTGAAATTATTTATTAATATTCACTTGCTATTGTAATTATATTACATTGTATATATTTATGAGAATTATGTAATGATTTCTATATGTGTATATATATATTATATATATAGAGAGAGAGAGAGAGAGAGAGAAGTAAGTGTAATAAATTCATGTTGAAAAAAGTAAAATGGGATTTGAACCCATGACCTCATGGAGATAGAAATAGATACTTAGCCAAGAGATAGACCACCCAAATTTGGCTACACCCTCAATTGAGGGTGTGCCAAATAAGCTTATAGGGCTCTATGCAATACCGCATGTGGGACCATGGAAATACAATATGTATCGTGAAAAGTAAATCCTTGAGAAAGAAAATAAAAGCATTCTGGTATCCTAATTGTATGCTTCCTGTGTATTTATCATGGGGATTACTACTTCTATTCGCATATCTATTTATCTATAAATCTTAAACTTTTGCATTGCAAGAACAAAAGGATAAACAACGAAAAAAGTTCAAGGCTTACCGATCACTGAGTCATAGCTGTAGCCTTCACTGCAATCCAAGGCAGCCAAGTCTCCTTCTTCTTCATTTATCTCCTCATTCATCCATTGTCCTTCCATGTTGTAGACTCTGAATCCTGAAGTAGTGGATTTGTAAACCTCGAGAATTCTAAGGAAATAGGATAGTAAAAATTAAGATAGATATTGGAGTTCGTTTACCCGGTTAGGCCTTAGTTAGAAATTCTAGAGTATTATAAACCTATTTATGATCTAAAAACCCTAGATCGAGAATTTTTAGATATTAAAAGAACTATAGCTAAATTTTATAATCAGAGTCTAGAATCTAGAATATAAGTGTAAATAAAATTTTATTTCAAGAACATTAGAAAGCCAATGACTTGTAGTATATATAGAATGAAAATGATCTATTAAAAATAAACTGTTAGGATTATAAATAAGTACTAAAAAGCTATAAACGAGCCTATAATTAATAATTTAGACTTCAAATAAAGATTTTAGACCACACCGTAATGTTAGTTAGGAAATTTAGAGTCCATAGATACCAATTTTATATTTTGACCTTTTAGGCCCCAAAACCCTAAATCGCGTAAGATCAAATTTTAAAAATACTAAATCGCGTAAATTTTAAACTTAAAATTTGAAGTCAACCATATGGTAGAAATATTTTGGGACCTAAATTAAAATTTTTAGAATAAAATTTTTATGTAACTACTATTAAAATACGCGTAGGAGATAGTTTTTGACGTAATTAGTTAAATATTTACATTCTTTACTATTCTTACCAATTGGTAGATACAAGTGATGGTAAAAGGAGGGTCCAAGTTATTGTTTTAGAAATATTACAGCTCCAACCTGCAGCAAGTCAAGATTAGTTGAAATAAAAGGCTAGAAACTTACACAAATGGACTAATTAAATTGCTCCAACCATGCCCTAATTATTACACTTAATATAACACTTGCAAATAAGCAAAATGGACTTGGACAAGCTGCCCTCCTCTCCCTTTTGCACAGTGAAAGCCCCTACCCCTAGAAAATTAACAAAAAAAAAAAATTAACTAAATTAATTCAACTCTTACTCTACAAGTTACCTACCTCTATAAATAGGTGATTAAGTCAACATGGGAAATTAAAATTCCAACTACCAGCCCACTCTCCCTCCTTGCTGCACTGAAATTGCACACACACACACTCACATTCCACAAATTCAAATTTCCCTCCTTTATATCCTCTAGTCTTCACTTAACATTCCAACAAACTAAAGATCAACCAACCAAAGCTCCAACCACCATTATAGGAAGCCATTGTTCATTCTACCATTAAGAAGGCAAGGGTTTTAATCAAAATAGAAAGGAGGAATTGCCATCTACAGTCCTAGGCTATGAAGGTGAGGTCTATACCTTTAATTTATTTCCTCATTCTAAATTAAGGAAATGAATAATACCTATTGCCATAGACATTTTTTTAGAAGCCTCCATAGAGTTATATTGATGGTAAAGTAAGTAGAAATGATGTAGGATAATTATTTTTAATGATTAGAATAGAGAGAAACCTTGAAGAAAATTAGTCTAGCCATTAGAAAACCCTATAATTAAACCTTGAAGTTACTACAAGACTATTGACTTGAAAACCTAGCTCATAACCTTGTGAATTAGTAGACACATTATAATTGTCATCTAAACAATTAGAACTAGCCAATATACTACCTACGAGAAGTCTTGAGCTTAAGACTCATAATAGAAATTTATTAAAATGTAGACAAGGAATTTAAATGGATTAGAAACAACCTTAAAGTATACTAAAAATCGAATACATAACAATTACTTTGATGAACTTAAAAATAATGTGGTAATGGTCATTAGTAATCTAGATGGAACCCCTTAATTCTAATTAAGAATTCTTACATAAGGTTGAAAGACAAAGTATACAATAATAAAAAATATTGATATCACTAAATACATTAATGGGTAAAATAATTAAAGTTCAAATAAAATTCTTTGCCATTAGTAAAAGCTTAAGAAGACTAAGAATAAAAATAAGACTTGAGAAAGTCTTACACTAATTATAGAAAACCATTTGCAAACAACTAAATTTAGTAACTAGCAACTAGAGGTAAATAAGCTTTTTAACACTTATTTATACATAAAAATGTAAGATAAGATAAGTAATATAAGTATACTTAAAGATTTTGTACTAAAAACATGAATTTAGAACTAATTAGATCACTTTTAGTAGAGAAAGTGTATTCATACGAATTTTATAAAAATATAGAATATTTCATAAGTCTTTTAAATTAAATATAGACTACCTTTAAAATTGATAGAAATGACTTTACTTAGGCTAAAACTAATATAGGACACTTAGACACTCATTAAGAATTGTTTACAAAGTCAATTATCTAATTTATGGAACTTCATTCATCTAATAGGTGAATCTGAATCAAATTTAGACTTCTCGGAAGATTACTATGATTGAAAGCATCATGAGTAGGTGAGTAACTCTGATCTATTACATTGTTGGTGTTTGTAACAGTAGTAGCACCTAAAATTATATATGAAAATGATTGTATGAAGCATGTGAGGTTGAGAATTGTTCTTGTTTGAGTGGTGGATGAATTGAATGCTAAATTGTGACTATTAAAAGTGATAAGAAGATTTGTGAGAAAATTTGGTGAAGCATGTTGAGTATTGTCTGTAAACTGTTTGGTCATTTTATAATCAATTTATAACCGACAGGCTTATAACTTAAAGGATCATGCATTGCATAACTTGCATAAATATTGCATAAAAGTGTGATAGCTTGCTACGTATTAGTATTTCAGATCTCGGTTAATGTTTGGTTTTTTTAGATGTAAATTTCCTAGTTCTTCCAAAATTATCCCTGTTCTGTTCGGTTCCACGGGAACTACTTGGCAAAAGAAGGAACACCGCCCGTGGTATCGGCTTGAAATATCTAATACTTAATGGAGTCTCTTTGTTCCTAAAGGAAATTGAGCGAAGAAACCATAATCATAAAGAAAAGAATAAGGTGAGTATTATTATTCCTATGGTTCTCTGTTTTTCCTGAGCAGGTGGGTCATAAGGTTATGATCCTTGATTAGGTTCCTTCAACCCCGATGTGAGGGCGCAAATCTACATCCTGTTTGGATTCCGGTTGTTCAAACTTGTAATTGTACATATGCTTGAATGTTGCATTACACTTGTTTGATAAATTACTGGTTTGTTGTGCTTGATGTGTAATATGTGATGGTTATTCACTAAGCTGTAGAAATGCTCATACTCCAACAGATTTTTCAGGGTCATTCTCAAACCGTGGTTAGTACCATCTCGAAGGTTAGAACGGGTAAGGAAGCCACGTTAGCAAGTTATGGAAGTAGTTAATGAAGATTTAGATCTCTTGTATTAGTAAAATTACTTCTATTTTACGTTCCTAGTTATAAGTTGATAAAACAGTTTGTAATAGTTTATACAGACTTTATATGGAGTTTTTTTTACTTGTTTTGTATATTTTTATGTATGTACATCATTTCTTATCAAGCAACTTAAAAGATCCTATCTTTATGTCACATCCTTTAGAGTAACTAGTTGTATTGTATAGAAATCAATACTACATATAATACAGTACAACTAGGGTACCCTTTGGGGCGTGATAGGATCCTAGCTTGCTTCCACTTCCACTTCCATTCCCAGTCCTTATAGCAACAACTCCTCCGAAAGACCATGTCAAAACATTCCTCCTTTGTGGACATTCATTGGCAAAATGCCCCTCTTGCTTGCAGACATAGCAAGTATTGTTTGCCTTCTTCGGACATTCCAGCATCTTATGCTTTGCGTCTCCATAAAAGAAACACTTCCCAAACAACTGTGGGCACTTCTTGGGGTAGTGTGCCCTATTGCACTTCCAGCAATTAACGGTTTTAGGTACGGGCTTCCCACTATTAACATTGCTCCTATAGTTGTTGGAGAACTTGAATCTCTTTTGTGGGGATGTGGAATTGAATCCACCATAAAACCTTTTCCCAAAGATTGAGGCTTTCCTTTCAATATGGAAACTTTGTTATGAAATTCTCTATGATCGCTTTTAACCTACATAATTAATATGCCACGATTACATGAATAAACTATGCATGTATATCACATATTGAATCACATTGCATTGCTGATATATCTTTGGTGGGACAAAAGTATATTAGAGGAAGGCGAGGGGCCTTGTTAACATTAAGGATGCGAGATCGCTTAAGTTAACAGATGTGGGGTAGGCACATAAAACTACAATAAAACAACAAGAGAAAGAGATCGGGATTGTGGTTGCATGACTTATGGACCACCCCACTCAATATTGGAATTATAGTTGCATATCTTATAGACCATCCTAACCCCGAATGGAGGGCGTAAATCCATTCACATATGGCTACCGGAAAGTCATATGCTTGTTTGCTCATGTGTTTGTTCATGCATAGCATATGGATGAATTATAACTTACTTATCATGGTACGAAATTAAGGGAATTCTCACTAAGCTAGTGTAGCTTTTACCCCAATAGATGTTTGAATGAACAAATTATCTCAAGAATACTAAGTGGGGATCGAGATGGTTGAAGCCGAGAATGACTTCGGGATTCCGACAAGATATAAGAATGCTTGAAGTTATTAGCTAGGTTTTATGATTTGCTTTGTAATAGTTTATATAGTAAAATCTCTTGATGAATTGTAATTGAAGTTTAATGATTTGTATTTTGAAGAACAGTGAATTGTATTTCCTTTACATTGTTACTCAAGTTGTATCAATATAAAATGTATCTCTCTAATGTGTCTCCTCTATGTGTCAAATGCCTTGTACATAGTATGGAAACCTTCGCATGATTGAGGCGGTCATTTCTATGCTTTAATATTGTGTACGGCGGACTGCCACGTTTAGGATACCTTTCGAGGCGTAACAGGTTAATATTGTGTCATCATATTTTTTTTTGTAAAATCATTTATTAGGGACTCAAAAAAGACCTAAGTATGGATTTTCTAAATTTTGCTAAAAAGTGCAATTTGGGATTTTTTTTCACCTTATTATAGTTCAATTTTTCAATGCAAAATAGGTAGACTGATGCCGTTGAGCCAAATAGGATTTAACCCAATAGGGTTTGAGGTCGAGCTTTGGGCACTATTTTAAAACCCTATAGGGTTCAGGGTTGGGTTTTGAGTAGTATATATGAATTGATAGGCAACTCAACTAGGTATAATTAAAAAAAATTAAAAATAAGAAGTTTTCATCATGTCAACAAGGACAACATCATCACATGATATATAGTTAAAAGAATAATTAACTAGAAACCCTAACAGTAACATAACAATACATTATTGCCTTGCCACTCAACTCAAAATCACTCTGCCTCCTCTTTCAAAATCACAAACCTACATCATCTTAGTCTCTCTATCTTCTAGTTCATCATGGTTTGTCTCTCAATCACAACATCTCTTATTCTTTAAGATCAAGCCGTCTCTAGCCTCAAGCATCGCCAATAATCTCTCTCTCAAAAGAATTAAAGTAGAAGCCATTCTCAGAAAAATATATATTTTTTTTTCACGAGTTGTTCCTAATTATAGGTTTTATGCTAGTTGTTTATGTTATGTCATATAATTTAGAACACTTAGTTATTATATACAACTAATGACACATGATGCTTTTAGAAAAAGTTTGTAACCATTGAATAACCAACATGCATTGTTTATGTTAGGATAGGAAATTGATAAATAGTCTTAGAAGTTAATTCATCAATACAAAATCCTTCATAGACCCAACTTCCTTGCTATTTCAATGGTAATCTTTAAATTCGAATCTTTAATATATGTCTTGTAACATCATTAGACAATTTAGACACCATTAGTGGCTACCTGCAAATAGTGCTTCAACTTTCACTTAAACATAACTGAATGCTTAAGATGCTTAAGTGAGAAAATCTACCATCTAAAAATTCTAGTAGAAACTAGATCATACAAAAGACTATAAAACTGAAACTCACATTTAGAGCATGTGATGCATACCTACTTGAAATGTAAAGAATTATTTCAATAGACATTATCTCCAATAGGTACAATATATATATATATATTCTATTGCTTGTTTATTACAAAAAAAGTGGCTTTTGTGTGAAAATGATAAATAATGTTAACTGACATGACCTAAACAACTATAGGGTTGTAATTGTTAGATATCAGTTAAATACAACCATTTATTTAGGAGCTGGTCTCCTAATTTACGGGTGGAAATGTCATGCTTGCTTGCTTATATATATTGGTTATAATCACCAAAAATTTACCTAATTCTAGTTGAGACATATACAAGCAATGTATTTGTGCTTGCTAGCCAGCAAAATTACTTCCCCATTTTTCATAAAGTGATATGTCTTTTCATGACTTGTTCCTTGTTTTTCATTTGTGTTATGATCTATTGATAATTGGATGGAGCTAAAATTGATGTTTATATGTAATGTAAGGAATATGGATATAGCTAAAATTTAGAATAACATGGAAAAAAATGGTAATTGTGCTAAGGAAATTCCATCTTCAGTTGAAACTAAGAAGGAAGCGGCATCCAAAAGACCAACAAGCACATTATGTTCTCAAGGAGCAAGTATTGTAGATGAAAATGGTAATCCTAATAAACATAAGTTAACTTTTATTGTGTGGAATGAGATGTTGAAAAAAACTATTAATTGGGAAGTTGTTGTTGAGTGTAAACATTGTAAAAACAATTGAAAGCAAATAGTACGAATCGAACTAAACATTTGCATAATCATTTAGGGAGGTGACTATCAGGAAAAAAAAACATAAAGACAAAAAGCAATGTCTTTTATCAATCAAGAGGAAGAATAGTGATAATTAAAATGATTTGACAGTAGGAAACTGGTCATTTAACTAAGAATCTGCTAGAAAAAAACATGCAATGGTAATTATTGCTCATGAATATCCTATTTCAATAGTAGAGCATGAGCATTTTAGGGGTCTTAACAACATCCAACCCTTTTTATCATGTTAACCGCATCACAATGAGGAAAGAGATTACAAGTATCTATAGCACAAGAAGGATAATTTGAGAGAGGATTAATGTTATATAAGAAGCAATAGAGAGGATCCATAATAGCGACACAATCATGAGTGGAGAAATTTGGAGAGGCATGTAGACTAATAAGTGTGCAATATAATTGAATACTTTGCTTAGATTGTAAAATACGATGGAACTCTACCTATGATATGCTAGTTACTACCATTACATGTAAGGAAGTTCTTTATAGAGTCCAACTTATGGATGAAAAATATAAGTGTCTTCCCACGGATGACGATTGGGATTTAACAAAAGAAATTTTTAAGAGGTTGGAAATTTTTTAAGAAGTGACTAATCTATTTTCTAGTTCGCAATATCCAGCTATGAAATATTTCTTTGAAACAGTGTTTGAAATTAGGGAAGCCTTAATTGATTGGTAGGGCTCTAATGATTTGACTATAAGCATAATGGCTGATAGGATGTTTGAGAAGTTTGAGAAATATTGGGGTGATGCGCATACTATCATAGCTGTTTGTACTGTTCTAGATCTACACTTTAAGTTGAAAGCTATTAACTTTATATTTTTAACTGTTTATGCTAAGAAGGCATATATGGGATAGAAAATGTTAGGAACATCTGTTATGAATTAGTTCAAGAGTATCAAACAAAGTCTAAGTCTTGCTATAATAAGGGTATGGGTGGTTCTTCTACAGTGCCTTCAACAAGTGGTGATGGCTAAGTAAAGGTAAACAGAGCTAGTCCACTACTTAGATGAGCCTGTGTTGCCTTGAAGTAATGATTTTGATATCCTTGCATGATGGAAATTGAATGGAATCAAGTACCCCACATTGTAAGCACTAGCTAGGGATATGTTAGCAGTTTTTATGTCCACAATTGTTTCTAAATTTGCATTTAGTACAAGTAGACATATAATTAGCTTACATGAATGTCAACTCAATCCAAACATAATAGGGGTATTCATGTGCACAAAAAGTTAGATATCAAATAAAAAAGGTAATGAGTTTCATTACATAATATTTATTCATGAAAAAGGTTTTTATTTCATGTATCTCCTATTATGTTTCATATGATCTTTCTTCTTTTTGCAAGTTTCAACATAGCTTAGATAAAGGATGAGATGAAAAATATGATAGGTTTTATGAAGTTATTGATTTTTCATTCCTTTTATTACTTGATTCCTATGTAACACATTTTTATTTTGGCTATTGCATCACTAGGTAGCTTCTAGTTTGATATTGTTGGCTATTTGGTGACATCCTTGAAGACTGAGAAGGATGTTTTAGCTATTAAAGGAAAACAACAGTGGATGTTTTCGTTTGACTGTTTTTATGTGGCGATATTTTGTGATTGCTCAAGATTTTTTTTTCTTTTCTTTAGGCATCTAAGCATTATATGTGGTAATGCCTACTGTGTGCTTTTTTTGTTAGAGAATGGGGACTTAGTGTGCAATACACAAGACTTATAAGCTTGCAAGACTTCTAGTACTTACTTTTAGTGATGCATTTACATATTAAATAAACATGTTGAATAAACAGGTTATATAATAGAATGTTATATGGTCCTTGCAAATGGACCATGGCCAACATAATTTTGAAGAATCAAGATGTTAGCAATTTTTTGCTAGCTTGTAGGATAGATATAGACTACTTTGAGGAACACATGCAAGTTTGATATATGATTTGTTCTTGTCTGAAAATATGTTAGACACATACTTTTATTACATGTATATGTAAGCAAGTGGTTGCCATCATCTATACTTCCTTATATTTAGGGCAGGTCAGGTGGAAATTAGGTCCTTAAAACTATAGGGACAGTTTTTGGAAATGATGGGAAAAACCTATAAGGTTTTTCTCGGGTTTTAAACACCTCGTACACACAATTGGTTCGGATTCTAATTCTAATTGACCCGTCCCAAACCCACCTCGGTTACATCCATAGTTTTTAAGTTATAGATCATGAATTTTAGGTTACCCTGAGGGTAATGGTGGATGTGAGATTTTAGAGCAAAATTAGTTGAGTCATAGAAAAAAAAAAAGACACAAGTATAGAGGTTTTTTTTTTTATCTTAGTTTTGCAAAAATTTGATAGTACTATATGTTATAAATTTTGCATATTGTGCTTCCATCACCCATGTGAAATTCTTTGTTCTTTTTTCATTTAAGGGAAATAACTATTGTGGTGTCATCATATACTTTTAGTGAATAGACACAAGGATGAATTTTCAACTTTCATCAACTAATTTTGGTAAGCTATAGATAAGAAATTTGAAACAGCAGAGGAAGGGTGCTTAACCTATTAAATTTGTACTTTTGAAGGAGTGGCTAGTATGATGTTTTATATGATAATGCACAAAGACTTATAGACTAGTTTTCGTAGGTGCACTAGTGTTTTTTAGTTTTTGCCAAATATCACCGGTATTGATAGGCCACAAAACACAGATGTTAGGCCTCTAAGGCCACTTTAAAATTCCTATTTTTTTGCTAGGAGAATGGCTAGTAAGGTATCATTAGATGATTTTGGATAAAAAATTCTCGACCTACATCTCAAAAGATGCACTGGAACTAAATTTTGATCATAGATCATTTATTTTAAATAGATCAGAAATTTTGGGTTGCCAATGTCACCTAGTGATATTCTTAATTTTTGAAGGAAAAGAGCGAGCATGATGTCATGAGATTATTGTGGAAGAAAAACTATGGTATTTGAGTCTAAAAAATGCATCAATGTGGATCTTTTAGTTTTTCGCAAAAATATATATATATATATTTTGATGGTTTATATGCAATGTTAATCTATTGTTTCATGAGTCACTCAATCGATCTAGGTCTTGAAAATTACATGAGCTTTGATCTTTTAATTTTTGCCTAAAATTGGTTGTTTTTCCAAATTATAAATTATGAATTTTGGATTACTAACACCTCATTATGACATTCTTATGTTTTTTGAAGGGTCATGGCTAATGTTGTGCCATTAGATAGATATAAGGCATAATCATTCATCGAGCCCTTAAGAATTACATGAGTTTAAATCTTTCTACTTTCATTTTAAAAATTGCAGTTTTGATACGTTCTATAAGTTCTGGTCACTTTATTATGTTCTATTTTTCAAATGGGAATGACCAGTATGGTGCTATTGAATAATTGTGCAGCAAAACTAGTTTATTTACACATAAAGAAAGTTGATACGAGTATAGATTTTGCTTCTTCTTTTTTTTTTTGAAAATTGCTATTTAATAACATATGAGTGATAGATTTTTTAACTTCTGTAGGCACCAACTCTTATATTTTCCAAGGGGATTTTCTTAAAAAAAAAATTCTTCATCTCAAAGGATGCTTTTAGTACTTGCTAAAAACAACTAGTTTTAATTTTATAGATCATGGATTCCAATATAAGATGCCTCTAGAATTCCTAATTTTCAAATAGATGTTGCTCCTATTTGAGCAATGAAAAACAGGTGAAATTTCTATTTATTAATTCTTCCCCATAAATCAGTATTTTCCTTTAACACGTACTAAAGGAAGTCTTCCACATTGACACATTACATTATTTGGAAAAAAAAAAGAATGAAATGTGGTTACAAACTTCTTTCTATTAGGCAAAATTCTATCTTGTCTCACACTCTACCAAAGAATCAAATACAACAATTTTCTAAACAATTTTGACTCATGTACAAATGTGATGCCCTCAAAATTTCTTTAACATTAATTTTAAACTTTGGGACTTACAAAAAGTGGTATCTTATGATTTTTTGGATACTTTATGAAATGGAAGTATTTAGAGATTGATGATATCAACTTTTTGATGTGACTCATGATAAGGAAATCAAACAAGTTTATGTTAGAATCAAAACACAATTTGAAAAATTCTTGTAGGTTGTTAAAAGAACAAAAAGATTCAAGTAGCAATGTCAATTGTCATGGTCATCAAGCAATTGGTTAATTTTAATTGTGAAAAAGAAAAAGGATATTCAAGTAACCATTTCCATCATGGTCATCAAGATTGTGAGAAAAAGAAGCACTCAATATTCAATAATAGTCACAACAATATGTTCATCGAAACTCAATATGTGATACGGAAGGCAGATTGACCAATAACATAATGGTGGTCTATTATTTATAGCCTTCATTAAATTAGCCTAAGAGTCACCAATTTCAAAAGAAAATCAATTGTAAATGAACATTAGAATGTTTCTAGTAAAAATATTAAGTTTAAAAATAAACCATAAAACTAATTGATATAGAACAAGAAGTTAAAAATATCTAAATGCATGCAAAGCTTCTCGAAACTAAACTAAAGCTGGTTTTATAAATTACAACTTATATATCTTGGGTTAGCCTCCAAGCTAGTGCAACTTTACTCTACTTGATTCGATCGTCCTTCTAAGATTTCCACTTAATCGTTTATTACATAAAGAACATAGGTAGGTTCCCTTACTAATGGTGGAAGAAGTGGCAAACAGGTACCTAAAAAAGTGGGGTAAAGACTGGCCAATGGCAATCCTATAATTGCAGGTCGTTATCTTGAAGAAAAAAACCAACTCGAAGAAATCATCGTCTTTAGGGGTGAGTTAGGCCAGTTTTTCCAAATTCCTTTGTTTAAGGCCTTGAATGACCATTTTTAATATTTTTGGCAGGTTTTATTTTTCTTATAACTTTTTATAGGAGTGTCAGTTTTGTACGCCATCTAGGGCATTTTATTTGTCTTTATATGTACTTCGTTTAAGACCCTTTTAATTTTTCGCAGTTTCTATTCTATTTTTGGCAACTTGTAAGAACATTTAGTTATTATCAAAAATATAATATTTGAGCCATCTTTAGTCTCTTTCTCCTCAAATTCTCGAATTCATATATGTCTTTGAATTGGATGCCAAATACATAGTTCTCATAATCAATTGGTATTTGAGGATCACACTCCAGGTATTCACATATAAGCAACATATAATATTGATGATGTACTTAAACAATCATTTATGGGTTTCGATATGCCTAGCATCATTTGTCATACATTCATAGAAGCATATACATATAAACCTACAACCCCATTCATATTCGTTTTATCTTTTACTTATAAATCTGTGCAACTATTTACAAGCACAAGCAAGGTAATGAAATCACGAGGGAAAACTCACTCGTCCATAATGCAATTTGCTTAGTCGTAATAATCCTTAAGAAGGAGTTATCGTATTCCTCATTACCTAGACAATATAAATACTCAGAATGAGTATTTCAAAGAAGTTCTATTTAAAATTTTTAATTTTTTCTTGTTATTTTTGTCAAATTTCGGATGAAGGGAAATTTTAATTTAAAATGACCATAACATACTCATTTTAACTTGGAATTTCGTGTATTAGTAGTTGTTTTCTACCTGATCAAAAAGATCTATCCATTTCTAGGGTTATTTTGATCATTTAAAGTCGTTTGGGTTTCAAAATGGCTCGGTATAGATCTGACTCAAAATTTCCATCCCTTAAATTGCAATTTTTCCCAAGTTTTGCTTTAGTTAGATAATTTATAGCAAACATATAAATATTTCTACGTTAGAAAATCAATTAATAATAACTCATATTATATGCATGACCCTAGTGATGTTGTTCCAAAATAAAACTTCGTAAAATAATCTCTTGTAGGAAGCATTAATGTTTGAGTTTTATGAAAATTCATGTTCTTGACTTGTGGTAAAATTTGCTATTTGTAACATGTGACATAACAATAAAAAAAATCATAGTTCAATATATTTTAAAATCTCAAGGGTCTTATATTTGAAAAAGGGTTTTCTTTAATAATTTATTTTACAAAAATGGTTTTACTTATTGGTGACATAAAATGCTAAGTGTATTTCCTTTTAAAAGTTTTCCTAAGTTTGATTCTTAAACAAAAATTTAATTCTTAGATATTGTAAATATGAAGCTTAATTAAAGAAAATCATGATATTATATTTATTTTTATTTCATGAATATTTCATTTTCATATTAGACTTCTTTTCACTAATTATTTTCCATCACATGAATCTCTATGCGATAACGAAGAAAAATCATTCTAAGTCTTATTATCTCTAAAATGTTATAAGTTTTTAGCATACGAAAAAAATTAAGTGGATGACTTATTCTAAATTTCCATTCTCATAATAACTCTTTCTTAATTCATAATTTTTCAACACCTAGACCTTTAGGGTGTTGTTGGAAGAAAACTAAAATTTTTAGTTGTTACAAGTGTGTGTCTAATTATTTAACTATTATTTATATTTCCATTAACTTCATAAAAAGAAAATGAATTTGCTTCTTAAAACTTAGTTCTTGAAGTTGTATATCGAATTTATTACTAAGTGGATTTTAATTAGTGAGTTGATTTTTAAATTTGTTTTAGGAAAATTGTTTTATACAAAGTATTTATCAAAATATTGTCATATGCCTTATAAATGAGTTTTTAAGAAAAACTTGCATAACAAAAGATTATCAACATTAGAAATTTATGATAAATTTATTTCAAAATTTTAGAAAGAGTGTGGCTTGAACAATTATCCTATGTCTTATTAAAAATCCTTTTTAAGTGTTGAAAATCATTGCCTTTAATGATTTAAATCCATTTTCGTGAAAAATGAGATATCTTATAATTCTTGTTTTGAAAACTTTACTAAGACAACAACATCACTTTATGCTCATGCATGAATATGAACTTAATAATCATGTCATCGGAATATTATAGCACATGTAGAAAATAAAGGAATAGAAAATCAAATGGGTAAATATAAGAACAAAAATATGGAAGTCTTAGCTTATTATCAAGACTTTTCGGAACTTAGAAATGGACAAATTCCATAAAGAAATAAGAAAAGCATAAAGAATCTTAAAGAAAGGAAAAGAAGAAAATTGTGAAAGTCTTCGATTTTTATTCAAGTCTTCCCGGGACTTAAAAAAGGACAAGTCCCATAAAAAAAAGTAAGAAAATAACAAGAAAATCATGGGAGTCTTAGATTCATGTCAACGCTTCTTGGAACTTAGATTATGGACAAGTTTCAAAAACGTTTTAACTTAATAAGGATAAGTCTAAGACTAGAAGTTGAGTAGTCTTGTTTGTTTACATGAAATAAATAAATAAGCAAGGAAATAAAAGCATAAATAAAATGTTAGATTAGTGAGCATAAGGCTTTAAAATATATATACATATACTTAGTAACATATATAAAATTAAGGTTAGAAACAATACTATAAGATGATATAAATGACATTGTAGAGTTAAACAAGACATGAACAATGTTGTTTCTACATTTCCATTCCCTAACATGTGCTCATGGGGAATCTGGAAACCAAGCACACATATTTTTCACGTTATGTTAACATGAACTTTGAAGACGGTTTAGAGTTTTACCTAGAGTAAAAGATGGACGAAAAAGAAGTTTAAGAAGACAAATGTGGGTGTGATGGTGTGTATGTGTGGCGTGAACTATAAAGAGGAGAGGGAAAGTGTTTGAGTTTTGATTTTGCAAGAGCTTTTTTATGTTTAGGAGGTGTGCTTAGTAGTTTATCTAAAGATGGAAGATTGTGTATGAGTGGATGAAAGAATGACAGTTGGAAGAGAAATTTAGAGAGGAAAATTTTGAGAGAAAATTTAGAGAAAGAAATCGAGAAAAGATTTTGATAGAGTTTTGTTATGGTAGAAGAAAAGTGTGTAAGAAGTGAAAGAGGGAAAGGGTATTTATAGAGAAATGTGGAGAGAAATTAAATGTAATAAAATAAACTGAAAAATAAAATAAAATTGAGGAGAGAGAGAGAGAAATTGCACCGACTATGTGAGGAGAAGAAGGGGATAGAGATTAAAAATTGATTTTTTGTAAAAAAAGTAAGTAAAGTATAAGCGAAATTTAATAAAAAGTAGTATTGGTAATGTAAATGTAAGAAATAGATGTGTAGGCTGTGAGAGATAGATTGCAAGGAAAATTAGAGATAGATAGATCATAGTGAATAGTAGAAATAGTAAATTGAATAATAAACTAGATAGATAAAATATCGATAATAATAAAAATACGTAAACGAGCTAGATCTAATATTTTTAGAAGCCGAAAAATTCTATAACTGATATTTTGTGATTCCTCATGTAATTACGAGTCTAGATATATTATTGAAATACATTTATTGTTTTGCATGTTGAGACCCCGATTTTGAAAACTTATCCCGTTCAAGTCCAAAACGAGTGAATTTTTTACAAATCTATTTTTTAGATTTTGTCTCATTATTTCAATCTATAATCCAATGTTATCTTATTGTTATTATTTTAGGGTTTCATGCACGGGATTGCCGAATTTAGTCTTACCAAGTCTTGTTGTTGACCTAATTGATTTTTAAGATTACAATTTCGATTTCGATTTTAAGATTTACTTGTAAGATTATAAAATCTAGAGGTTTATGTCATACTTATATTTTCAGTTCATAATTTTATTTTATTTCTATGGTATATTTAATATTTTGTAGTTCTCAAATTGTTTAATTTAGTCTAGGGTTATGTGTTGACTCGAGTTGACTTTTGGTATTTAATTTAAAATTTTTATTCTAAAATTCCCCAAAGGGTCTAGGGTTTTATAATTTTGTCATCGAACATTTTTGGGATATACCATCTCGATTTACGTTTAAGGATCATATAAATGAATTGTTTAGTGTACAAATTTTGAATGGAACGATTATTGAATTTTTCATTTTGTTTTTAAAGGTTCTCTTTTTCTTAAGGTTATGAAATTCATATTTGATCTTGGTTAGAGTTTCTAGAATTCGATTTTAACTTGGTCAGTTTTGGGTTTTTTATTTATTTTTAGCTTTAGAATTATTTTCTAAGATTTATGAAAAATTCAGGGATTTACAAAAACATAAAATGGAATTGATGAAGTTTCGAAATTTTCTATACTGCCATGAGATGGTAATACTAAATTTTGAACTAAAATCCCTCTTACTTTGCTGGGATTGTGAAAAAAGAAACAGTATAAGGTGTTAAATTTGGCCTTTGTTTTGTTCTTTCGAAATTACAAGGGTTTCTATTAAAGTGTATTACATTTTTAAAAATAAGGTGTTAATTTTAGTCTTTGTTTTGTTCTTTCTAAATTGTAGAGGATTGTTTAAAAGTTTATTAGCTAGAATGCTCTTAAGAAAAATACTTGAGAAAAAAAAAAATAGCATTATACGGACTTCCTAATGTATTGTTCAATTTTCATACTAATATGATTCGCGCCTCGAAAATTTATTTTCAAAATATTTGGTTATATGATTTTTTAATTGATTAAGTTTTTTGGCTCTAGTCTAGGTAAAATTTTCGTAACTTTTTTTCTTTCAAAATTTATTTATATTTAATCTAATCTACTTTGCACTTTGTCTTTTAATGCTTGTTGCAGCTTCTATTGACTATAAACTCCTTGTCTTGCAATCCGAATTTGGAAAGTTTTTTATAAGATCTTGACATTCTTGGACGATAATCTATTTAACTAGAGTCTCAATTTAATTGACCCCACTTGGTACACAATGTGATTAGAAAGTGCATTTGTGCATAAAATTGTAGGGCATAGGGACTAGCTTCATGGTATAAAGTGAGCAGTAATCCTACAACTTATAAAAATGCAATTCAGAGCTCAAGTTTTCCGTTGATTTATTATATGCACCACGCCATGTAATATATGTTAACAGATATATATGTATGTATGTATGTATGTATGTATGTATGTATGTATGTATGTGATATATTTTGGATATAGGTCTGTGCTCTACTTGTTGGCAGAGGTTAATCCCAGGAAGACAAAGAAGATAGAATGAAGATGAATCGAAGAAGATGCTTCATTTTGTACTTCCAACAATTGCATTGCTTCTACTTTTGTTAGATCTAATGTGGAATGCTATTGACAAGTTATCAATTAAAACTAGTTGACTGTGTAGACAATGTGAACATAGCTTATAGATAACTTTGTGAACTCTAAAAGCTCTTTTATTCCCTAAATTTTGATTTTCCCTTACTATTATAGAAGTCTCCCATAGTAGATAATGTCACGCCCCAACGGGTACTCTAAACGTGACAGTCCACCACACTCAATATTAAAGCTTAAGTATGACAACTTCAGCTAATCCTAAAAGCTTTTATATTAAGTGTAAGGCGTACTTTCACAACTTTAGAGAACCACATATGGAATTATGAAGTCTAAGAAGATATAAATAACACATTAAGAAAAGAGGATTCATAATGATCATTCATTCATATCAATAGTTTTACAAACTTAGGGACATTTCCCTTAGATCACTAATCTATTACATGGATATTTGTACATCAATACTAATGCTACAATTTATCTAAATTTCTATTATCCGAAAAGAAATTACCTGCCCGCAGGGTCCACATGGCCTTAACCATAAATAGGAAAACTGCAAAAGATATCTATGGGGGTATAAGCTAACAAGCTTAGTGAGAACTATTTCCATAAATAACTTCTTGTAACGAGATTTCAAACAAGTTGTTTAAACAATCAAATGTAATGCAACATACACGTAGGCAAACAAGCATATAGTTTTCCGGGAACTATATGTTGAATGGATTTGCGCACTCCATTCGGGGTTTGGTGATACTTAACCTCAAAACAAGTAGTTTTAGTTAAAAGGTTTTAAGCTTGCGAGCACTCATCGTCAAGCATTCCGAATCTACTTGATTTGACCTTGCTTTCGGATCTTCCGCCAAGCATTTCCCTTAAGCTGCCAAGCAATCGCTTTCGGATCTTCCGCCAAGTGTTGCTTTCGACATGACTTACTATCCTTCTCACCCAAGGATAATAACTCAAAATGCAATGTGACTCACTTCGTGGTATGCATGAATTCCTTTATTTATAAAGTTATAGCATAATTATTATTGAATTTAAGGCGATAAAAGAATTTCATACTAATCAAATGTTATACTAAAACAAACATTTAAAATAATTCCGGCTCTGATATTCTTAAAATTCTTTCAAATAATTATTTTACATACACATTGGTTTATCTTTTCCTAATTCTAATGCAACTAATTTACAAGCACAACAATATAGCATTTAATGGAAATAAACTCACGATTCCATGTCGACTATTTCTCTAGGTGGATGAGTCGTTCACACATTCCACTTAATCGTAATAATCCTCGGGGTAAAGGAATCCTTCCTCGAGGTCACCTAGCCAAAGAAATTACCCACAATGAGTATTCCTTGATGATTTTCTTGAAATTTGACAAAACAATGTCAAATGAACGTTAAAGTTCGTATAAAGGAATGTTCCTACTTAAAATGGCCGTAACTTGGTCATTTTAACTCGGAATCGGGCATATAATACACCGATTTCTACCTACTCGGAAAGATTTACCCATTTCCAAAATTATTTTCATCAAACAAATCCATATAGGCTCCGAAACAGTGGCGAAAAAATTCACCATGGATTTTTCAACACAAAACAACTTTGGTTCAAGAAATCAAAATTTGTTTGATAAATACTTAGTTATCTATATAGTTGAGAAATTGTCTTTTTATGACTCCTTAGCTCATATTCATTCATGCTCAAGTGTTTTGTTGTCCATTTATTTTAAGTAAAACCATGTCGGTTTTGGAGTTGTCTTAGGAAAATATAGTTTACAAGAATTTCATGTTTGTAAACTCCTTGAAATGACTATTTTGTTTCTTTTTACAAAAAGTTTTATGTTGGCTTATGTATATATATCCAAGTAACTTTTTCTTTCTAAGTTTTCTACACTAATACTATTTTAGAGTTTTTATAAAATACACTATTATCCCTATTCATTTTTCTTGTACAAATTCCTTTGTCTATTTATTTGCAAAAATCTTTATATTGAGCAATTCTCATCTTTTTATGTTTTTCATAGAAATCATCCATGCATAAAAATTTGTTATCTTTTATAAAAACAATGTGGAACAATATGTGACTTAAGAACTTTTTTTATAGTAAAGCAGTTTCCAAAATTTAGTGGTTTCTTCTTGTAACTTGAAAAGAAATAATTTTTTTTTTTTTTTGCTTTCAAACCATAGATTTTCTTCTTTACATAAACTTATTTCTAAGTGTCAAAAATCTCCTTTTTGTCAATTTATTTTTTAGAACTTGAAACTTTGGACAAAATTTAAATGAACATGAACTATGAGAAAATAATAGCAAGTAAAATAACATAAGTAATTAAGTCAAGTATTGGAGTCTTAGCTTTTTCAAGACTCCCGGGACTAAGAAGTAGACTAGTCCCATAATAAAATAAAATGAAAGAAAGAAAACTTGTTTTGACTTGATGAGGACAAGTCTAAGACTAGAGACTAGTCCTAATTTAACAAGGAATAAGTAAATAAATTGCAATGGAATAAATATATAAATTGCTTTGCATGAAATAAATAAATTGCAAGTGAGCTTATATACTCTAAAGAATATGTACATATATATATAGATAATATTACTTAGATATATTAACAATAATAAAAACAAAAATAATAACATAAACATAAATGGATTTGCATGAACAAGAACAATACATGAACATAATGTAGCTTCCATAACTTGTAGTCTTTGGAAACTCACACTATGGTCATGTAAAGTTACATGACATGAAGAAGAAGAAAGTAATATGAAGTGGTTACCTAAAGAAGACTTTGGTATGGTTATGTGGTTATGGGTTTTGGTTTGTTGGTAGAAGTTGTTGTGGAATTATTTTGAGAGAGTTTTGGGATGGTATTTTGAGAGAGAGAGGCGAATTTGGAGAGTTTTGGTAAGAAATTTGTGGGTAGTGAATGTGTGAAAGAAGTGAAAGAGGAGGGGGGTATTTATAGGAAAATGTGGAGTGAATTTTGTGTGATTAAAATAAATGTAAAAAAAATGAAACAAATTGAGAGAAAGAGGGGAGGGGGCGCCAGCCATATTGATGGGGAGAGAGAGGAGATTTTATTTTTTTGATTTTTTTTAAATGAAAGATGTAATATGTAAGGTAGATGTGAAATAAAGTTATGGGAAAGGTAAAAAGTAAAGGTTATAGGTTATGAAGTGTGTAAGAGTAGGTGTAAGAAAAAATAGAGATAAAAGAATAGTGTAGAATAGTAATGAATAGTGTAATGTAAAGTAGATATGGCTAATAAAGTACCGGTAGTAGGAAAATACGCGTATAATAGCTATATCTGTTATTTTTACTTACCAAAAAATTACGAAATTGATATTTTTGAAAATCTTATATTTTTACGAGTCTAACGGTGTATTCGGAATATTTTTAATATTCCGGGCTCCCGGATACGTTTTTCGAGAACTGTATCCAATCGGGTTCAAAGGACACCCGAAATCCGCAAAAACTGATGTTTTTATATAACCTATAATTATTATGAACTATTGTAGCTAATTATTCCAACTTTGTTTTCCAGAGCCAAAGAAAACGGTAATGCCGGACTAAATTGGTTACGGTAAACTAGGGTTTTGTTGATCTCTAGGGTTCCGTTTAACTTCCGGTTTAGGTTTTATGCTAAACCGATTCCAAAAATTTGGGGGTTTACAACCTACCCCCCTTAAAGAAAGTTTTGTCCTCAAAACTTGGAAATTCCTAATTGTGGTTCCAACCAAACTTGGTTACTTGGGTTGTGCTTCATTCGTATCTCCTCAAAAAGATCTTCTTAACCGATTTCCTCATTTCTTATCTTTTGAATTCTTCAAGATGAAAGTCTGTATTGGGTATTCCTCATAAGGAAAGTTCTCCTTCAAAAACATTAACTTTTATCTTCGTAACTCGATTCCCTAACCATTTGTTAAATGGGGATTTGTCACCTGTCTCCAATATGTTTATATAATAATCTTAGACTTCCTTCTTGTCTTATCACTTCTCAAAAGATCATACGGTAATTACTTCCTACCCTTAAGCGCACATGATTTCCCTTTTGAAATTTCTAGGGTCCTTCTTTTCCGGTCAGTCTTATTTCTTTCGTCTATCTTGTGCCTTTCTTATTTCATGAGACACTCTTGATTGTTCCTCCCAAGTCTTGAGTTGTTCTTCTTGATCGTTTGTTATGTAGCATCAAGGAGTCTCTTTTTGTTTAGAACTCATTATTAGTTCCTCTTCATTGCTCCATTCTCATGTCCTGGTTTGTCATGTCTCTGACTAAACTCTTTGCTTTCATACCATCTTCCTTTATAAAGCTTTGCTAGGTTGTACATAGAGAGCGTTATACTGACCGACTATGAAACGATCCATTCTTGTCGGTCAATTAACCTATACTATAATCGCCCTTGCCTTCTTGCTAACAAAGTGAGAAATCCAAAGTCTTAAGAAGGTTAATTCCGTTTTTATCCTGATATTATTGAGTCTTTGTAGATCCTTTCGTCCTTTTGGTGTTCTTACTTCCTTATCAATACTTCATTTCCTCTAATGTCCCTTGAACTTTGGTACATCTGAGTTGTCCTCGAATATGTTGTTGGTCCCAAATTATGAACCATATTCATGATTCTTTCTTACTGACTTCCTTGTCCCTAGTTGAGCTAAATCGTCCCTTAGTTTCCTTCAATACACCTTTCTTCCTATATTTCCTCTTTATCCTTCGTATCTTCTCCTCTAAGCTCTTTTATTCTTTTTACATGGTTGGTTTTAATATCTTATCGACTGTTTCCTTCTTCAAGCCTTGTTTCGAAATTTCGATGCTCAGCTTCTCAACTCCTTTTATTAACTTCCTATACTGAAGATTACATTCTTTGATTATCTCTTTTTCTCCTTCAGATTATACTACGATTTTCGTCAATTACTTACTTATTCAACAGGGTCTTATATACTTGGTTCAAGTCCAAAAAGCGTTACTAGAACTTGAGGGGTTTATAAAGAGTTCGAGGGTCACTCCTTCTTGATCTGGTTCTTAGTTGGTAGTATTGTGATCCTAAACCTTGAGAAAACGAGTTCGCTCCTCGTATTTGGTCAAAAGATTCTCATTTCCAAGGGGTGGATATTCACTTTGTTTTTCTCCGCATGTTAACACGGCTGGACTGGTATATTCCATGGTGGTATACTTCATTGTATAAGGTCTTGAGCTAAAGCTTATTGTAGTTGTTCCTTCGATAAAATTATCCACAGGATATTAGTCTAGTCTCCAAGTTTGATCCTTGAATGAAATCTGAATCCATAATTCTTCTTAAAACTTCTACTGAAATTCACGAATATCTCCAAAGGTCGATTTTCTTTTCATTCCCCTTCGTATTACTGAGATGGTCATTCATTCTCCTTAACTAACAAGTCCTTTACTAATATTATCTTTCTGTCTTATTGGTTTATGAGTTCTATGTTCTCCTTGTGACCTTTTATTGGGGTCCTACTTGAGAGGTATACATCTATCTCCAAGGATTACTTAACTCCATTATTCCTTAGAGTCGCAGTTGACTTCATGCCCTCATGTCATTGTTGAATGATCGGCCAACGCTTCCTTGGGTTTCATCATTCTTTCGTGTGGAGATTTTTAGATCTTAAAACTAGGTTGATTGTTTATTATCGGTAGTCTTATCCTCTTATTTAACTAGGTGTGACAATAGAATGTGTTGCTTTGGGATCCAAGAGGGCAAAACATTCTGTTTTACTACTGAAAGCCTCTTACATACTTGGTGGGGGATTATTACTCCTATTCTCTTATTCATCCATATAAAAGAAAAACTTTAAACTTTTGCGTTGCTTGAAATAAAAGATCAACCACAACAAAGAGAGTTGGAGGCTTACCGGTTCCCACGTCGCTATTATAGCCTCTAATGCACTCTAGGGCAGCCAAGTTTCCATCTTCTTTGTCTTTTTCACTTATCCATTGTCCCTCTAAGTTGTAGATTTGAATTTCTGAAGCAATAGATCCTGGTCTGCTTTCACTTCCACTTCTATTTCTTTTCCCAATCCTTATAGGCACAACTCCTTATGATGATCTTGTTAGAATATTCTTCCCTTGTGGATAGTTGTTAGCAAAATGCCCTCTCTGATTGCAGACATGACAAGTATTAATTCCTTTGTTTGGGCATTTTGATATCTTATGATCTGCATTTCCACAAAAGAAACACTTTCCAAATAATTGGGGGCACTTCTTCGGGTAATGTGCTCTATTGCACTTCCAACACTGGATGTCTCTTGGTGTGAACCTTCTACCGTTGTTATTGTAGTTGTTGGAGATCTTGAATTTCTTTGGTGAGGGTAGGAAACTGGGTTCTACATAAATCTTCTTCTCAACCATCGAGGTTCCTTCTTCCTTTTCTTTCTCTTCTTTTCCTTGTTCCTTCTACGATTCGAGCTCTTTCCACCAATTCTCGAAAATTTCTTATGTCAAATTCTTCCAACCTCATTCTCAAGTCTTCGTCCAATCCTCTTATAAAGACTTGTCTTTTTAACTCCTTGTTGTACTTATTGGAATCAGGGGCATATTGTAGCAGTCTGCTGAACTCAATCTCGTATTGCTCGATCGTTCTTCCCTTTTGAGAAATCTGCACTCTATCTTACTCGTAAACTTCCTGGGAAATAATTTTCCAAAAACTCATGTCTAAACATTTCCCAAGTGATTGGAGCTATTAATTCCCTTTTCTTAGATTCCCACCATATCCTAGCGTTCAGGCGAAGCATGAATGTTCCATACTTGATTTGCAGGTGGGGCGGAACTTCATATGTATCAAAAGTCATTTCTATTTGAGCCAGCCAATCTTCGGCCTCTTCCTACTTATCATAAGCTCCTTCAAAATAGTGGTTGCTTTTGATGAAATCAGGCAACATACTCTTATATGGCCTTGGTGGTGGGGGTGGAGGTAGCAATACACTCTAGCTATGTATGTTCCTATGCACAAATGCCCCTGTTGATGCTTGTTGTGGTGATGGGGTTGGTATGGATGCTGGTGCTGTTACTGGTGCTGCTTCAGGTATGGGTGCTTTGTGCTGGCATGTTTTTCCTAATTGCTTCTAACACGTGGGTCAGTTGTCCTAACATGGCGTGTAAGTCTATCTGAGGTGCGACGGTTCTTTGAACAGTAAGTTGATATGCTTCTATGTCCGGTTGGTTAGACGCGCTTTGGTCCTCTCTTCGTCTACTTCTATTTCGGCTGTTTAAAACTTTCCTAAGTCAGGTTTAAAAGTTTTGATAACTTAATTAAATTTTTGCCAGGAATTGGTGGGTATAACAGAAACTTTAGTATGCGTAAAAGCTAATAAAATTTAAATCAAGACAGTTTCTGAAATCAAACTTAAAGCATCATCATAGAAATAAAATCTAGAAATGAAAATAGAAATGTTCAAAGGAAATCACAAAAAAAAAAAAAGGAAAATTACATAGAAAACATCAAAACATTGTTCCGAAACTAAAGGATATATTGAGATCACGAATCTAGTCTATGGTTACAAAATCTAAGCTGGACTTCCAGGGATATGCTCAATCTTCTTTCTTCCTCTCTTCATTCTTCGGGTGCATCTCTCGGATTGCTGCTGGATGATCCTGGGTTCAAGCTCCTCATGATTTGGTCGAAGCGTTTCCTTCTCTCCCGTTCTCTCTCCAATGCTCTCTCGTGATAGTCAATCAGTTCCTCCCTCGTCATCACTGGTGCTATCTCATCAATGGTCTTCCAAGTGATTGTTCCTTCAGTCTCCATACTATTGTTTTCATTGGTTGGAGCATTTTCCATATCCATCGTGGAGTCTGCTCCTTGTCCTCCCCGAGTATGTCGTCCTTCCAGATAGCGGATGATTCTTAACTCATCACTAGTCCAAGGTTCCTCGACTCCCACAGCGGCTTGACCCCTTACCTCTTGCGCCTGTCTTTCTTCTTGATTTTCCTCTGGGTCCTCATCGGGTTCATCATCTGAACTATCACTCATCTCTTGCATTGGTTCGTCTCTTATCACTGTTCCATCTTCTCGCAGACGTAAGGCCTCGTTCCTCCCTAGTTGGATTCCTGTGAAAGCAGGTGGCTCGGTGGATACTTCAGTTGGGGGTCGTAGCATTCCCTGATATATTCCATGCCAATGGAAAATATCGTTGATGTCGGCCCTCATCCATTCGAGGTGATCCATTAGATCATCATGGGCGTAAACAAACATTGGTCCGATCTTGGTTCAAGTTCGATAACTGGTGAAGTTCGATCTCTCCTTCTTCTCTAAGGATGAAAGTTACTTCCTTCAGCATTGGTCGATGGTCCGCGATGGCAATAATCCATTCCATAGAATATACCTCCAACTCAGTCATTTTCTTGCCTATAGGGCAGTTGTGAATAGTCCGTAACACTCCTTCCATTCGATTTGCATCATTCCCCTCTTCCAGATTTGGAACATTCTCGAACAGTCTTAGGTTGTCCTGCTAGGGCAAACTCCTCACATAAAACTCTAAGTCTCATTCGGTAATTCTCTGGTTTTTCGAAAGGTCCTTTCCGAAGTTCTTGGCTTGAAGACGGGCCTCATCTATGGTGATCTATGTAAAAGAGAGATATTAGAAAACTTATTCTACCCATTCTATTTCATTAAGTCTTTCTTATTCTACTCATTCTTCTTAAGTCCAATTCTATACTTATGATTTCTAGGTTCTTAACCATGCTTGATACCAACTTAAACTGTCACGCCCCAATAGGTATCTAAACGTGACAGTCCGCCACACTCAATATTAAAGCTTAAGTATGACAACCTTAGCCAATCCCAAAAGCTTTTATATTAAGTGTAAGACGTACTTTCACAACTTTAGAGAACCGTATATGGAATTATGAAGTTTAAGAAGATATAAATAACACATTAAGAAAAGAGGATTCATAATGATCATTCATTCATATCAATAGTTTTACAAACTTAGGGACATTTCCCTTAGATCACTAATCTATTACATGGATATTTGTACATCAATACTAATGCTACACATTATCTAAATTTCTATTATTCGAAAAGAAATTACCTGCCCGCAGGGTCCACATGGCCTTAACCATAAATAGGGAAACTGCAAAAGATATCTATAGGGGTATAAGCTAACAAGCTTAGCGAGAACTATTTCCATAAATAACTTCTTGTAACGAGATTTCAAACAAGTTGTTTAAACAATCAAATGTAATGCAACATACACGTGGGCAAACAAGCATATAGTTTTCCGGGAACTATATGTTGAATGGATTTGCGCCCTCCATTCGGGGTTTGGTGATACTTAACCTCAAAAGAAGTAGTTTTAGTTAAAAAGTTTTAAGCTTGCGAGCACTCATCGCCAAGCATTCCGAATCTACTTGATTTGACCTTACTTTCGGATCTTCCGCCAAGCATTTCCCTTAAGCCTCCAAGCAATCGCTTTCGGATCTTCTGCCAAGTGTTGCTTTCGACATGACTTACTATCCTTCTCACCCAAGGATAATAACCCAAAATGCAATGTGACTCACTTCGTGGTATGCATTAATTCCTTTATTTATAAAGTCATAGCATAATTATTTTTGAATTAAAGCGATCAAAGAATTTCATACCAATCAAATGTTATACTAAAACAAACATTTAAACAAATTCCGGCTCCGATATTCTTAAAATTCTCTCAAAGAATTATTTTACATAAACATCGGTTTATCTTTTCCTAATTCTAATGCAACTAATTTTCAAGCACAATAAGTATAGCATTTAATGGAAATAAACTCACGATGCCATGTCGATTATTCCTCTAGGTGGATGAGTCGTTCACACACTCCACTTAATCGTAATAATCCTCGGGGTAAAGGAATCCTTCCTCGAGGTCACCTAGCCAAAGAAATTACCCACAATGAGTATTCCTTGATGATTTTCTTGAAATTTGACAAAACAATGTCAAATGAACGTTAAAGTTCGTATAAAGGAATGTTCCTACTTAAAATGGCCGTAACTTGGTCATTTTAAGTCGGAATCGCGCATATAATATACCGATTTCTACCTACTCAGAAAGATCTACCTATTTCCAAAATTATTTTCATCAAACAAAGCCATATAAGCTCTGAAACAGTGGCGATAAAATTCACCACGGATTTTCCAACACAAAACAACTTTGGTTCAAGAAATCAAAATTTGTTTGATAAATACTTAGTTATCTATATAGTTGAGAAATTCTCTTTTTATGACTACTTGCTCATATTCATTCATGCTCAAGTGTTTTGTTGTCCACTTATTTTAAGTAAAACCATGTCGGTTTTGGAGTTGTCTTAGGAAAATATAGTTTACAAGAATTTCATGTTTGTAAACTCCTTGAAATGACTATTTTGTTTCTTTTTACAAAAAGTTTTATGTTGGCTTATGTATATATATCCAAGTAACTTTTTGAAAATAAATTTTTTCTTCTTTCTAAGTTTTCTACACTAATACTATTTTAGAATTTTTAGAAAATACACTATTATCCCTATTCATTTTTCTTGTACAAATTCCTTTGTCTATTTATTTGCAAAAATCTTTATATTGAGCAATTCTCATCTTTTTATGTTTTTCATAGAAATCATCCATGTATAAAAAATTGTTTTTTTTTTTTTATAAAAACAATGTGGAACAATATGTGACTTAAGAACTTTTTTTATAGTAAAAGTAGTTTCCAAAATTTTAGTGGTTTCTTCTTGTAATTCGAAAAGAAATAAATTTTTTTTTTTTTTTTTGCTTTCAAACCATAGATTTTCTTCTTTACATAAACTTATTTCTAAGTATCAAAAATCTCATTTTTGTCAATTTATTTTTAGAACTTGAAACTTTGGACAACAATTTAAATGAACATAAACTATGAGAAAATAATTGCAAGTAAAATAACATAAGTAATTAAATCAAGTATTGGAGTCTTAGCTTTTTCAAGGCTCCCGGGACTAAGAAGTAGACTAGTCCCAAAATAAAATAAAATGAAAGAAAGAAAACTTGTTTTGACTTGATGAGGACAAGTCTAAGACTAGAGACTAGTCCTAATTTAACAAGGAATAAGTAAATAAATTGCAATGAAATAAATAAATAAATTGCTTTGCATGAAATAAATAAATTGCAAGTGAGCTTATATGCTCTAAAGAATATGTACATATATATATAGATAATAATACTTAGATATATTAACAATAATAAAAAAAAAATAATAACATAAACATAAATGGATTTGCATGAACAAGAACAATACATGAACATAATGTAGCTTCCATAACTTGTAGTCTTTGGAAACTCACACTATGGTCATGTAAAGTTACATGACATGAAGAAGAAGAAAGTAATATGAAGTGGTTACCTAAAAAAGACTTTGGTATGGTTATGTGGTTATGGGTTTTGGTTTGTTGGTAGAAGTTGTTGTGGAATTATTTTGAGAGAGTTTGAGAGGAGAATTTGAGAGAGTTTTGGTAAGAAATTTGTGGGTAGTGAATGTGTGAAAGAAGTGAAATAGGATGGGCTATTTATAGGAAAATGTGGAGTGAATTTTATGTGATTAAAATAAATGAAAAAAATGAAACAAATTGAGAGAAAGAGAGGGGAGGGGGGGGCCGGCCATATTGATGGGGAGAGGAGGAGATTTTATTTTTTTGATTTTTTTTAAATGAAAGATATAATATGTAAGGTAGATGTGAAATAAAGTTATGGGAAAGGTAAAAAGTAAAGGTTATAGGTTATGAAGTGTGTAAGAGTAGGTGTAAGAAAAAATAGAGATAAAAGAATAGTGTAGAATAGTAATGAATAGTGTAATGTAAAGTAGATATGACTAATAAAGTACCGGTAGTAAGAAAATACGCGTATAATAGCTATATCTGTTATTTTTACTTACCGAAAAATTACGAAATTGATATTTTTGAAAACCTTATATTTTTACGAGTCTAACGGTGTATTCGGAATATTTTTACTATTTCGGGCTCCCGGACATGTTTTTTGAGAACTGTGTCCGATCGGGTTCAAAGGACATCCGAAATCCGCAAAACTGATGTTTTTATATAACCTATAATTATTACAAACTATTCTAGCTAATTATTCCAACTTCGTTTTCTAGGGCCAAAGACAACGGCAATACCGGACTAAATCGGTTACGGTAAACTAGGGTTTTGTTGACCTTTAGGATTCCGTTTGACTTCCGGTTTAGGGTTTTATGCTAAACCGATTCCAAAAATTTGTGGGTTTGCAGATAATCTTTCGTTAGCATTATTAGATACATTTACGCTTTCATGCTATTAAAAGTCTAATTTTTTTTTGTGATAGTGGGAATGATAAACTGTTCAATTGTATACCAAATCTTACCGAACATTTTTTCTTTCTTGGATTAAAAAAAATAGCAAATGGAACCATATGGTTAGGTTGGATTTTATAAAAAAAAAATTAATTGTAATTTTTTGTTCGGTTCGCCGTATTGTGTTCTGGCTTATATGATCAAATAAAACAACAAAGAGATTAAGAAAGAGTGGTCCTTAATGTTGACCTTAAATGGCTCACAATATCGTTATACGGTGCGTGGCCCTCCTACTCCACATCATGCTGGCCTTTATATAATTTTACGTGAAAATGAAATGGAAAGATTGGATTGGTGACATTTGATCTAGTAAACAGTTATCTGGAATCATTCATAAAATTTCTGGATCTATCCTTTTTAATGGTTTCCTACTCCACATCATGCTGGCCTTTATATAATTTTACATGAAAATGAAATGGAAAGATTGGATTGGTGACATTTGACCTAGTAAACAGTTATCTGGAATCATTCATAAAATTTCTGGATCTATCCTTTTTAATGGTTTCATTTTATTTTCGGTGATTGCAATAAAAAAGAATTAGACTGAGAATCTTCTAATTTAAACGAGATTAGATACCGCTAAATTGGAAGGCTATTAACTACCCATATCTAATTGATATTTTAATATACAATTACATTGTCAAATGAATCCTATACGCATTTTTTACTATATACTTGAAAGTCAACCTTTTGATGACATATAATATGCTATGTTTTCTAAGTTGTTTGTTGTCACAATTGATACAGTACGTAACCTTTTATTAATTATTTGCTATGTCAATTCATTATCCCCGGTGGGGACCAATATTATATTGCTTGTTATATGATTTGTTTCTTTTAGATAGGATATAAATAAGTTGTTTCTTTTACATTGTCAAATGAATCCTATACGCATTTTTTACTATATTCTTGAAAGTCAACCTTTTGATGACATATAATATGCTATGTTTTCTAAGTTGTTTGTTGTCACAATTGATACAGTACGTTACCTTTTATTAATTATTTGCTATGTCAATTCATTATCCCCGGTGGGGACCAATATTATATTGCTTGTTATATGATTTGTTTCTTTTAGATAGGATATAAATAAGTTGTTTCTTTTACATTGTCAAATGAATCCTATACGCATTTTTTACTATATACTTGAAAGTCAACCTTTGATGACAAATAATATGCTATGTTTTCTAAGTTGTTTGTTGTCACAATTGATACAGTACGTAACCTTTTATTAATTATTTGCTATGTCAATTCATTATCCCCGGTGGGGACCAATATTATATTCCTTGTTATATGATTTGTTTCTTTTAGATAGGATATATACTAGGTCCCATTTAGAGTCGTGACAGAAGTGGTATCAAAGCCAGGTTGTCAGAGATAGGAGCAACCTATCAAATGTGAGATTGGGTAGAACCTAGGTAGATAAACTAAGTTGATAAATTAAAAGTCATAGACATTTAGACTATATATATAATATATATAATTTATTTATATATACAATTATCATATGGGCATATGTTGTCCACAAAGATGTAAATGACAAACTTTTACATCTTATTTTAATGTCGAAAGACATTACAACCCTGAATTAGAAGCCAAACCACAAGCTTCTAGGTTCGTTAAATCTAAATTAGTAAGACCACGAAATAAAGGAATGGTATATAGCTAAGAAATTATTGAAATCTCCAAATAAATTGAATAGCTTAAATACGCTATTAAATAGATTTTTTTTGGAAAACTTAGAAATAAAGTATAACTTAAAACTGTATAGTAACCTAATTTTCCCTTTCTAGGTAATTGTTGACAATAGAAGGTGCAATGCTTCCCGACTTCATAAAATCGAATAAATTCTTTAATGGAAGGAAGAATGATCCTGACAAAACTGAAGATTGGCTAGCCTAAATTGAACACTCCTTTGAGGCATATGAAGTCCCAGAACACTTGAGAGTAACTTATGGAACTTTTATGTTAAGGAAGGATCCAAGAATATGGTGGGACACCAAGAAGAACACAATGCCTCAAACAATCACTTGGGATACTTTCAGATAAGAATATTTGAAAGAATACATCCCTGCTAGCCTTTGTCATAAATTATTTGTCGAACTGTTTACCCTGCAAAGAGGAAAAAGGAGTATTAATGAATATGAAAGCGAACTTAGGAGACTGATGTAATATGCTCCTCATAGATTAAGAAACGATGAAGCTTGGCAAATACAGATATTTAAAAATGGATTAGACCCGGAAACTCGGACTAAGTTAGAAGAGCATGAGCTACAGACATATGTTGAAAACGTGGAAAGGGCAAGAGTCATGGAATATGCTAAGGAAAAATTTTTGGAAAGGCAGGATGAGAAAACTAAGGAAATGACAATAAAAATCAAAGAATCAACCAAGATCAATCATGAGAACAATAAATGCTCAAGATTGCAGAAGGATAAACTTGCCGTGATAAGGCCTTACCATATCAAATGTTGGAAGTGTAGCAAAGAGCATCGTCCTCAAAAATGCCCAGAATTAAAAGGCAAATGCTCCTATTGCGGAAAAGTCGGGCATAAAGTGAAGCACTGTTTTAAGAGGAGAAATGTCATGAGATGTAATCTGTGTGGAAAACAAGGCATGATATTTCCTCATGTTCTTACAAAAGATTAGACTAGCTAAATAATAGGAAACCAGTAGAAGTATGGTAATAAGAAATATCCAATAAAGGATTTGTACAACTTACTATAATGTCTTAGAGAATATCAAAATTACTTGTATTGAAATCAGATATGTAATGATATGAAATGTTGATGATTATGATGATATGAAAGTGTGTAAAAGTTATTGTGGAAAAACTAGAAGAAGCTCTAGTCTTTATTTTACTGTGATTGACTGAAATAACATACAAATGTGAGATGAAACGGACAAGGAGATATCAAATATATTACTAGATGTATTTTACGTTGGTATTTGGATATGAAAATATTTGGAGAATTATTACAACATATGTGATGATAAGAATAGAAGAATTATTCGTTGATGACTCCATAAGATAAGAGATCTTATTAGAGGTATTACAATAATCACCCTAGTGAAAGAACCTAAAATGACTGTAGAAGAATAAAATGGAATAAGTGATCATATTTTTCCTTACTATAATGATTCCATGAAGCAAGCCAACATTAAATTAGTAATGATGAATCATACTTTTGGAGACAATGGAGTAATCAAAGGGAGAAATCTTAATAATTCAAGCAATGAATATACCCATAGTCAACGAATTCATGAGTAATTATGAAATTTCTGTTCTTAATCCTTTAGAAGTACCATCCTACTGATATCGTAGAAATTAAGGCATTTACGAGATATATAAGAAAGAAACTTTGTTGATGCTATTACAATCACTTCGAAAGAATAAAGAACGCTTTTATTGGTTTCACTGTCATAGAGATATAAGACTATAGATATGGGATAAATGTCTATAGTAAAATAAGTTCCAAATACGAAATTCCCTTAGAATTTAGATAAACCCCTACAAGTTTCGAGGACGAAACTTTTCTTAAGGGGAGGAGGATGTAATCCCCTAAATTTTATGTAACATGATTTTAACAAATACTAAAAATGTAATATTTTATTATTTAGAATAATTGGAACAAGTAGTAAAAATCACTCCAAATTTTTTCGATTTATAAATGTTATAGTATAAATGAATTTGATTATAATTAGAAAGATTAAAATCGTTTCCAATAAAAAAATTTTGAAAATACAAACTGAACTTCTATGATATCAAATAATATAAAACGATGATACAGCAATCGTTAATATAAAGTTACTGAATTCCTTTTCCTTAAGTTTTATACTTAGAAAATAAATGCTACGCTAGTTAAATAATGAAGTAATGGTGTTTAAACTATTTTAACACCATTAAGTAGCCTAGATAGAATATGTTGTTATTAACGAATTAGCAGGAATAACTCCTATATAGTAAAATATAATGTTGGTAAAATAAAACAATATTTGAGAATCTAGATCTTAAATATTTATTTAAATTACGCTAATATTCCAATCAAAAGACGTAGAGATTTATAAATTAAAATCATGAATTATCAACGTAACATTTAACAATTTTCATAACTAGAAAATGAACAAAATGGCAAATGTGAAACTAATATCAAATATATGATTCAACGAAAATCTTAGAATTGATCTATGAGTTGTAATAAACTCATTCGTAGCTCGAAAACCCGAATAAAAATTTTTTTGACCTTAATTGATACCAAAAACGAGATTTCATATCTTGAACTCATAATTCAAGATAAAATTAGAAGTATCTCTAAGTTTCAAAATCGATAAGATAATTTAATAACAAAACTTATTAGTGCAAAACAATAATCCAAAGAGGAATTACTAAGACTACAAATACATAATAGATATTAATACCGAATAGTAATTATTAATCTAGATCTAAAATGAAAACTTCACACCCGCTGTTATACTTGTTAGAACATTCTGAATTTATTAAAACTTAGTTTCGAATTCGAGTTATTGAACTTGTAAAAATTCAATTATATAAGTTAAAATACTAAAAATAATTAATTGTGTAAACTCAAAACTAGAAATTTGTACATATAAACAACTTAAAGTTTCTATAGTAACTTAGAGAATTCTATTTTGATAAAACTTGTACGTAACGAATATAAACATACGTTTATAATTTAATATTAGTAAACAAAAAAATAGTAATAATAAATAAATAATTTAATTAATTTCTATTAATCAACTAATATATATATATATATAAACCGAATCTTGAAAGCAAATCACGGAAGCTTGAAAAAACAGAGGACTAGGTGTAGAAGCTACACGTACAGCTGCAATTCCTTCTCCACGCGCTGCAAATGGAAGGACCGAGCATCTTCACCCCCACGCAGCAGCATCCATGCTGGAAGAAGGAAATCACGAGCAGCAAGTCTTCACGCAGGAACAGAGCATGAGTCGGTCGATCCAGCTGGAACAGAGGACAGCTGCAGCTATCTCCACGCTCAGGACAAGCATTCCTTCACGCAGCAGCATCTACCTTGCACGAGCAAGCAGCCAACCATCACGTATAGCTCACCCATCAGTGTACAGAGCAAGTGTAGGCTGGAAAACAGAGCATCATGTCCAGCTCTTGTTCCTATTTTAACACACAATAGTTCAACATGAAAATGACATATAATCCAATACAAACACTCCACATGTGATTAACATTTAATGCTAAGAAATTCAACTAAAATAAATAACCACAACAATACCAAAATTTCCCTCAAATGTCCAATAAAAACCAGCTGCAGCAGCAAAATCCAACAGAACTGCAGCAACATTCCCACACATATTTCAACCTTGTTTTGACAAAAGTATAGGTCTTGTTTAAGTTGATAATTTCTGACTAATTAAACTCCAATTAAAGGCCTTCAAATGTCCACTTCAACCACCATCTATTACCTAGGAAACAACAAAGAAATCTGAAGAAAAATCTATGCAAATCAAGGTAGAAATCAGCAAACAAACTACAGCAGAAAAGTTGGAAATTAACCTCTGTTTTCACACGAATTTTGACCCGATTTTTCTTGCAACATGAGCCCTATTTTACACACATAATGGCATTAATTAGCTACCAAACAAACACAATTAAAGCCCTAAAAGATTAGCCACAAATCTGTCAAAACAAAGTCTAAATTTGCAACCAAAAATGACAAAATTCGTATGAGAAATTCCAGCAGCTATTTTGCATCTTTTTCAAGCCCAAAACCTTTTCTTTAGCCTCCAAAAATTAGCCTAGCCTTAGTACATATATATAAGCTTAAGTTAGTTACAAATTGACTCCTAGATCTCACAATATCACCTAAAAAATATAGCCACAAGAAGAAGTGCGTCCAACTCTTGTATTTTTCTTTTCCTTTGCAACATTCCACTTAGAAAGTTTAGAAAACTTTAGTAAGATCAACATAAACCTCCAAGCTTATTTTCCATATTCTACCTATACACCAAACACACTAATAACATCAATTCCTCCTCTCCAACAACTTCTAAAAACCAAGTTAAAAGTCTTGGTTATCATAAGATTAAAGCGGGAACTTAGCCTAACAAGGTAAGAATATTTACTAGAATTAGTAAACTTTCTTTATAGCTAAGGTTGTTAACTTCTAAAGTAGTTAGGAACTCATCATCGTTTTATTATTGCTTAGAAAGGGAGATGAAAATCCTTTTTCCATTCCAATCCAAGGTAAGTTCTAAACTACAACCTATCCTTGTTAAATTTGTGAATAGACTTTAGGATGGATTATTGAGCATTGGAAGATAGTTTTGTAGTTGAAAGAAGTTGTTAAATCAATTGAGGAATTCAAGTAGATGGATTGTTGATGTAGTAGGAATGTTTAGATATTTTCAACTAAGGAAGACAACAACTTAAAAATATTATGAATATGGTAATTGTAAATTCGGATTTTAGAATGAAGTGGGCAAAACAAGACTCAAATTTTATTTAAACTAGTTTAAATTCATGTATAATACTTCTAGGATCTTATATAAACATAAAACTTGATAAAACAATCTTTAAAAGCATGATTAGGAGTTCTACGTTACCATAAAAATATTATGAACAAATTCATAGAAATTACATATATTAATACCTCTATAAATTATGAATGAGCTTAGGATATAAATAAAGGCTTAATAAGATCCTCTAAAGTAAAATACAATCAAAAGAAACTTAAAAGAATTAAACAATAAAAATTCCTTTTCTATAAGAATCAATACTTTAAGAAATCGCAAACCAGAATTCACTCTGTTCTACTCTTAAACCAACATCAAATGATACTGTTATTTCTATAATTATGATTATTGCTATTATTATGACTATGGAGTATAGTATTCAGTATTATTGATATTTTTCATCACAAGACATGAATGGTTATTAATACTGTTATTTTCACGTTAACGCTACAATATTTATATTATCATCGATACTATTATTATTTTTGTCACTAATATTATTATTTACTAATATCATGAAGATGACTATTATTATTATACTTATTTTTAATACTAATATTGATACTGATTTTTCAATACTAATATTACTAATAATATTGTAGTATTAAACTTAATTTGTTTTGCAATAAGAATGAAACTGAAGTATAATATAAATTTTATTTATCTAAAAACGATTGTTATTCTTGAAAGATATAGATACTAGAACATACCCTTAAATAAATAAAAATACTAATTCGAGAGATAGATAAGGTTGACGGGCAAAGAATAAATAAATAAAACCCTTCTACTAAATGTAGTAGGACTTAAGGAAAAAACAAACTCCTTAATTAGAAATATAGCTATCAAGAGAAACAAAATACAGATAAATATTCTCTACTATAGGGATTTAAAACTTTAATAAAAATTGTATCAATTACTGATATGGAATAGTTCGGCACCTATAAGGATTCAATTAAAGTATTGAATGATAGAATAATTAATATAACAGACTTAATCTAATATCTGACGATAGAGATCGACACCTTTAATTATAGGAAGACTTCTCTTACAGAAATAATCCAATAATAAATCTCTGTTATTTCCTTTCATAGGAAAATAGATCAATTACCGGACTTCCAGTAGCTTATACAACAAATTAGCGAGGACCACAGGTGAGGGAATTCTGATGATCTACTATTTGCTTGTGATTGTACTGTTTGCTGTTATGTTGATTGTATTGCTTGTATGGAATGACTGATTGATGTGAGCGTTATCATCTACATGATCACCTGAATAAATGGATAAAGATAATAATTCGACTAAACTAATTGGATATACTCGTCACATGTGCTTGATCCCTTGTAGGAAATGTCTCAAATTTGAAATCAAAAGTATTTTGAAATGTATTTTTAAAGAAATTCGACTTGGAATATTCCAGGTTGCTTTTATATCCTTTGAAAAGGAAGAATTTTTGCTAAAAGAGTTTATGAGATGAGCATGGGACATTTCTGAGTATTGTTGTGACAGTGGATGTTGCCTGAATTTGGGTCCACTGGTCACGTGGCGATAGATGTTACCTGAGTTGGGGTCTATCCGCCGGATTCACCTTTAATAGGTGATGGTTCGTATTGGCAGTAGATGTTACCAAGTCGGGGTCTACTTGCGTGATTCACCATAGATTGGTGATGGATTGTAAGAATGGCCATTAAATTGGTATTATATATATTTAAATATTAACCAGCGTAAATCACGTGAACATGTTGGGGAATATTTGTTGTTACCAATGGTGATTAAGCATTGGGTGAGTCTGGATGGACGCTACCACCAGGCAGCCTCGTACAGGTAAGGTGAGGTGTCTCATGCGGGTAAGTATGGCAGACAACTGAAATGTAGACAGGTAAATTTACATCGTCTATGGTTCCAGACCCCCATAGATGTGTTGCTTGCATTCATCACGTATGCATTCATATTGTGTGTCGATAGATTTGCATGAGTGTATAATTAATGTTTGATAACTTGCGTGACCAGTAATAGTGAGGAATGAACTCATTGAGCCCGTGGTTCGCTCACCCCTTACAGTTTTTGTGCAGGATTATTACTAGCTGGGATTGGGCTAGGAATATGTGAAGAGAGCTTCTCCAACGAACTCTATTGAAGATAGAGATATAGGATATTGTAAACTTAGAATGTAAATTTTATATTGTTGAAATTGTAAGTTGTAGTTTGAAACCCAATTTCACTATTTGGTGGGGGATATCGATTCTTTGCGATCTTGGTGGAAATTGGAAAATCTGATTCCATAGTTGAAATCCTATAATATATTATATCATTTGGTTGATAAAATTTTATAAATAAATAGAGTCTTGTACACTCTGACATACAAGACGGCTCTCATGTTACGGGTGCACACGTGATATGATAGCTTTAGGTAAATCCTACTAGGCCCCCATTTAGAGTTGTGACATTAGTAGCATCATTTCATGTTTTTTTTTCCCATTAGATGACAATCACCGCATTTGTCAAAATACATCAAATTTTATTGAATTGTCTATTGTTTTATTTACACTTATGAATATATATATATATATATATGTGTGTGTGTGTGTGTGTGTGTGTGTGTGTGTGTAGAAAAGTAAGAAAGTATAAGAAAGTCTTTCAAAATATGATAGTTTCCAACACAAGGAAAGTTTAAAGAGTTTCACGTGGATGGAGGAGGAGTTCTAAGGATAAATAAAAGGTTATGCGCGCCAAAGGATACAACATTAAGGAAGGAACTTGTGCATGAGGCACATTGTTCTAGATATACAGTTCATCCTAATGAGACTAAGACATATCAATAGCTTAAAAGTGTATATTGGTGGAATGGAATAAAAAAGGACATAGTAGTTTTTATTGCTCAATGTGAAATCTATCAAAGAGTGAAAGTTGAACATCAAAGACTAGTAGATTATTATAACCTTTACCAATCCTTGAATGGAAGTAGGATCAGATATCAATGGATTTTGTAAGTTCGTTACCAAGGACAAATGTTGGTTATGATGGAATATGGGTAGTTGTGGATCAGCCTACCAAGTTTGCTCATTTTCTACCCATCAATATGACATATTCTCTAGAAAAGTTAGCAAGGATATCAATCAAAGAGATTGTTAGATTGCATGGTATGCTAGCAAGGATTGTTTCAGATCGAAACCCAAGGTTTGTTTCAAGGTTTTAGAAAAGTTTGCGAAGAACCATGGGGACACAACAAAATTTTAGCACTATATATCATCCTCAAACAAATGGACAAACAAAAAGAACAGTACAGAGTCTAGAGGATATGCTAAGAGCATGTGTGCTAGAGTTTAAAGGAAGTCGGGATTGGCATTTGCTGATGGTGGAGATGGGATATACCAATAGCTACCATTCTAGTATTGGTATGCCACCGTATGAGGCTTTGTATGGATGAAAGTGCAGATCGCCTCTGTTTTGGGACAATTTGGAAAGTGTAGTCATTGGACCTTAGGTAGTGCAAGAGATAGTGGATAAAGTAGAAGTGATGAAGCAAACGATAACAGAGGCATAAGATCGACAGAAGAATTTGCCTAACATGAAAAGAAGGGAGCTTGAGTTTAATGTAGGAGATCATGTGTATCTTAAGATTAGGTAGATTAAAAGTTTGCATAATGGATGGTTTCACGGAAAGTTAAGCCGAAGATACGTTGGACCTTTTAAGATTTTGGAAAGAGTCGAAAGTTTGGCATATCAATTGGCTCTTCCACCCAATCTTGTAAACATGCACAATGCCTTCCATGTATCATTTTGCGGAAATATATACCCAACCCTGATAAGATGCTTAAGTTAAAGCCTATCCCACTCAAGGAAAATTTGACATATGAAAATTATCCAGTACAGATTTTGGATTCCAATGTGCAGACTCTTTGAAACAAAACGATCAAATATGTTAAAGTGTTGTGGGATCCACAAACTAAAGAGGTTACCCAAGAGAAGCAGGCATCAAAAAGGCTTATCCACAGCTATTTGTTGAGCTAGTTATATCTTAAGCATTGAGGACAAAGCTTGTTTTAAGGGGAGTAGGATGTAATCCCTAGATTTTGGCCAGAACATGAGTTAAAATTTAAAAAAAAAAATTAAAACCTAAATCTAATTTTATGTCATGAAAAATAATAAATGTTTTGGTAGTTTATTAATTAATATTTTATGGTAATATAATGTGTTTTTTTTTTCTTTTTTTTTCATACATTAAAAAGGTTGTCAATTTTTCATATTTTATAATCAAACCCTTTCCAAAAGTACAAAAATTTATTACAAGTTGTCACAGTAAGTTTTTAAAGAACAGACGTGCTATCCTTTCTCTTAAATAAATTTTCTTTCATTAAATGTTGATATGACAATTTTCAATTAAACCATACTTATTTTCTTTTATGAAAAGAAAAGTAATTAGAGATTTGAAAGTTTACACAAAGTTGAGCGTTGTTGTTGTTTTTAGAAAACCAACATGATATTTTCGAAGTTTAATTTTTGAACATACTCTTTTTTACCCGTACAAAATCTTTCTTCCAAACCTTCGTATTTTTCAACTTGAAAAACCCCAAGATCATATTTACAAGCTACATAACTAGTGTTTTGGAAAGAAGAAAGTGAAGTGATTTCGAAAAGCACGACAAGTATCTTCGTTTGCCTTGTTTTCAAATATTTGAGAAAGTATCTTTACTAAATAAACTAGTGCATGTGCATGTTTCACCATTTGCGTGTGAAACTTCATTTTTAGCAAGTATCATATTTTAGAAAACTAATAAATGAACCTAGTTTGCTAAGAAATGTTAAAAACCGATGAAAGCTTGCTTTTTGATTTTGTTTAAGCTTAAAAAATTGTTTGTTTTATGTGTTTAAACAAAAGTTATCTAACCTTATTGGAAAAAAAAGAATAACAAAACATACAATATAACAATAGATCTATCCTTTAAACTCTTGATTTGGATCTAAGTTAGGGTTTAGAAGATAGAGTTCTTGTTAGATTAGTGTGATGATGTTTTTGTTGTGTTTTGGGTTGTTTTTATGCATATGTTGATGCTAGGATCTGATATGAAAGAGTTAGTGATGAGTTGGTATTGTTTTAGAGGTTGTTCTATTTGTTGTTGTTAGATGTCGAGGCCTAGTTTTTCCCTAGATGTTGTTCTATTTGTTGTTGGTGTCATGGCCTAGTTTTCCCTAGAGGTAAATCAATAGTAGACTTAGTATAAGTGTCGAGGGTTAAGTTTTTGATAAATAGTATCTACCGCGGGCTAAAGTCAAGCCTTTGATAGACACTAATGGTTGTCGCGCCTAAAAATGTGTTAAACGTTGAAACTTACTACCGTTGCAACTTGCTATTGAGCCCTCGACGTACCCCAAGATAGGCATCGAAGCTTGTTGAGCTCCAAAATTTAACAAAGTGCATGAAGCATAACTTCTGTTGAGGCCTAATGTTAAGCCCTTAACGTGCCCTCGACACAAGCTGTGAGCTTTTTAAGCAACACGTAACCTTGGTTTTTTGAGACGCGACATGGTTTTCTTGTACCAATGTATCCCATGACCCTTTCCTAAGTAACCCTCGACCCAACCTGTGTTGTTAACTTTTAGGATCGCTTTAGTTAAGAGGTTTATAACATCTTTTAGGGTGTGAGAGTCCTTGTTAAAAGTTCTTTCTCTATTTTGGGTAATGATGTGACCCTCGACTCCCAGTTTGCTAAAGCGTGAGCCTAATTACAATAGTGACATAACTATCGACTTAACCTAAGTAGTAAGAAATGATATTGAACGTAAGTTAAGAAGTTTTTAACGAGAATATAAGATGCTTAAGATCTTATAAGTGTTCTATCTTCTTTATTATGTGTTAGTGATGTATGCTTGCTCTATAAGAGCTTTCAATCCAGACCCCAAGTTTCTAGAAGGCTACTATGATCTCTAAGCAGGATGCATAGGTGAGTGACTTCAATTTTATCACAATGTTGTGCTTGTAATGTCGCCACTCCTGTCTCTGTATGAACATAACTTTTGTGTATACGGATAGGGATAATGTATTTTATATGGTGCTTAGATGTGTGATAGGCTTTAATATCAAAATTGATAACAAACTTTCTGTTGCTGATGTGCAATAAGTCTTGATAATTGTCTAAACATTTCTTAGCCATCAATAATATGACCTAAGTCTTATCCGACCCTCAATTGAAAATAGACATGCATTGTACGACAGCATGCGGCATTCGCATTGTACCTATGTCACATGCTGGTATTTTGATTCTGTAGTGATGCCTTATTAATCTAAGAGAGTCCGAGTGGGATCATTTTAGGGTTGTCAGTCCTATAGGAACTATGCAGACATCGAAAGGCATCACCCCGGTTAGAATCAACTCTTAGGGTATTATCACTTAGGGAGATTCTATGGTACTAAGGAAGTTGAGAATTATGTTGAATATGTATATAAGTATATATACATACATACTGTAAATTTTGGAAAAGCTTCTTCTCTCTTAGTTCTCAATCTCTCCTAGGCATGGGTAGGGAGGGTTTGGATTCCTATCATCCAAACTATGCATTCCATATGGTTGATTGTGTCATAGCTTATGATTATAATTAAAACTTGTTTGGCATCTGTTTGAAGTGTGGAATGATTCGGTTATCTCACTGAGCTATGGTGTGCTCACACTCCTATCGACCTTATATGCTTTCAAGATCTCTAGAGTGAATCTAAGCTTGAGGTAAGTGGACGTAATAGGTCTCAAGGAAAAAATCCAGGGCTTGAGTTAAAATGGAGATAGTTTCTTTTGGATGGATACCTTATGTTTGCTTCTTTTAAGTTGTAAGTTTGTTAAGAGGTGAACCTAAGTTGTTGTAAGGAATTTTTTGTTGTAAAGGTCTTATATATATCCAAAATTTCTCCTGTAATTTGTTTAGCAACAAGGTTTTTATGATGAAGTGTGTTGGTCAACTATCTTTGCTATAACCTTATGGCTTCTCTAGAACTTGAGAAATCGTGAGATCTTTTCTTTTAAGTATATCTATGATGCTTCTTTATGCCACTAGATTCTAGCTAAGGTTAGAGAATTTTAGTAGGCCCATGAGGAAAATCAACATTATGAGAATAAGGTCAGGAAACAAAACAAAAAAAAAATGAAAAAGAATGTCTAATTCGGTGCAATGCTCCTCCTAGGAACTGGATTAAAGTGATCGTAGACGACTTTGCTAAATTTAGTGGTAATTTTTTTTGCTACAAGGGGCCTAATAAGAGATTGTTATGGCAATTAGTGGGATAGTTTCATAGCTAATTTGGAAGCATGTAATTCTTTAGGTGCAAAGACAAAGGGAGCCTATTATGGTCTTTATCTAGACTGGAATCTTGGTTTTATAAATGTTATTTTAAAGTTAGATAACAAATTGTTGATTTGTTAAATGATTATGACTGACTATGGCCTTGTGAGATATTGGAATATGATTAATCCCATCTGTGAGTTACTAAATAGAAGTTGGAGTGTCCATGTTTAGCATATCTACCAAGAAGGTAATAGATGCACATATTTGCTTGCAAATAGAGCACTAGAATAGGAGTTGAGTTTAAATATTTTAGAACAGTTTCTTGTTTTTTATAATAGATGGTATGGAATAGGATGTTACTGGGGCCTCATTCCCCCAATTGTGTATTAATTGATGTGTTTCTACACCTCTTGATAAAAAAAAAAATAAAAATAAAATAAAACCATTGGTCTTGTGAAGCTCATGGCATTCATAAGGAGAGAGGAAGATTTTTTTTTTTTTTAATTCAAATTTGATTCTGGATTATTCATCTACCTTCTTAAGCCTATTCATGCAACCCATTCTCCATACGTCGAAAACCATCCCGATTACTAATCTACCATTTTAATTAACTTAATTACTACGGGTGTTTAGGTAATTTAACTACCCACCTCAAGAAAATCTTCTTTGTTGGCCATTTACTAGTATTATAATAAATTTAGGAGGAGCATTTTAATAATTGATCTTAAAAAATAGTTAGGATTAAACATGAGATGCACACAGTGCAAAGTTTTTATTTTTTTAATTTATTTATAAACTTACACAGCACAAACTTAGTATTTACTTTTTGCCGTTTTTCGTAGGACCAACTTCTCACGATCATCTTTTTACTCATTTTCTATTGGTATGGGTTTGTTTGAATTTTTTTTTAATTTATATCTTATTGGTATTTATCCTATATTTAATTTCCAATTGTTTGAAGTTTAGCATTTAGAAAATTATCTTATGTGTGTTTTATCTATTTTTATGTCATCCTTATGATAAAAATGGTAATTAAGGTGTGAGAATTAAAATGCGAAAACTTACATACTTTTAAAAAAATTAAATATATATTTTATGCATTCAAAATAAATTTTTTTTATTTATACTTTTGTAAAAATGATATAAAATAAAGGGTAAATAAATTCAACTTTATAGAAATTTTTTCGGTATTTAATTTTAAAAGAGAAATATATCTAAATATACTTTTATATTAATCTTTTGTCATTTGTTCATTTGACGAATACATCCACTTAAATTAATATCAAAACGATATCAATGAATTAAAATAAAATAAATTGTTTTGTGTAGGTAACTACTCGATACTCGTACATCTAAACTTGTTAGCTTTATAAATTACACAATATCCTAGTCATACCATTAGATTGGTATGGAAGTCCTTAATTGATATATAATACACTGGACACCTAAATAATTAGCATTTACTTGCATACTTGGTACTATTCGTCAGGTAATATTACTTTGGGATCGTGCATGTATCACCAAAATCACTAAAGAACTCTCTAATTAAATGCTAGGCGACAGCATACCCATTTACAAGTTATTTATGCAATGAAAGCACAAGTTGAAATAATTCGACGAAAAGTTTTATGAGTCTGGAAAAGATATGTTATAATTCTATAAATATACGAAATAAGTGACATCGAGGATTGCGATGTTTACAATGGTCTTACAAACTCAATCACCACCACTTGTTTGGGTCCGGCAAGAGTTGATTATTGTAGAAAGTTTGTCAACAGCTTGTGCAAGTGACTCGGGAATCGATGTGTTGGAAGCTTCTATCAATTTAATTTTATAGTTTATTTATATCATATTTATTTGGCTTGTTTATAAATAAAACTATTATTTTTTTATAGGTTTCTATTTCTTGACAAATATCTATTAAAAAATAATAACAATATGATATCAAAATGACCGAATATGATAAAACAAGTAGACCTATGCAATTGGTGCATGGAGTCAAAATTAAAAAAACACTTCAAGAAGAATATAAAAATGCATTTTCTTTAAGAAGAATGAATTTATTTCAAAACTTCCGTCCCTTACAAAATGGCTAATAAAAGAATATACAAAGGAAGAATTTTTAAAGCCTTTTATAATACTCCAAAGGACAGTGCAGAAAGAACATATATGTTTTGATGGTGATGAAGACAGGATTAACATCAAGAAATAATTTAAAAGATGAAAATATGGAAGATTTTGTTTACTTTATTAAGATAGATTTGATTTAGTTAATATATCTTAATCTATTAGGTTTGATTTTATTAGAATTTTATAAGATTAATATCTTACCAGATATAGTTAAAATAGTATCTAGATATTTGTTAAAAATAATATTTAGATAATTACTTTCTATAGATATTCCTTAAGATATTTTTAGGATTTTGTATTTATTATTTACTTTTTTAGGATTTTTAGGTAATAGTATAAATAGTCTTTTAGGGCTTTTGTAAAGATCTGATATATGGCTTTTGATATTATTGAATTAAAAACCCTTTTAGAGGAGTGTCATTTATATTATCCTTAAGGTTATGGATTTAACCTTGTTTCTATATTGAAGATTTAACTCGGTGAAGTAGATCTTGTTATTCTTTAACGCTTCCCGAGCTACATCAGAGTGGTATCAAAGCGGGTTGAATCCTACGAAGATGTTGACAGACTGTAGAATAGGAAGCGGTTGTATTCCTGACAGTGTTTGGGGTATGGAAGTCTTACGTTACAAACGATCGATACGAAGGGCGGTAAAGGAGCCAACTTTTAGTGAACAATTTTTAACTAATGTTTGGAAGCAATCAAATAGAAATAATTTGGGAGAATATTACATGTATAATATAGTTTCAAAAAAAATTTTCACAAAACTAAATTGTGAAAAAAATTATAAGAATAATGTCGTTATATCCCACCTTAGAGGTGTGATACAATTTTTTCAAAAAATTGCATGTGTATGGCACGTTGGGCATGTGATACACTTCAGACCTGTATCAACGAGCAATACACATATAATTATATATGTGTCGCTCATTAAATGTGTGACACACTCACTCCTTAAACTTTTAGCAGGTAGGTCGAAGTATTGCCACTTGTATATGTGATACAAATAGAAATTATGGTGTCTCCACTTCAGCATACTACATAGTAATACTAATTTAGTATATATTTTTATATAATTTCTATTTGGATTTTTTTTAAACAACGATAGATATGTATTTCACTTAATAATTTGGTATATAATATATACCGATGTATTAGTAAAAAAAATTATATAAAAACTTCATATAAAAAAATTATATAATAGTACACCCACATCAATCATCATATTGTTCATGCCATATTTAATAGGCTCCTTTCAAACGAAGTTATTAATCCAATCATTTACAACTTGCTCATGTTTTTATAAAAAGTCAAGAAGTACTTTGGTTAGCTATCACGCCCCAAAGGATACCCTAAACGTGATAGTCCGCCACGCTCAATAGTAAAGCTTAAGTATGACAATCTTAACCATTCCTAAAAGCCTTTATATTAAGTGTAAGGCATGCTTTCACAACTTTAGAGGATCATATATGGAACTATGAAGTTTAAGAAGATATAAATAACACATTTAAGAAAAGAGGATTCATAATAATCATTTATTCATATCAATGGTTTTACAACTTAGGGACATTTTCCCCCGATCTCTAATCTATTACATGAATATTTTTACATCATTACTAATACTACACTTTATCTAAATTTCTATTACCCAAAAAGGAATTTACCTACCCGCAGGGTCCACGTGGCCTTAACCATAAGTAGGGAAACTGTAAAAGATATCTGTCGGGGTATAAGCTAATAGGCTTAGTGAGAACTATTTCCATAAATAACTTCTTGTAACAAGATTTCAAACAAGTTGATTAAACAATCAAGTGTAAATGCAACAAATACGTGGGCAAACAAGCATATAGTTTTCCGGGAACTATATGTTGAATGGATTTGCACCCTCCATTCGGTGTTTGGTGATACTTATCCTCAAAACAAGTAGTTTTAATTAAAAAGTTTTAAGCTTGCGAGCACTCATCGCCAAGCATTTCGAATCTACTTGATTTGACCTTGCTTTCGAATCTTCCGCCAAGCATTTTCCTTAAGCCGCCAAGCAATCGCTTTCGGATCTCCAGCCAAGTATTGCTTTCGACATGAGCTTACTATCCTTCTCACCCAAGGATAATAACCCAAAATGCAATGTGACTCACTTCGTGGTATGCATGAATTCATTTATTTATAAAGTCATAGCATAATTATTTTGGAATTTTAAGGCGAGCAAGGAATTTCACACAAATCAAATGCTATACTAAAACAAACATTTCAAACAATTCCGGCTCCGATATTCTTAAAATTCTTTCAAAGAATTATTTTACATACATATCGATTTATCTTTTCTTAACTTTAATGCAACTAATTTACAAGAACAATAAGTATAGCATTTAATGGAAATAACTCATGATGCCATGTCGATTATTCCTCTAGGCGGATGAGTCGTTCACACACTCCACTTAATCGTAATAATCCTCGGGGTAAAGGAATCCTTCCTCGGGGTCACCTAACCAAAGAAAATACCCATGATGAGTATTCCTTGATGATTTTCTTGAAATTTGACAAACAATGTCAATAGAACGTTAAAGTTCGTATAAAGGAATGTTCCAACTTAAAATGGTCATAATTTGATCATTTTAACTCGGAATCGCTCATGTAATATACCGATTTCTACCTAATCGAAAAGATCTACCCATTTTCAAAATTACTTTTAACAAACAAGGTCATATAGGCCTAGAAACAGTGGCGACAAAGTTCACCAAGAATTTTCCAAGAAAAACAACTTTGGTTCAAGAAATCAAAATTTGTTTGATAAATATTTAGTTATCTATATAGTTGAAAAATTCTCTTTTTATAACTATATAACTCATATTTAAGCATGCTCAAGTGTTTTGTTGTCCAATTATTTTTCTTTGGTAAAACAATGTCGATTTGAAGTTTTTCGGAAATTGTTTTTATAAATTCTTTGAAATGAATACCTTGTTTCCTTTTGTTTTTCTAAAAAGCTTTTCGTTGGTTTTATTATTTTTCCTAAGTAACTTTTTGAAAATAAATTTTCTATTTTCTAAGTTTCTACTATTTTAGAAAATATACTATTCACCCCTATTTATTTTTCTTGTACAAATTTCCTTTATCTATTTGTTTGCAAAATTTGTATTTGAAAATTTCTCATTCTTACTTCATGTCTTATGTTTTTTTTTTTTCATAGAAATCATCCATGCATAAAAATTTAAACAAAGTAGATCAATATGTGACTTAAGAAACCTTTTTATTCTAAAATTTTAGTGGTTTCTTCTTGTAACTTGAAAAGAAATAACTTTATTTTTGTTTTCAAACCATAGATTTTCTTTGCCTATTTGTTTGTAAACGTCTTTACTTGAAAATTCCTTAGCCATTTATCTTGTTTATCTTTTTATAAAAAGAACCATTTTTGTATCAACAAATAGCTTCTTTTGAAAAACAAAGTGGAGTAATAAAGGTTTAAGTAGCTTTTTAAAGTAAAAGTAGTTTCTAAAATTATAGTGAGTTCTTGTTGTAACTTGAAAGGAAATGAGTTTATATTTTAGTTATCGTATAGATTTTATACTTTACATAAACTTATCTCTAAGTGACAAAATTCTTCCTTTGTTTCTTTATTTTTAGAAATTAAAATTTTTGGACAACAATCTAAATGAACATGATTATGAGAATAATAGTAAACAAAATAACATAAAACATAAATAATAAAGTCAAGTATTGGAGTCTTAGCTTTTTCAAGGCTCCCGGGACTAAGAAGTAGACTAGTCCCAAAACAAAATAAAATGTAAGAAAGAAAAACTTGTTTTAACTTGATGAGGACAAGTCTAAGATTAGAGGCTAGTCTTAATTCGACAAGGAATAAATAAATAAATTGCTTTGCATGAAATAAATAAATTGCAAGTGAGCTTATATGCTCTAAAGAATATATGTATATATATATATATAGATAATAATATATTAACAATAATAAAACAACATAAATATAAATGGATTGGCATGAACAAGAACAATACATGAACATAATGTAGTTTCCATAACTTGTAGTCTCTGGAAACTCACACTATGGTAATGTAAAGTTACATGACATGAAGAAAAAGAAAATAATAGAAGGTGGTTACCTAAAGGAGATTTTGGTATGGTTATGTGGTTATGAGTTTTAGTTGTTGGTAGAAGTTGTTGTAGAAATATTTTAAGAGAGTTTTGGGATAGTATTTTGAGAGAGTTTTGAGAGGAGATTTTGGGAGAGTTTTGATAAGAATTTGTGAGTAGTAAACGTGTGAAAGAAGTGAAAGAGAGGGGGGGTATTTATAGAAAAATGTGGAGTGGTTTTTGTGTGATTAAAATAAATGAAAAATTGAAACAAATTGAAGATGTAGGGGGGAGGGGGGGGGGGGGGGGGGGGGGGTTGGTGGGGTGTTGGGCGCCGGCCACTTTATTGTAGAGGGGGAAGTGATTTATTTTTTTGACTTTTTGTTAAATGAAAGATGTAATGTGTAAGGTAGATGTGAAATAAAGTTATGGGAAAGGTAAAAAGTAAGGATTATAGGTTATGTAGTGTGTAAGAATAGGTGTAAGAAAAAGTAGAGATAAAATAATAGTGTAGAATAGTAATGAATAGTGTAATGTAAGATAGATATGACTAATGAAGTACCGGTAGTAAGAAAATACGCGTATAATAGCTATATCTGTTATTTTTAGTTACCGAAAAATTTCAAAATTGATATTTTTGAAAACCTTATATTTTTACGAGTTGAGTGGTGTATTCGGAATATTTTTACTATTCCAAGCTCTCGGACATGTTTTTCGAGAACTGTGTCCGATCTAGTTCAAAGGACACCTGAAATTTGCGAAACTAATATTTTTATAAAACCTATGGTTATTACGAACTATTCTAGCTAATTGTCCCAACTTCATTTTCCAAGGCCAAAGAAAACGGCAATGCCGGACTTGATTTGATATGGTAAACTAGGGTTTTGTTGACTTTTAGGGTTCCGTTTGACTTCCGATTTAGGGTTTTATGCTAAACCGATTCCAAAAATTTAGGGGTTTACATTAGTCACATTAATATAAGGGATGGATGATAAAGTATATTTTAATATAGAGGTAAATTTAAGAGGTCACCTTGATATGCTTTGTAGACTGAAGAAATCATCTTAATATGATTTGGCAAACTTATGAGATCATCCTGATCAAAGAATTTCAAATATTTGTTAATTGCTTATTTGAATTATATAAACTTGAATACGAGATGGATATATCTATAATATATATATATATATATATATACAACAACAACAGCAGCAGCAACAATAAAAGTAGTAGCAATACCAACAACAATGACAATATTAACTATATTGTTTATTTGACAAAACTCTTTGATTTTTTTGTATTCTTTGACAAAATTTTCTAATTTTCATGATTCTTCGACAAATCTTCCAAATTCTCTACATTCTTTAATGAATCTTTTTTATTTTCTAAAATAATTGATTTCGTTTTTTTTCTAAATTTGCTTTCTCATCAATCCTAAACGTGACAGCCCACCGTACGCAATATTAAAACTTAAGAATGACTACCTCAAAGGGAGATCATGGATGTTTGAGAAGTTTGAGAAATATTGGGGTGATGCGCATACTATCATAGCTGTTTGTACTGTTCTAGATCTACACTTTAAGTTGAAAGCTATTAACTTTATATTTTTAACTGTTTATGCTAAGAAGGCATATGTGGAGATAGAAAATGTTAGGAACATCTGTTATGAATTAGTTCAGGAGTATCAAACAAGGCCTAAGTCTCGCTATAATAAGGGTATGGGTAGTTCTTCTACAGTGCCTTCAACAAGTGGTAATGGCTAAGTAAAGGTAAACAGAGCTAGTTCACTACTTAGATGAGCCTATGTTGCCTTGAAGTAATGATTTTGATATCCTTGCATGATGGAAATTGAATGGAATCAAGTACCCCACATTATAAGCACTAGCTAGGGATATGTTAGCAGCTTTTATGTCCACAATTGTTTCTAAATTCGCATTTAGTACAAGTAGACGTATAATTAGCTTACATGAATGTCAACTCAATCCAGACACAATAGGGGTATCAATGTGCACAAAAAGTTGGATATCAAATAAAAAAGGTAATAAGTTTCATTACATAATATTTATTCATGAAAAAGGTTTTTATTTCATGTATCTCCTATTATGTTTCATATGATCTTTCTTCCATTTTTGCAGGTTTCAACATAGGTTAGATAAAGGATGAGATGAAAAATATGATAGGTTTTATGAAGTTATTGATTTTTCATTTCTTTTATTACTTTATTCCTATGTAACACATTTTTATTTTGGCTATTACATCACTAGGTAGCTTCTAGTTTGATGTTGTTGGCTATTTGGTGACATCCTTGAAGACTGAGAAGGATGTTTTATCTATTGAGAAGGAAAACAACAGTGGATGTTTTCGTTTGACTATTTTTATGTGGCGATATTTTGTGATTGCTCAAGATTTTTTTTTTCTTTTCTTTAGGCCTCTGGAAGCATTATGTGTGGGTAATGCCTACTGTGTGCTTTTGTTTGTTAGAGAATGGGGACTTAGTGTGCAATACACAAGACTTATAAGCTTGCAAACTTCTAGTACTTACTTTTAGTGATGCATTTACATATTAAATAAACATGTTGAATAAACAGGTTATATAATAGAATGTTATATGGTCCTTGCAAATGGACCATGGCCAACATAATTTTGAAGAATCAAGATGTTAGCAATTTTTTGCTAGCTTGTAGGATATAGATATAGACTACTTTGAGGAACACATGCAAGTTTGATATATGATTTGTTCTTGTTTGAAAATATGTTAGACACATACTTTTAATTACATGTATATGTAAGCAAGTGGTTGCACATCATCTATACTTCCCTTATATTTAGGGGCAGGTCAGGTTGGAAATTAGGTCCTTAAAACCTATAGGGACAGTTTTTGGAAATGATGGGAAAAACCTATAAGGTTTTTCTCGGGTTTTAAACACCTCGTAACACAATTGGTTCGGATTCTAATTCTAATTGACCCGTCCCAAACCCACCTCGGTTACATCCATAGTTTTTAAGCTATAGATCATGAATTTTAGGTTACCCTGAGGGTAATGGTGGATGTGAGATTTTAAGCAAAATTAGTTGAGTCATAGAAAAAAAAAATAGACACAAGTATAGAGGTTTTTTTTTTTTATCTTAGTTTTGCAAAAATTTGATAGTACTATATGTTATAAATTTTGCATATTGTGCTTCCATCACCACCATGTGAAATTCTTTGTTCTTTTTTCATTTAAGGGAAATAACTATTGTGGTGTCATCATATACTTTTAGTGAATAGACACAAGGATGAATTTTCAACTTTCATCAACTAATTTTGGTAAGCTATAGATAAGAAATTTGAAACAGGCAGAGGAAGGGTGCTTAACCTATTAAATTTGTACTTTTGAAGGAGTGGCTAGTATGATGTTTTTATATGATAATGCACAAAGGCTTATAGACTAAGTTTTCGTAGGTGCACTAGTGTTTTTTCAGTTTTTGCCAAATATCACCGGCATTGATAGGCCACAAAACACAGATGTTAGGCCTCTAAGGCCACTTTAATAATTCCTATTTTTTTTTGCTAGGAATGGCTAGTAAGGTATCATTAGATGATTTTGGATAAAAAATTCTCGACCTACATCTCAAAAGATGCACTGGAACTAAATTTTGATCATAGATCATTTATTTTAAATAGATCAGAAATTTTGGGTTGCCAATGTCACCTAGTGATATTCTTAATTTTTGAAGGAAAAGAGCGAGCATGATGTCATGAGATTATTGTGGAAGAAAAACTATGGTATTTGAGTCTAAAAAATGCATCAATATGGATCTTTTAGTTTTTGCAAAAAAAAATATATATATATATTTTTGATGGTTTATATGCAATGTTAATCTATTGTTTCATGAGTCGCTCAATCAATCTAGGTCTTGAAAAATACATGAGCTTTGATCTTTTAATTTTTGCCTAAAATTGGTTGTTTTTCCAAATTATAAATTATGAATTTTGGATTACTAACACCTCATTATGACATTCTTATGTTTTTTGAAGGGTCATGGCTAATGTTGTGCCATTAGATAGATATAAGGCATAATCATTCAATCGGAGCCCTTAAGAATTACATGAGTTTAAATCTTTCTACTTTCATTTTAAAAATTGGCAGTTTTGATACGTTCTATAAGTTCTGGGTCACTTTATTATGTTCTATTTTTCAAATGGGAATGACCAGTATGGTGCTATTGAATAATTGTGCAGCAAAACTAGTTTATTTACACATAAAGAAAGTTGATACGAGTATAGATTTTGCTTCTTCTTTTTTTTTTTTGAAAATTGCTAGTTTAATAACATATGAGTGATAGATTTTTTAACTTCTGTAGGCACCAACTCTTATATTTTCCAAGGGATTTTCTTAAAAAAAAAATTCTTCATCTCAAAGGATGCTTTTAGTACTTGCTAAAAACAACTAGTTTTGATATTTTATAGATCATGGATTCCAATATAAGATGCCTCTAGAATTCCTAATTTTCAAATAGATGTTGCTCCTATTTGAGCAATGAAAAACAGGTGAAATTTCTATTTATTAATTCTTCCCCATAAATCAGTATTTTCCTTTAGCACGTACTAAAGGAAGTCTTCCACATTGACACATTACATTATTTGGAAAAAAAAAAAGAATGAAATGTGGTTACAAACTTCTTTCTATTAGGCAAAATTCTATCTTGTCTCACACTCTACCAAAGAATCAAATACAACAATTTTCTAGAACAATTTTGACTCATGTACAAATGTGATGCCCTCTAAAATTTCTTTAACATTAATTTTAAACTTTGGGACTTACAAAATTAAAGTGGTATCTTATGATTTTTTGGATACTTTATGAAATGGAAGTATTTAGAGATTGATGATATCAACTTTTTGATGTGACTCATGATAAGGAAATCAAACAAGTTTATGTTAGAATCAAAACACAATTTGAAAAATTCTTGTAGGTTGTTAAAAGAACAAAAAGATTCAAGTAGCAATGTCAATTGTCATGGTCATCAAGCAATTGGTTAATTTTAATTGTGAAAAAGAAAAAGGATATTCAAGTAACCATTTCCATCATGGTCATCAAGATTGTGAGAAAAGAAGCACTCAATATTCAATAATAGTCACAACAATATGTTCATCGAAACTCAATATGTGATACGGAAGGCAGATTGACCAATAACATAATGTGGTCTATTATTTATAGCCTTCATGTTAAATTAGCCTAAGAGTCACCAATTTCAAAAGAAAATCAATTGTAAATGAACATTAGAATGTTTCTAGTATAAAATATATTAAGTTTAAAAATAAACCATAAAACTAATTGATATAGAACAAGAAGTTAAAAATATCTAAATGCATGCAAAGCTTCTCGAAACTAAACTAAAGCTGGTTTTATAAATTACAACTTATATATCTTGGGTTAGCCTCCAAGCTAGTGCAACTTTACTCTACTTGATTCGATCGTCCTTCTAAGATTTCCACTTAATCGTTTATTACATAAAGAACATAGGTAGGTTCCCTTACTAATGATGTGGAAGAAGTGGCAAACAGGTACCTAAAAAAGTGGGGGTAAAGACTGGCCAATGGCAATCCTATAATTGCAGGTCGTTATCTTGAAGAAAACAAACCAACTCGAAGAAATCATCGTCTTTAGGGGTGAGTTAGGCCAGTTTTTGTCCAAATTCCTTTGTTTAAGGCCTTGAATTACCATTTTTAATATTTTTGGCAGGTTTTATTTTTCTTATAACTTTTTATAGGAGTGTCAGTTTTGTACGCCATCTAGGGCATTTTATTTGTCTTTATATGTACTTCGTTTAAGACCCTTTTAATTTTTCGCAGTTTCTATTCTATTTTTGGCAACTTGTAAGAACATTTAGTTATTATCAAAAATACAATATTTGAGCCATCTTTAGTCTCTTTCTCCTCAAATTCTCGAATTCATATATGTCTTTGAATTGGATGCCAAATACATAGTTCTCATAATCAATTGGTATTTGAGGATCACTCCAGGTATTCACATATAAGCAACATATAATATTGATGATGTACTTAAACAATCATTTATGGGTTTCGATATGCTTAGCATCATTTGTCGTACATTCATAGAAATATATACATATAAACCTACAACCCCATTCATATTTGTTTTATCTTTTACTTATAAATCTAGTGCAACTATTTACAAGCACAAGTAAGGTAATGAAATCACGAGGGAAAACTTACTCGTCCATAACGCAATTTACTTAGTCGTAATAATCCTTAAGAAGGGAGTTATCATATTCCTCATTACCTAGACAATATAAATACTCAGAATGAGTATTTCAATGAAGTTCTACTTAAATTTTTAATTTTATCTTGTTATTTTTGTCAAATTTCGGATGAAGGGAAATTTAATTTAAAATGACCATAACATACTCATTTTAACTTGGAATTTCGTGTATTAGTAGTTGTTTTCTACCTATCAAAAAGATCTATCTATTTCTAGGGTTATTTTGATCATTTAAAGTCGTTTGGGTTTCAAAATGGCTCGGTATAGATCTGACTCAAAATTTCCAGCCCTTAAATTGCAATTTTTCCCAAGTTTTGCAGTTAGATAATTTATAGCAAACATATAAATATTTCTACTTTTGAAAATCAATTAATAATAACTCATATTATATGCATGACCCTAGTGATGTTGTTCCAAAATAAAACTTTGTAAAATAATCTTTCATAGGATGTATTAATGTTTGAGTTTTATGAAAAATCATGTTCTTGACTTGTGGTAAAATTTGCTATTTGTAACATGTGAATAACAATAAAAAAATCATAGTTCAATATATTTTAAAATCTCAAGGGTCTTATTTGAAAAGGGTTTTCTTTAATAATTTATTTTAAAAATGGTTTTACTTATTGGTGACATATAAAGCTAAGTGTATTTCCTTTTAAAAATTTTCCTAAGTTTGATTCTTAAACAAAAATTTTAATTCTTAGATATTGTAAATATGAAGCTTAATTAAAGAAAATCATGATATATTTTATTTTTATTTCATGAATATTTCATTTTCATATTAGACTTCTTTTAACTAATTATTTTCCATCACATGAATCTCTATGTGATTAAAAGAAAAATCATTCTAAGTCTTATTATCTCTAAAATGTTATAAGTTTTTAGCATACGAAAAAAATTAAGTGGATGACTTATTCTAAATTTCCATTCTCATAATAACTCTTTCTTAATTCATAATTTTTCAACACTAGACCTTTAGGGTGTTGTTGGAAGAAAACTAAAATTTTTAGTTGTTACAAGTGTGTGTCTAATTATTTAACTATTATTTATATTTCCTTAACTTCATAAAAAGAAAATGAATTTGCTTCTTAAAACTTAGTTCTTGAAGTTGTATATCGAATTTATTACTAAGTGGATTTTAATTAGTGAGTTGATTTTTAAATTTGTTTTAGGAAAATTGTTTTATACAAAGTATTTATCAAAATATTGTCATATGCCTTATAAATGAGTTTTTAAGAAAAACTTGCATAAAAGATTATCAACATTAGAAATTTATGATAAATTTATTTCAAAATTTTAGAAAGAGTGTGGCTTGAACAATTATCCTATGTCTTGTTAAAAATCCTTTTTAAGTGTTGAAAATCATTGCCTTTGATAATTTAAATCCATTTTCATGAAAAATGAGATATCTTATAATTCTTGTTTTGAAAACTTTACTAAGACAACAACATCACTTTATGCTCATGCATGAATATGAACTTAATAATCATGTCATCGGAATATTATAACACATGTAGAAAATAAAGGAATAGAAAATCAAATGGGTAAATATAAGAGCAAAAATATGAAAGTCTTAGCTTATTATCAAGACTTCTCGAAACTTATAAATGGACAAATTCCATAAAGAAATAAGAAAAGCATAAAGAATCTTAAAGAAAGGAAAAGAAGAAAATTGTGAAAGTCTTCGATTTTTATTCAAGTCTTCCTGTGACTTAAAAATGGACAAGTCCCATAAAAAAAGTAAGAAAATAACAAGAAAATCATGGGAGTCTTAGATTCATGTCAACGTTTCCTAGAACTTAGATTATGGACAAGTTTCAAAAACGTTTTGACTTGATAAGGATAAGTCTAAAACTAGAAGTTGAGTAGTCTTGTTTATTTACATGAAATAAATAAATAAGCAAGGAAATAAAAGCATAAATAAAATGTTAGATTAGTGAGCATAAGGCTCTAAAATATATATACATATACTTAGTAACATATATAAAATTAAGGTTAGAAACAATACTATAAGATAATATAAATGACATTGTAGAGTTAAACAAGACATGGACAATATGTTGTTCCTACATTTCCATTCCCTAACATGTGCTCATGGGGAATCTGGAAACCAAGCACACATATTTTTCACGTTATGTTAACATGAACTCTGAAGACGGTTTAGAGTTTTACCTAGAGTAAAAGATGGACGAAAAGAGAAGTTTAAGAAGACAAATGTGGGTATGATGGTGTGTATGTGTGGCGTGAACTATAAAGAGGAGAGGGAGAGTGTTTGAGTTTTGATTTTGCAAGAGCTTTTGTTATGTTTAGGAGGTGTGCTTAGTAGTTTATCTAAAGATGGAAGATTGTGTATGAGTGGATGAAAGAATGACAGTTGGAAGAGAAATTTAGAGAGGAAAATTTTGAGGAAAATTTAGAGAAAGAAGTCGAGAAAAGATTTTGATAGAGTTTTGTTATGGTAGAAGAAAAGTGTGTAAGAAGTGAAAGAGGGAAAGGGTATTTATAGAAATGTGGAGAGAAATTAAATGTAATAAAATAAACTGAAAAATAAAATAAAATTGAGGGAGAGAGAGAGAGAAATTGCACCGACTATGTGAGGAGAAGGGGGAGAGAGATTAAAAATTGATTTTTTGTAAAAAAGTAAGTAAAGTATAAGCGAAATTTAGTAAAAAGTAGTATTGGTAATGTAAATGTAAGAAATAGATGTGTAGGCTGTAAGAGATAGATTGTAAGGAAAATTAGAGATAGAGATTAGTGAATAGTAAAATAGTAAATTGAATAATAAACTAGATAGATAAAATATCGTAGTAATAAAAATACGTAAACGAGCTAGATCTAATATTTTTAGAAGCCGAAAAATTCTATAACTGATATTTTATGATTCCTCATGTAATTATGAGTCTAGACATATTATTGAAATACATTTATCGTTTTGCGTGTTGAGACCCCGATTTTGAAAACTTATCCCGTTCAAGTCCAAAACGAGTGAATTTTTTATAAATCTGATCTTTTTAGATTTTATCTCATTATTTCAATCTATAATCCAATGTTATCTTATTCTTATTGTTTTAGGGTTTCATGCACGGGATTGCCGAATTTAGTCTTACCAAGTCTTGTTGTTGACCTAATTGATTTTTAAGATTCCAGTTTCGATTCCGATTTTGAGATTTACTCGTAAGATTATAAAATCTAGAGGTTTATGTCATACTTATATTTTCAGTTCATAATTTTATTTTATTTCTATGGTTATTTAATATTTTGTAGTTCTCAAAATTGTTTAATTTAGTCTAGGGTTATGTGTTGATCGAGTTGACTTTTGGTATTTAATTTAAAATTTTTATTCTAAAATTCCTCAAAGGGTCTAGGGTTTTATAATTTTGTCATCGAACATTTTTGGGATATACCATCTCGTTTACGTTTTAAGGATCATATAGATGAATTGTTTAGTGTACAAATTTTGAATGGAACGATTATTGAATTTTTCATTTTGTTTTTGAAGGTTCTCTTTTTCTTAAGGTTATGAAATTCATATTTGATCTTGGTTAGAGTTTCTAGAATTCGATTTTAACTTGAGTCAGTTTTAGATTTTTTATTTATGTTTTTAGCTTTAGAATTATTTTCTAAGATTTATGAAAAATTCAGGATTTACAAAAACATAAAATGGAATTGATAAAGTTTCGAAATTTTCCATACTGCCATGAGATGGTAATACTAAATTTTGAACTAAAATCCCTCTTACTTTGCTGGGATTGTGAAAAAAGAAATCAGTATAAGGTGTTAAATTTAGCCTTTGTTTTGTTCTTTCTAAATTACAAGGGTTTCTATTAAAGTGTATTACATTTTTAAAAATAAGGTGTTAATTTTAGTCTTTGTTTTGTTCTTTCTAAATTGTAGAGGATTGTTTAAAGTTTATTAGCTAGAATGTTCTTAAAAAAATACTTGAGAAAAAAATTAGCTTTATACGGACTTCCTAATGTATTGTTCAATTTTCATACTAATATGATTCGGCCTCGAAAATTTATTTTCAAAATATTTGGTTATATGATTTTTTAATTGATTAAGTTTTTTGGCTCTAGTCTAGGTAAAATTTTCGTAATTTTTTTTTCTTTCAAAATTTATTTATATTTAATCTAATCTACTTTGCACTTTGTCTTTGAATGCTTGTTGTAGCTTCTATTGACTATAAACTCCTTGTCTTGCAATCCGATTTTGGAAAGTTTTTTATAAGATCTTGACATTCTTGGATGATAATCTATTTCACTAGAATCTCAATTTAATTGACCCCACTTGGTACACAATGTGATTAGAAAGTGCATTTGTGCATAAAATTGTAGGGCATAGGGACTAGCTTCATGGTATAAAGTGAGCAGTAATCCTACAACTTATAAAAATGCAATTCAGAGCTCAAGTTTTCCGTTGATTTCTTATATGCACTACGCCATGTAATATATGTTAACAGATATATTTATGTATGTATGTATGTATGTATGTATGTATGTGATATATTTTGGATATAGGTCTGTGCTCTACTTGTTGGCAGAGGTTAATCCAGAGAAGACAAAGAAGACTTAGAATGAAGATGAATCGAAGAAGATGCTTCATTTTGTACTTCCAGCAATTGCATTGCTTCTACTTTTGTCAGATCTAATGTGGAATGCTATTGACAAGTTATCAATTAAAACTAGTTGACTGTGTAGACAATGTGAACATAGCTTATAGATAACTTTGTGAACTCTAAAAGCTCTTTTATTCCCTAAATTGTGATTTTCCCTTACCGTTATAGAAGTCTCCCATAGTAGATAATCTTTCCTTAGCATTATTAGAGACATTAACGCTTTCATGCTATTAAAAGTCCAAATTTTTTTGTGACAGTGGGAATGATAAACGGTTCAAATTGTATACCAAATCTTACCGAACATTTTTTCTTTCTTGAATTAAAAAAATAGCAAATGGAACCATATGGTTAGGTTCGATTTTACAAAAAAAATTAATAATAATTTTTTGTTCGGTTCGGATAGTGAACCAGACCAAGCCGTATTGTGTTCACTCCTACGATGTTGCTCCTGTAACGATTTAATCACCAGTAAAAGATTCTTTATTTATGATAATCCGGGATTAAAAGTGAACCAATGAAAGAAGTTAACTTCCCAACCCTAATTACAGTCTTAAAAATCACTGGCTAAGAACCTACGAAGCTAATAGGAAAAAAGTCCTTGAGAACTACTAAAGTTACAAATTAAAAAGAAATCTTCAGATCATTGAGCATCCTCAAGAGTGTGATCGCTATCCTTGTTAGTGGGAACTGTTTCGGTTATTCAAGATCCAACAAACCTGTACGAAGACCATTATATGACTAATATTTTTGCGTGACACGTACACCGTATAAGATATATTTAAAAAAAAAAAAAGAAAATATTTAAACTTTCTTTAAGCTTCTTTATCCTTTTGGCACACGGATCACATCGCTCATCCTTTCTATCCACGAAGTTATGAATTATTACAAATCAGGCAAAATATGTGGACTCAGACCATGGTTAGAGATGGGCCGAACGAGTTATATTTCCATTTATAAAGGGCCTTGTTTCAATCACAATTCAACTCAAACCCAGTCCATCGTCATACATCGACAGTGACTCTTCTTTGCGTCGACAAAGGGGCCCAAACAGGCATTTTGTAACAACACGCGTGGAGTTGTGATGTTTTTTTTTTTTTTTTTTTTGGCCGGTCACACTCGAACTATTTAGACAACAAGTTTAGATGCACGTGATTTATAAACTTCACATGCACTTATCTGGGAATATTGCATATTAATAAAGCATTGAGAATGGTCTAATTGATTAGATAATTGGTATATGTCGCAAGTCTGACAATAGCTATAATAATAAGTTAGTAGTGTGTACTCAGATTCCAACAAAGGTCCGAATCTAGAGGTGTATGCATGTGAATTTTTTTTTTAATATTAGTAATTTTCATTATCTATTTGCTAGATGTTGTTGATTCTCAAACCTATGAGGTTAAACACGTTTAAGATCTGAAATACATGTTATTGTTGTATTGTGTTACTATGTCTTTAGTCCTTATATTGAAGTCAACTTTAAGCACATGACTACCGTGAAATCACATTGATGTTTGTTTTATTGTGCAGATTGTTAAGGTAGATATTCCTTTTTTTTTTTGTTTGTTATTTATTTTTCGATAACTAAAAATATCAGATATAAGTCATTTATGCGTATTTTCTTTACTACCGGTATTTTAATTGTCTAGTCTACTATTCATAGTACTTTTCTACTATTCATCTATCTCTACTTTTTCTTACACTCTATTCTTACACACTACCATACCTATACCTTACAATTTACCTTCCCCATACAACTTTACTCACATCATATTTTACATATTACTTCTTTTTATTACAAAACAACAAATTTAATCAATTTTTCTCTCTCCTCCATGGCCTTGCCCTCCACTCCCTCTCTTATCACTCTCAATTTGTTTTCTTTTTCAATTTATTTAATTATATCTAAATTCCACTTCAAAAATCTATAAATACCTCATTCCTCCTTCATTCTTTCACATAACACAATTCATACTAAAACTCTCCCAAAATCTCTCTCAAATTCCTTCTTTTCTTTAGAAAACCAAGTCCCACATAATACTACCACCCATTCTTTTCTTCTTAAACCTAAGGTAAAAGTTTCTTTCATATGCTCATCATGTTCATATAACTTAACATGAGTTTAGTGTATGTTTCTTAGACTCTTTGAGTTAAAGAAGCAACAATTTATTCATGTTTTGTTTTTGTTCATGTTCTATTCTTTTCTTTATGTTATTATTATGTTGTTATTGTTATTGTTATTATTATTTGTTCTAACCTAACTTATATAAAGTATTATATATATTATGTATATATATTTATGTAGAGCATATAAGCTCATTTGTTATTTATTTACTTTTAAGTTATGCAATTTATTTATTTCATGTTATTATTAAGACTAGTCTTTCTAGTCTTAGACTTGTCTATATCAAGTTAAAATAATTTTCTTTCTTTACTTTTCTTTTCTTTTGAGGATTAGTCTATTCTTTGTCCCGGGATACCTTGATGAAGCTAAGGTTCCCAATATGTGACTTTACTTTTATGCTCTTATTTATCTTATTTATATTGTTTTTATTATATTTCTCATATTTACATATTCTCATTCATGCATGAACAAGTTGTTATTGTCTCAACCATAATGAAAATGAGTTTTCTTAAATAATAAAAATAAGAACTCTCTTCAAAAATAAATTTTGACACATAAGAAATTATTTTTCCATAAAGACTTAAAGTTATCTTAACAAATATTTTCTAAAGTTAGTTTAGCTCAAGTTTTAGTAATAATACTATATGGTATTTTATCAATGAAAATGAAGTTATCACAAACTCTCTTTTAAGCCAATAAAATAAGAAAGTTTCTTTAAACTTAAATTTTGATTTAACCAAGAGTTTTCTTAAACTCATTTATCAAAGTTTTCTACCAACACTCTAAAGTCTAGATAAGTTTTACAAAATTATTAAAAATAATCTTTCTAAGGATAAGCCTTACTTAGGGAATGAAAATAATAAATAACTTATAAAATTATTGATATTATACTTTGAAGTGGATCAAAACTTTAGAAAGACTTTAGAACATGTAACCATGAAATATTTAGAAAAACTATGTTTTCCAAACCACTAGAATAAATTTATGGAGATCTTAGAAGATTAAAATTACTTTTTGAAATTCAATCATTCTCAATAACAAAGAAATTGAGTTAAAAGAAAGAAATACTCACTAATGATAATTTAGGAAATTTTCCAAATAAAACTACTTTCAAGTCTTAACTTTTCTCACCTTCAAAACACATTGTTTTACAAGATCATTGTTGAGACAACACCACTAAATTCATGCATATGGTTTGAGTCTATATATATATTCAAAGGATTTTTCAACCATACAACATATCTATATTTTTGTACAAAAGCTCTTAAGTGAAGAAAAGTTTGAAACTTAAGTTTTGAAATTTGGAAAATTCGTATCAATTATGTACATCACTATTCCGAGAACCAAATAACTTCTTTTGATAAAAATAACCTTATAAATAGATAGATCTTTTCAAGTGGGTAGAAATCGATATATAATATGTGAAATTTCGAGTTAAAATGAGCAAGTTATGGCCATTTTAAATTTGAATTTCTATTTATACGAATTTTGACGAATTCAATAAGATAGAATTATAGAGTTTGAATAGATCTTAGATGAAATATTCATGTCGGGTATTTCTTTTGATTTAGGTGTCAAGGACGAAGATCTTCCCTTCCTAGAGGATTACTTCGACTCCTAGAACAACACTATGGACGAGCGAGTTTCCTTTACGTTTACGTATTCGCGCATGTGCTTGTAAAATAGAGCACTAGATGTTAGGAAAAGATAAAATGGATATGCATGTGGGATATCATGGGAATTATGTATGTGAATCGTTGTGTGCGATTAATGAACAATAAGTATATCGGAACCCGATTTATGATTGATATAAATGTTTCCATGTATGTATTGCTACGTGTGCAATTATTGCTTGATCGCTTTAAATAATTTAATGTCATATTGGAATCCCCATATAATAAATTGCTCATGCATATCACTTAGAATATTATTTTGAAATTTTGCTACTACTCCTCAACGTGGGACCGGAAAGGTAAGCTGCCTTGTTACAACCTTGAGAGTTAAGACGTTCGGGGAATACGGTCTCAAGTTGTAGCCAAGCCGGATCGATCGCTTTGGATGAGAAAAGCCCAGAGACTAGTAGTATGGTTCGTTGGAACCCCAAGACGCGCACAACTTTAAGGAGGTTTTTCGAGACCTAGTTCAAAGCATTCCCTAACCACCGATGGAGGGGTAAATTCATCACACATACAAAACCGGATAATCGTATGTATTGTTTGATCATATGAATGTTGCATTGCATATGCTTGATTAAAAAACTTGGTTGATTTTCCGTTATGAGTACTTTACGTAAGGAATATCTCACTAAGTAAGTCATGCTTATACTCCTATAGACTTTTGACATTGTAGGATTATCCTTGTTGGTACCCGAGACCATCTTGATCACCCGGGTAGAATCTTTATTTTGAGAAGCTTTTGGAGGAATTCTATTTTGTAGTCTTAGAGTAGATTTCTTCTAAAATCTTCTAGTTCTTGTTATTTATCTTAATAAGACTATGTTATTATGAGTATTATCGGGGGAATGCCCCTTAGAAGTTGTAAGACATTCTATTTCAATGAAATATATTAAGTGCTATTTTGCATGTTCCGCTGCCAATATCTTAAAATGCATTACTCCACCGGTCTTCCTTTGTTGTGAATGTACGCCTTGTACCGATATGGAAACTTTCGAGTGACTAAGGTAGTCATTCTTAAGATTTAGTATTGTGTATGGCGGGCTATCACGTTTAGGGTACCCATTAGGGCGTGACAATTATCATATTTCACAAAGGAAATAAACTTAAGTCATACATAGCTAGTACATATATACATATATTACATCCAAAGGCTTCTTACAAGCCTTAACAAAATTACATATAAAATCCAACTAAAACTCTAAATACTATCACAAGACTAATATAACTAGTCTATTACAAAATTTGGATTCCATCAAGTCTAAGTCATCTCTAGTCCTCGAAATCATCAAGAAATCCTCGAAATCGGTCCCATACCCCATACTCGTGTAAAACTTCGGATTCATTACTGAAATGGTTAAAATATGCCAAAGGCCCAATACGCAAGTAACGAATACAAATGCAAAGTGACTCACACATGCTTAAGCTAAATGCAAAATGCATCAATCAATAATTTATTATTCAAATTTTAGTTAGTTATACATCATGGGAGTATTGAAACTCGACAACAAGGATCTAGTATCACGTCTGCCTTCCTAGTGGTCCCTACTATTCATACAGACTAGGCAACCCCACCTTTCGGTGTAGCCCGTAATACTAGGAGATCCTGAGTAACGCATCGCGAACTCAGGGGTTGATATAAGTAGCTCAGATACTTATATCTCCTAGATAAATCTATCAATAACGAAAAAATTGTGCTCCCAATCTGAGCAAGGTTACCACTCTTCGAACCATATTCAACGGTAGAAAAGACACTCAGAAATCAATTATTAAATTTCTTAATTTAGAATAAATTTGAATGATGCTTATCCTAGCAAAGAAACAAGCAAGTTACTGCGTAAAGATAGCTACGGCAACTAATGGGGTTGGCAGCGAGACCCTATTACTGTTCAAGACAATATTGAATTTTCCACTTAGTTTAAGCACTAATTAGCTAGTTCCAAATATAATTAATCAAAGAAATTCAAAAAATTATACAAGATTATAACAGAACATTTAACATCCTATTACATACAACACTTAACAAATATTTAATTGATCATATACTAAGCTTTGGGAAATTGTGAAGAAAGTTTTTGAAAATGAAAAATGCAGGGATACGCCGGCTTCAATGCCGGTGGCGTTGAACCATGTACAATGCACCAAAGCTTAACACTTGCCAACATGACAGCGTTCAAGGATACACCGATAGCCTTCAGTATAAGCGGCGGCGTTGAGCCGGTGTAGACTACAAGTCCAAATTTTCAAAAATTTTCGAGAGTTACACGGGGTTGGTCTACCCGTGAATACCTCCCAACACGGCAGAGTATCTATGTACGCCGACAGTTTTGGATTATATGCGGGCCTTAAGCCTGGTTAAAAATTATGATTTTCATTCCACCCCCCTCTAAGCCGGCTTTGAAACCCTAATAACCGGCGTACGTTTTGAAAAATAAATACCAGCAGACTTTTCTAGTGAAAGCCGGTAGCATTTCAAGTGGCTTTACGAAAACAAGTTCTGATTACCTTCAACATCGCCTCTACGCTGACGTTGAATTGCCAATGCCGACGTATGCTCAAAATTAAACCTATACGAAAATATTTTGTTTCCCTTGTTTTCTTTACAAAATCTATTCATTTAAAAAATTCTTCAAACTTATTCTAAGCTTCCCAATACTTGTTATATGTTCTAAACACATCCAAACAACACAAACTCTCCTTCTAATCATCAAACACCAACTACAACATTCAAACACAATCACACTTCAATTCTACACTTCAACTACTCAACTTAGTCCCACTACTCATCAACACTCCTTACAACTTCCTAATCTACCATGAACTTTACATCCAAATAAAGAAAGGACATAAAAATAAAGAGGTTAGGTTTGCATTTAACTTACATGATTAAGCTTTAGCTTGGAGTGATTTTTGCATCCAAAGGCTTGTGCTTGATTTTGGTTTAGGGCTTAGGTTTTGAGATGGAAGGAAGAAAGAAAGAAAAGAAAAGAAAGAAAATTCGTATGAAAAAAATATGGCTACCAAAAGAGTCCATGATTAATCCAAATTGAGGTCAATACTAATCCAAAGTTTGACTTTAGGGGTATGTTTGACTTAGGGTTAATTTGGTGAAATTTGGAATGCATTTGAGTTTAATTTGGGCTTTAAAAGTATGCTTAAACTTTGTAAAAATTCTGTCATACATCCTTAAGCAATTCACAAGTTATTTTAAAAATTCTAAACATAACACATACATATTAATTTACAAGAGACACACACATTCATTACACTATGCACACATTAATATATATAATACAATAATATTAATTTCATTGCACTATACACATACAAAATTACACAAATTCAACACATGCACTAATTATATAGTTCATGCACATATATCTCATTTCAAAATCATGTATCATTTCTATCACACATTAAAATATAAATTAGGAAATTCATGGTTATTTCACAAGCCCTAAGGTAACTCAAGAGAAGAACAAATTCGAATAAAACAAGACATATTCGAACTCTCGTCAAAATACCCTATATATAGATTTTAGTCCTACGGCGACAGCCTTGATGTCTATTTGGTAGCCTTCTTGCCGGCATGGTCAAAATCCTCAAATTTTCCCAAAACTCCAAAGCTGTTGTTTAGGCTAACATCTTTTTTTAAAAGCTAGCAGCTTCAAGGTCGGCTTTGATTGTATTCATCCAGTCTTTGTTGTGACTTCCCTGTGTCTAAATTCATCTGTTCAAAGACAAAAATACCATTTTAACAACAGTTTTATTCAATTATCCTTCAATATATATTATTTATTTGTATATTACATCTCTCCCCTCCTAAAAGAAACTTTTGTCCTCAAAAGTTACCGAATTCATTGAAAAGCTCAAGGTGCTTGGCTCGCATCTCCTCCTCTAACTCCCAAGTTGCTTCTCTTTCTGTTTGATTTGTCCACTAGACCATTACGTACTTAATCACCTTTCTTCTCAAAGTTTGTTCTTTGGTATCCACCATTTTCATTGGCTTTTTAATTGTCGAGAGATTCGGTTGCACTTCCAGCGATTTAAGAGCTACTATCTCTTCAGGATCTCTGACATACTTTTTGAGCATGGATACATGAAACACATTATGTACCCCTTCCAAATTAAGCGGTAAAGCTAATCTGTATGCCATATCGCCTATCGTTTCTAGGATTTCATATGGTCTCACATATCTAGGATTCAACTTTCCTTTCAAGCCGAATCCCACCCCTTTTCTCTATATCTTTCATTCACACTTTTTATCTCTCTTTTCATCTCCTTTATCCTTTTTTTGTACAAAACAACAAATCTACCTTTAGCTTAATATGGAAAGATAGAATCTTTATGCCTAAAAAAGTGAAGAATCCTTTGGTAGAATCACAAGAATCCTCAAACTACTAGGTAAGCCAAGGCTCCTTTACTTTAAAATCTCTACCTTTTATCTTAAGGAGCTAAAAACTCTTTTTATCACCTTTTAGGTTTGGATCTACACCCTAAAGAGGGAAGTGATATACTATCACCCCTCAATCCTCAAGGTATAACACTCCAACTCAACTTTGGTATCATTCATGTGTAGAAAATAAAGGAAAATATGGATATGAGATCTTTTAAAAATTCATGTTCCAACTTGAGGCCACCAAAAAAGGGTCTTACTTTCTTTAAAATATTATTTTTAATGGTAAAATCTTTATTAGGGTTGGATCCCTTACATAGAGAGTTAAAAATAATGTTTTCATTACTTAAAAAACCTTTTTTCAACTTGTATAACCACCTATAAAGCTTGGAACGTAAAAAATCTTGTGTTATCTTGCTTTATGGTACATATTCTTGTAGGATCTCTCAAGATCCGAATTTATTTTCTTTAACTCCTCATTATTTATCTCTTATGGTTAGTTGAGATGATGTGCTTTAGCTCATTTAAACCTAGATATGCTATATAAACCCTTAGGAGACCTAAAATACCAAGGATCCATACATACTGAAGGATATTATACATATTTTTGTAGAAACTCAAGAAATTTGAATTTTCACTTTTAGTTTTCTTTTTGTTTATGAATAATACATGGTAAAAATAATGTTTTTCTAAGTCCTTTTCATCTATATATTATATAATCCCTTAAAATGTTTAGAATATAAGAAATCTACACATACTCAATTATAGGACTCATTATTGTGAGCAACTCCAAGAAATCCAAATTTACATATTTTATTTCTCTTTGATTACAAGTTTACTTAATAAAAATTGATGTCTTCTAATTAATCTGTACCTATACATGTTGTATGAACCATTGGAAGGCCTCAAATAACAAAAATACACCGTTTAGAGTAATTATAAGACCATGGTACTATGGGGTTAATTTTGATCTAAAATAGTAAATTATGTTATTCTACTCATTGTTAGATAAAAATAATACTTTGTCCTATAACTTGATAAAGTATAAGTTAAGTATGAATATGAGTTACCTTACTACCATAGCATTGGATGAACAATGAGAAAAATTGGCAAAATCTTCATGTTCAGGATCAAGCATGACTTGGGTTAAAATGTGAAAAGGAGAAATAAATTCCTTGGTTACTTAATTAATATTAACATTAAAGTATCCTTTGATGTACAAAGAGAATTATCAAGAGATTGTGGAAAGAAATTAGAGAAACATTAATGGGCCTTAATGCATAATCATGGAGTAAAATTGCGCTATATTTGCTTAATGGGCCATTTCAATGCTTAAGTCCAATTAAGTGGCAAGTGAATAAACCAAAGGGGCCAATAAAATATTATGAAATTGGACATGGGCTTTGGTTATGGTCTTGGGCCGTAACATGTCTTAATGCGCTATTAGTATAAGAATATAGTAAGAAGGTCCATTAACGATATATACATGGATGTGAGGCCCTATGTAAGATATGAGAAGTGATAAGGATAATTTATGCCCAAAGGCTAGTTTGCATAGACATGTTATAGTATTATTGACCTAATATGCTTTTTAATCATCTAAGTCCGTAAACCTTTAATCTAGAATCAAGAAAGGGAAGATAAGCCCAAAGCTTGGAAAATAAGTGATTTAGGCCAAAGAAAGGAAATAAAACCATAGTAGGAAGTCTTTAATATTATAACTACAAGGCCAGCAAAGTGACAAACCAATTTAACATGAGGACTTAAAAGGTAGGAAGAAGCCCAAAGGCTTAAGTAAATCCCAAATAGGATACTATGTCCATAAAGATAATTAATCAAAGTCCTTAGTAAAGCCCAACTAAGTTAGGCCCAACAAAAAAACTAGTGAGGAAAGTAAATAACAATCACATAACACTATACCTTTAGCTAGTTATTGCATGACACCTAAAGTATTAATACATGTTATTCTTCTTATTTATATGCGAGCTTGATTACCTATCTAATACCCCTTCGGACTATTATGACGCTTGACTATCGTTATGAACCGGTGAGTAACTTGACTTTAATCCACACTTGTGTTGTGTAGCTTAATTGCACCTAAATAAAGATAACAAATTGGATTGTGTTTGGAATTGGGATCATATCTGCTGTTATGTCTGTTGGTTGAATAAAACACTCTAATAATAGTGATAACTTCAATTAATGATAGTATGTGGTGTTGATAGTATATGATGAGTGTTTATAACTGCTTGACCGTTAAAGAAATTGAATTAATATTATCTAACACACTAATTAATTGATCATGCATAGCACGACTCTATTGCATCAGCATTGCATACTTTTGATTACTTTTGTCACACATTACCGTTCCAAGTCCATGATGAGTTAGAAAGGGTTTTGATGGTGAATCTTCGTTCCATTTGTACTATCATGAAGCTTACGGATTCCGTAGGAACTACTTGGTTTGAGGAACGCCGCTTGTTAGGGGTCCACGTGAAGTGTGTAATGCTTAGGGAGTTTCCTAGTACGCCGGGTCGAAAAATGTTTTAAAAGTTTTTAAAGGAAATACTCGGCATACTCTGATCCTCCTAAGTACCATTGTCAGGTAGGGGTGTGCAAAAAAACCGATGAAACCGAGAAACCGAACCGAAACCATAAAACCAATCCGAAAAACATGGTTAACCGGTCCGTTGGTTTCGATTTAGGATTACGGTTTTATTTTTTTCGGTTTTAGTTTTGGTTTGTAACAACAAAAAACCGATGGTTAATGGTTAACCATTTCGGTATTTATAATATATTATTTATATAATTTACATATACAAATAATTATTTTTTTACATATATACATATGATTTTCATATACATATAATTTACCTATGTTAATATTCCTTGAATTTCGATTAAAATACTATTGTCCTATGATTAATGGAGTTAATATATTAATTGATTTAGTTCGATTTTATTGATAATGATACATTCAAAGGTTCATTTTTCCCCTTTTCCTTAATTTCATTTTCTTTTTTTTAGCTCTAGTAATATATATATAATAATTTAAAGAAAAACTTTATGATAAAGGCTAAAAAAAAGGTTTTTTGAAATTATCAATTTGATTTGTTGAAACCATTACGTTAAATAGTTAAAAACCGAAAACCGAATAAATTAACCGAATAAAATGGTTAACCGTTAAGGCGGTTAACTGTTTATAATAGACCGGTTAAGGATCGGGATATTTAAAAACCGATAATTACGGTTAGGTTCAAAAAATAAGGCCACGGACCGGTTAACCGGTCCATGAACACCCCTATTGTGAGGGCTGGTTCCTTAACCTCAGGAGAGGGCATAAATCTCCGACTTGTCTGAATTTCGGTCATCCGGACTTGTGTGTGTGAAAGCATATTGTTGAGTGATGCATTGCATATGAGTGTTAATAAAACTTGATTGGTATTATTGATGTGTGCTTATTATCTAAGCTACTTCACTGAGTTGTGGTTCGCTCACACTCTTATAGTTTTCACAGGTTCAGGGGCAGTCTGTGGTTCATCCCTACGAGAGTCCTCACCCTGGTATGCGTTAGCACCTTTTTGGCTAAATCGAGAGAGTGAGGTAAAGTGGAAGGAAGATTTAAAAAATATTTATCTAGTTTTTATATATGTCTTTGGTTATGCTTAAGACTTTAAGTCGTATTAATTTTTATTATATTTTGTGACAAGATGATGGTTAAGAAATATTATCTATGATGTTATTATGTGCATATATGCTTTATTTGATCTATACGATCTTGATTCTGGATAAACGTGTCACATTCCTTTGAGTAACCTAATCTTATCATACCCCTATGTCTATCTGAGGCCATAGACTGATGCATAGCGTATTGATACGTTTAGGGTACCCTTTAGTGCGTGACAACATTCCTTTGCCCCTCTTTATGAAATATTTATCTTTATATTACATTCCTCCCCTCCTAAAAGAAACTTCATTCCTCAAAAGTTACTTGAATCACTGTAGCTCTTTTAAGCCATGCTTTTATTTGCTCTTCGTCATTTATATTGTTTTCTGCTTATTTCTAATTCCTTTCACCATTGATAAAGTCATATTTTACTCAATTTTCGTTGAACAAATTATGCTTAACTATTACAGATTTTATAGAAATCCTAAGGAAATGACACTTATGTGTGTTTATTTTGAGATTTCAGGTCTTAAAGGACTTACATAACAAATAAAATTACAAGCAAAGTAGAGTAGTTTTGTGCAAATTTTGAAGACAGGATAAAGTAGGCTGGCGAATTGAGAATAAAAGCTGCCAGTGTAAACCCCTTAATCTTGCATAACCGAATTTTAATAATTAAAAATAATAGGTTATAAAATCTAGTACAAAAAAGATTAAGAAAAGTTGCAAAAATCACTCCCTATTTTTTACGATTTAAGAATAATAAAAATATAAATAGTATAATTATAGTTTAAGAAATTCCAATCTTCATTAACAAGATTTCCTTAAGCCTTCACAATCTTGATCAATAATAAATCAACAAGTAATTATTAGAGACTCCACTAAATTTAAAAGAACTACCAATCAATTTTGAAAAGTAATTTTAAAAAAGTAATTATGCCCTAAAAATTCTCTAATAAGAAATAACGTAATTAATAAACTAGCAAAACTTCAACTCGAACAAATAAAAATAAAAATATCTCTAGATTCATCAAACAAATAGAATCAAGCAATGTCTAATGAGTAAATTTCCAAAACAATCGCAAATAAATATTTTCTTACGAATTTATAATTAAAAACGATCATAATCCCCTTAAAGAAACGAATAACACGACCTCCTTTAGCAAGTAAAAGAATTCTTAGAAGTCACTCAATCGTGTAAATGATTTATTACATATGGAAATATTTAAAATATAACACAAGTAATTATAATAAAATACAAAACCTCTAAAATTAATACCCATAAAATATTCTACATTACTAAATTAATCATGTGGTTATCTTGGATGCATAATACGTAATAAGTATATGACAAACTATTACTACAATTTATAGTAGTAGTGTTAATAATATCAAAAATATATTATAACCAACAATATATGTATTGCAGTAAAAATAAACAAAATCATTTTGTCATATGATAAATAATAATACTGTAAACCCCAAAAAAATTTCATAATTCATAGAAAATAATTCTAAAAGTTTAAAATTTAAATTCCAAAAAATTGACTCAAGTTAAAACCAAAATCTAAATCAAGACAAACTCTAGAAACGAAACCCTAAAATGCGAACCAAGTCAAAACCTAATTCTAAATAAAGACCAAAAACGAGTTTTCTTAATTTGAGAAATAGGGAACCCTCAAAAAACAAAAATAAAAAAATCCAACTATCGGTTAAAACAACATTCATACATCAATCAAATCACCTAACCATTTCCTAACACGCAAATCAAGACAATATATCCAAGTGACGATCAACAACAAAATCCTAAAACCCTCGATGATTTCAGAATCAAAAATTTCAATTTTCGCCAAAGGTCAAACTGAGTCAACTCATAACCTTAGACTCGGTTAAACAATCCCGAGAACTAAAAACTATTAAATAATCACAAATAAAATAAGATAAACCATAGATGTCAAGGTAAAAATATAAAACGATCAAAACTCAAAAGAATTATACAATCGTACGAATAACTCAGAAAAATCGGAAATCAAAACGGAACCCTAAAAGTCAACAAACCTACAACGAACCCTAGTGTTTAAGATCCGGCAATCCCGCGTTTTCAAACCCTAGAAAACGAAATTAAGTTAATGGCCTAGAATAGTTCGTAATAACGTAGGGTAACATAAAAATATCAGATTCGTGAATTTCGAGTGTCCTTCGAACTCAAACGAGATCGATTCTCGAAAATCGTGTCCCGAAGCTCGGAATATTAAAAATATTCCGTTTATACCAATAGACTCGTAAAAATACAAGGATTCCAAAAATATCAGTTTTAGAATTTTTCAGTAGCTAAAAATTACAGATATCGCCTTAATACGCGTATTTTTATTACTACCGGTACTTTAATTGTCTAGTCTACTATTCATAGTACTTTTCTACTATTCATTACTATTTCACTATCTCTACTTTTTCTTACACCTATTTCTTACATCTACATACCTATTTTCTTACTTTTTTCATTTCCAATACAACTTTATTCACATCAACTTTACACATTACTTTTTTATTACACAAACAAATAAAACAAATCAATTTCTCTCTCTTCACATGCCCAAAACTGGCGCCTCCCCCTCCCTATTCATCTCTATTTTATTTCTTTTTCAATTTATTTTATTACATCTAAAATTCACTCCAAAAATTCTATAAATACCCCCTTCCTCTTTCATTCTTTCACACAATTCTTTACACTACCAAAACTCTCTCAAAATCTCTCCACAAATTCTCTATTCAAGAATTCTCTCTACCAAAACTCTCTCAAATCAATTCCTCACAAAAATCATCTCTCATACATAAACTATCTACCATATATCACTACTCACATAATACCCATTTCATTTACCATCTCCATGCCTCTTACATACTTTAGGTAATATTTCTTCCATCTATTATTCATCCATGTCATGTAACTTAACATGACTATGGTGTTGTTTTGAAACTCATATGAGTAGTAAAAGCAACAACATGTTCATGTTTTGTTCTTGTACATAAGCTTCCTATTTTATTATGTTGTTATTATTATTGTGATTATTTGCTTCTAATCTAACTTATATATATAGTATTATGTATATATATTTATTTAGAGCATATAAGCTCATTTGTTATTTATTTTCAAGTTATGCAATTTATTTATTTTATGCAATTATTAAGACTAGTCTTTCTAGTCTTAGGCTTGTCCATATCAAGTCAAAACAATCTTTTATTTATTTTCGCTTTCGGGACTAGTCCATTCTTAGTTCCGGGATGCCTTGATGAAGCTAAGGCTCCAATACTTGACCGGGATTCCTTGATGAAGCTAAGGTTCCCAATGCTTGATATTTTATTTTCTTACTTATTATTTGTTTCTAGTATTTTCTTATGTTCTTATTATTTTATATGCTCATGATACTTGCATCTACATAATGTTAATGTCTCAACTAATTCAAAAATAGAATTTTATTTTATCAAAAGAACTTAAAGCTAAATTTTCTATTTGTGTGACTTGTCATAAAATAATAAAGTTATTATCAAACAACATAAGAATAGATTAATACAAGTTTTCTCAAAGTTTTCTTAAATAATAAGGATAGTTTTACCAAGAAAACATGAGAAATAAATATTTTCTTTGTATTTTATGATAATCTAAGTTTTAAGAAAAATAAATCGTTAATATTGAAAGTATAAGACCTAAACTCTTTTCTAAGCTAAGAAACAAATTAGTTTTCAAAGTTAAGATAAAAATCAACTCATAAAGTTATAAATCCACTTAGGAAAAATAATGATTTTTAAATTTCTAAAAGAAGAAACTCATTTTCAAAAGAATATAAATAAAAGTAAGATTAACAATAATGGATTTTATAAAGATGATTCTTTTCAAAAGAAATGAAAGAACAAGTTTGGGAAGCAAAAGCTTATATTTTAGAAATAAAAATAAGAAAACAAGATTCATTTTCTAAAACTATCCTAAATATAAAATTATAAAAAGGTTTTCAACAACCTAAATATACTTTTAATAAAATTGATCTTTTATCACTAGGAGTGAAATTTATGAAAGACCAAGGATCAAAGGAAAATTTAATTGTTTTGGAAAAATGAATGAAGGAAATAAAATAAGAATATATTCATTTATAATAAAAATATAAAGTTTCTTCCAAATACTTGAAAAGAAATTATCAAAGTGAAAAATTTTAAGCTCAAAATGAATTGTTTTATGAAATAAATTGTTGAGACACTACCATTAGAATTATGCATATAAAGTGAGCTTACGTATATACTCAAAGTAGTTATCAAATATATATATGTTCATATTTATATATATGTATATTGTTACAAAAGAATTTTCCTTAAATAAAGTTGAGTTAGAAAACGGATTTGCAAAAGATTGGTAATATTCGTTTTAAATCTGTACTTGATGTTTTCGGAATCCAAATGACCTTTTATGACCAAGATAAGTTTAGAAATGGATATATCTTTTCGAATAGGTAGAAAACGGTATATTATATGCGAAATTCCGAGTTAAAATGAGCAAGTTATGGCCATTTTAAGTTAGAATATCTTCTTATACGATTTTACCGTGATTTTAAGAGAAGTTTAGAATCTCCAAGAATAGAAATTCATGAAAGACTTATCCCGGTATTTCTTTTGTCTAGGTGACGAAGGATACGGAATACCTTACCCGAGGATTACTACGACTAAGAAGATAGTGAAATGGACGAGTGAGTTATTCCTTCTAATTTCGTTACCTTGCTTGTGCTTAAATGTAGTAGCATTAGTATACTAAGAAAAGATAAAAATGAATATATTTGGGGATTTGGGGATTATGTGTATATATATGATTCTATGTTTATGCGTGAATTGAGAATTAAGAATATGGCAACTTCGATCTGCTTGTTTAAATAATTTTGTTTACTTACTTCTATGATTGTTTATTGTTGCTAAATTGATTGATTGCCCCTAATAAACCTTAATAAGGTTTGACCTAAGAACAATAAAACATTCACGCATAGCATCCATCGAGTCATATCTATTTCAGAAGGCTGCTACTCCTACGCGTAGAGTTGGATTGGCTGTGATTGTGCGGTGCCACGAGCCATATTCCTTCCTGGAGAATCCAAATCGCTCGGGGAAAGCGACTCTAGGTTCGGAGCCGAGCCGACCGAACGCTGTGGGTGAGGACCTGGGGACTAGTAGTAGAAGGTCGAGGACCTTCAACCCCGATTCTCTAACCTTTGATACAGAGGGGTAAATCCGTTCTATATATGGTTTCCGGATGACTATATATATTCGCATAATCATGTGATTGTTGCATTGTATGCATAGCATATGTGTGAATAAATAAATAAACTTGTTTGAAAATGTGGTGCGAACGAAAAGGAATATCTCACTAAGCTAGTTGTAGCTTATACCCCTATAGATTTTGTTGAAACAGGTATACCCATGGCTTAAATTGAGGATCATGACATTAAGGAAATCTTGGGAAGATGATTAAGCTTCTATGAAGGAAATGGAATCATAAGATGAAGTAATTTTGTAAGGTTCTTTATATGTAATGACTTATGTGATTAGTGATGTATATTGATTTGAAGATAATGGAGGGATATGCCCTTAAGAATTGAAAAGTAATATGTTTACGTTTTATGATAAATATTCTCTTTGCCTTGTTACTTATTTATTATCAATATAAATTGCGCTACTCCGATGCGTTCCCTTGGTTGTGATGTATGCCTTGTGCATGATATGGAAGCCTTTGCGTGACTAAGGTAGTCATTCCTAGGCTTTAGTATTGTGTACGGCGGACTGCCACGTTTAGGGTACCCCTCGGGTGTGACAAATACTATACTTGATCTATATATTATAATAATTTTGATAGGTTAACAATATTAACTATATAAGATCATAATTATTTTAGTACCAATAATATATTAATCTTGGTAACTTATCAACTTGTAACAATGCTATATGATTCTTATCCAATATTGTAATTGTGATAAGTACCTTTATAATTTAATAATTATAGTAATATTTATACATCATCATAATATCAATACAACCTATAACATAATAAGACCCTAAGGCTAATTAAGAAAACTTACAATTATTGCCACGAACTCTGTATTTGACAAATCATTCGATACGTTAAATACTGTATAAGATAATTATAATTGAAAATAAGTAAACATGCAAACAAAAAAAAAGATATTAATTAAATAATATAGGCCAAAATCATATACGAAGATTAATTAGAATTTTAATAAAATACATCATGAACTCAAAAAATTCACAATAGAACTAAAATTCTAAAATCGTATCAGATCATACCAAAATCTCAAAAACCTTAGATAGAATCAAATAAATTTTATAACCTTATAATATCATATAAATTAAAAAAATTAAACTTGTATTGCTAAAAATTCGAAAACCTAAATGGGATTAAATAAAGCTTCAATAACCCTAAGATATTAGATGAATTAAATAAAGCCTGGAACCCCAAAAAATCGTAAAGCAAAAACATAGCACCAACAAAACAATCCAATAGCTTAATCAATCCGAAAACCTTACACTAAACAATTCGTTTATTTGAGTTGTAACACAAAAATCAATAATAAAATAATAAGAAATAATTTCCTATAATTAAAAACTCCCAAAATTTTACGGTAATCTTATAAGTAGAACCGTAATCTCGAAAATGGAACCAGGATCTTAAATTCAAACCGAGTCAACCGTAAACTTTAGAAAATCTAGACTCGATTAGACAACTTCTAAAACCATAAAATAATAAATTAATTATAAAAATATTATGAACTCAAATTATGAATCATATATATAGTATAAACCTTAAAAAGATCAAATAGTTCGAAAATTCGATCAATTCGGACCTTTACGGGATCAGTTTCCGTATCCGATCACGAACATGTAAATCAAGACAATATAATTTAATTAATATTTAGTAATGAAATAATGCAAATTTATTTTCTATAATATGATATCTAAATTTCCAAATCAAATTTCATAAACCCAACAATTTCCACAACTGATCGCTACTACGCAAACTGAGATAACAAAACTAGATAACAATTAATAATAAAATAATATCAATTAACCTTTCAAAAATCATTTAATGATTTGTCATTTCATAAAAATATCATATACAATTTTTACAGCTTATAAAAACGCTAGATATAACTCATATACACATATTTTATTGCTATCGGTAACTTAGATGATATTTTACTATTACTATTCATTCCTATTTGTATTATTTTCTGCCATTTCTTGCTGCAAAATTTTTTCCTGATAATTTGTTTATATTTCTTACACTCCATATCCTATTTATTTCTTTTACAAGTTATCTCATTACATGTCAAATTTGTCACTTTTCACTTGATTTGTTTTCTTATAGCCACTATCCATGCTTGATGTACCTTGCTGCACCAACTTCTTTTTTTTTTTTTCAAATTATTTATTCAAACTAAAATTCTCCCATATATCTCTATAAATACCTACTACACTTCCCCCATTTACCTCTTTCCAACTTTCTTCAAATTTCTCTCTTTTCTCTCATTTTTTTCTCTTTCTCTCATCCTTAGCTCCACAAAAGCTTGCTGCCTATTCCTCTTTTCAACTCAAACACACTCATTTCATTCATCTTTTTAAAGTAAACACACTTCCCTTACACCTACAATTAGTATAGGTATTGTTTCATGCATTATCCATGGAGAAATTCTCTCCCTATGATGCAAAAAGCTAGGGATGATAATGCCAATAATAAAACTCATATCTCATCTACATTATGATCATATTGGAGTTATATTCTTATTGATATATTTTGTCAACGAATCTAACTATCTATACGCATAAATATAGTTATGTACATATTTATATCTATTTGAGCATATAAGCTCACTAATCTAACATTTATATTCATGCACTTATTTTACCTCTTGCAATTTATTTATGTACTTGCTTTTTGAGACTTGTCCATAATCTAAGTCTCAGACTTGTCCTTAATCTAAGTCTTGCGAATGCCTTGTCCAAAAATTTCTAAGGCTACCATTTTATTTGTTTTGCTCTTAATTATTTTGCTTTTCTTTATGGGACTTGTACATTTCTAAGTCTTGGGAAGACTTGAATAAAAATCAATGACTTGTACAAATTTCTTCTTTTTCGTTTCCTTAAGCTTTCTTATGCTTTTCTTTTCTTTTTATGGAACTTGTTCATTTCTATGTTCCAGGAAACCTTGATACAAGCTAAGGCTTCCAAATTTTTTTTATTCTTATATATGTGTGCATACACACACACACACACACACACACACATACACACACACACTTATTTAATTTTCTATGTCTTTTATTTTCTATATGAGTTATATATATATTATAATATAATATAATATAACTACAAGTTCATATTCATGCATGGTCATAATGTTGTTGTCTTAATGAAAATTTCAAGGAGATAAAATGAGTTATTTTCTTTTATGAAAATAGGACAATACTCTCTAGAAAAAATGATTTTTAATACTTAGGAAAAATTTTCACTAAAACGTAGGATAATAGTTCAACTACATTAGTTCTAAATTGTTAAAGTAAATTTTTATGAATTCCAATGTTGATAATTCTTTGATATGAAATTTTTTTCTTAAAAACTTATTTAAATGGTTTATACCAACACCTTAAGAAATATTAAGAACTAAACGATTTTTCTAAATTAAACTTAAAAGCAATTCACTAGTTAAGAACCCACTTAGAAAATGAAATTGGTGGAATCAAGTATTTAAAATATGAAATTGATCTTTTTATGAAGCTAAGAAAATATGAAGATAATAGTCATAATAGGAAAGAACTAATTTGCAATAACTTACAATTTGAGTTTCCTTCCAATAATTTGAAAAAAGGTTTTGCACACTTCATTTTTCCAACTTCTAGAATGAATTTGTTTCGTTAAAAATCATTGTTGGGACAACATCACTAGAATCATGCATATAATATGAGCATATATCTATATTAAAGGATTTTCCAAAAATGTAAATATCTATGTGCTTACTATAGAATTTTTTGATGATGTAGAACTTAGAAAAATTACAATTTAAGGGCTAGAATTTTCGGATCAATTATGTACTAGCCCATTTTGGAACCTAAATGGCTATATATGTTAAAATAATCTCAGAAATAGATATATCTTTTTGAGTAGGTACAAAACGACATCTGATATGAGAAATTTCGAGTTAAAATGAGCAAGTAATGACCGTTTTAAGTTGGAATTTCACATAATCTAAATTTTAACGAGAATAATGAAATAGAGTTAGAAATTTAAGTAGAATCAATATGAAATAATCATTTTGGGTATTTCTTTTGTTTAGGTAATAAGGAATTTGACGTACCTTTTCCCAATGACCACTCCGACTAAGGGTTACACTAAGGACGAGTAAGTTTATTTCGTACATTCTTGTAAATTTTTTTTTTCCCTTATAGATTAGTAGCATTAGAATTAGGAAATAATAAAAATGTGAAAGCGCATGTGCCTTACATATATGGTTGAAATTATGTTAAGTATATCGAGGTGGGAATTGTCTATAATAAATAATTGATTTAGTATAGAAATGATATGTTCGCAAATTCTATGATCACCCATTAAATTATCTAAGATTTTACCTTAAGTACTTAAATAAAATGATTCATGCATATCACGTAATGAGTCACATTACATTCACTACTATACATTTGATGGGACAAAGGCATAGTAGTGAAGTTCCTAGTGTCCAAAACACTACTCAATGGCAAATGGTTGTCGGAATAAAATGGTGAGTAGACACTCGAATTAATAACATTTTAACAGCTAGTAGAGGCTTGGATAAAACTACAAAAACCTAATTTGCGAATAATGGTCTATATAGCCTGAAACACATAACCCCGAATGGAGGAGTAAATCCATTTAACACATGATTTTTTGGTAAATCATGTATATTGCTTGATCATGTGTTTGATGCATCTCATATGCTTGTCTTATAACTTGATTGATTTACTTGTATGAGTACATTAATATGAGAATATTCTCACTCAGCTAGTTGTATTTACTTTCCAATAGTTTGTTTTCTTAGGAAAATCATAATGCCGAGATTGGGATAGGAACTGAGTGCAGAGTGTGTCAAAGATCAAGTCATGATAATTAGAGGGTTAAAATGTTTATAGACTAAAATTAGATGAGAGAAAAGACCTAAAACTTTATTTATTTCTTCTATAATGTCCTTTGATAGTGGATAATAGATAGCCTAAATTGATTTACCTTGTTTCATCTTTGGTAGGGTATTCGATTCTCTACGATCCTAGTGATTTGTGGAAATATCAGTATCTAAGACTTTTTTTTTCCCTAAATATATACATATGTATAACATATGGAGAGAATAATAAATTAGAGTCTTACAATCTTTGACTTGCAAGGTGGTCTTCATGTTATGAGTACACACGTGATATGATGACTTTAGAGTAAACCTAATAGGCCCCTATTTAGGGTCATGATAGCCAGCTTTCCTTAGACATCGATTCAACACAGCTAGACTAGAATAGTAGAAACACCATATTTGAATTTTTACAATATATGCCGACAAATTTTGGATTTACGTTGGTAGCGTTATACCAATCTTGCACATGTAAAAAATAAAAAATATTAGAGCTGGCCACAAAGTTGCCAGTGTAGAAACATAATTCAACCAGCCTTCGTTGATAGACTTGTACACCAACTACTAGACATCCTACACCGTCTGTGTTGAGCCAGCATACATCTATAGTTGCTCTCGAAAATCAATTTTATAATTGAATACCGACATATTTAAAATTTAGGTCACTGGCGTACATAGCCAACCTATGCGTCCTGCGACTTTTCATATTTAAACTCCTCTTATTGGATCATTTGAGAGAGGAACCCTAGAGCACGCAATTGAGGCTATGTTTCCTATACTCCTAGATCTAGATTATGGCATATAATGTAGGAAGCTTTTCTTGTTAATTTGAATAAGCATTCTACGTAGGGGTTCAAGTGGGAAGCATCATTTGAATTTAAAAGAACAAGATTTTCTTGAAAAGGTGATTTTGTTCTTTTCTCATATTCAGTTATTAGATGATGTTTGATACTTGTTTCTTTTGATCTTATTAGGATTTTAAGTTGTTGATATGAGTTATTTGATTAATGTTTATCTATGCTTGATTGAATCATTGTCTGTATTCGATTTGTTAATACTAATTCACCGATCATGTGTTTTGAGTTCATCTTGGAATTCATGTTAGGTTAGTATTGTAATTGGAAAATTCCTTTCTAATCGATTATGTGATTAGCTAATTTGGATTAGAAATCTCATAGGAATATGGATTTTCAATTCAATCAGGGTTTAAGAAATTATACAGATTAATCAATTAATCACTTTCCTAGGAATATGGAACACTGATTAGTTAATTTAGGATAATTGCTTTATTTAGAAAAAGGAGTTGTTATCTGATGCTTGATTGTTTGAAAACTAAACCCATTAACAATTTGGATCTGCAAGTGTATTTTTGGGTCATAACATATATTCAATCTCTATTTTGTTATGTTGGCTCTTAACCTAATTCAATTATAGTTGTTGAAAATCCTAAATTTCTTTGTAGTTTAGTTCTATATAAGTAAATCTAAAAACGTAAACAATCTGGATTTTCCTAGCTACAATTTAGACTACTACAGTTGATAACTACTCCACACTCCTTGTGGACATGAGTTAGTACTCATCGAAATTTTATTACTGTACACGCACCCAATACATTAGCTGGTTAATATCTGCTTGTTTAAAAGATTTTAAAAAAAGACTAAAAAGAGTTTTAAAAAGCACGTATAGAAAAAGTGTGATAAGTTTTTGGTGCCTATTGTTGGGGAATGAACGATGCTAATTTTAATTTTTGGGACTTTTGTAGACTAGGCCTTTTATTAGAAAAACCTAAAAAGATTGCAAAATATAAAAGAAAAAAAATATACTTTCTTCTTTATCTATAAATACTAGTTTTTGATTTATTTATACATTTATACTCACTTTTCTTTTTCGCTTTGCAAGTGTTTGAAGGATAAGCTATGAATAATCAACAAGCACAAATCTTCCCATTTTGCTATAATCTAGAGCTCATATAAGAGCTAGTATCATTTAGTTAGCATGAGGGAGAGCCTTTGTCAAATGCTTAGGGAAGATACCATAGTTTGATACAAGAATGCCTTTATCATGAGTCAATTTCTTGGACTCAGTTGTTTATATTCGTTAGGGGATTAGGAGCCCATGATAAGATGATGATGGAGTTAGCTGCTGGAGAGCAATTTATAGAAATGCCAGCGGAAATGGCAATTGGATTAATTGAAGAATTTATAGGCAGCCAATATGCTGATCCATATTTTCTCCTCCAATAGTTTGTATGTGGTGTAATGGTTTACATGATAGCCCTCAATGTCAAGATGGTAGGCAAAAAATTGATTCTAGCATGGCAACTCAAGAATATCACCACACTTATGAGACTCCAAGACAAGAGATGATTGTTCATTCTTCTTCTATCCCTACAGCCCTAGAACTAGGTAAAGAGACAAGTTTTGACGAAATTCTATGGGATTTAGAGTAGAAATGGGAAGCAAAGTTTGAGAAGCAACAAGTAATTATAGAGAAATTGGAGACCCAAGTAGCAAGTTTGACTAAATTTTTTTCATCTATATTTAAACTTGCTAATTCAAGTGAGATTAGGAGCACTGTAGTGATGGAAAAGAAAAAGAAACCCTAATTGACTCTCAAAGGCATAATAAAGAGAAAGAGCAAAAAGTTGTGTCAAAGAAAGAACAACTAGAGAGCACTTCTTCAGTTGCAAATGAGGTTAAATTGAATGAAGAAAAGCTGGCTTGGGAAATAGCTATAAAAAATCTTGTAAATCTGACTATGGAGGGGTTTGAGAAGTTAGGAAAGCAAATTGCAGATATTGTGCCCTTTGCCCTAATTGAGCCAATAAATGAGATCAAAATAGAGACAAGCAAGCTTTTTGAGGAAAAAAAAAAAAGACTTTGGCTTCTACATCAGAGCTAATGGAAGATAAGGGAAAACAGGAGCACCCTCCTGTAGTCATTGAGCCTACTGTCAGATCATATGTGACATTAGTTCCTTCTTTAAGACGATTAAGAAAGAGGAAAGATGATGATGAATATGAGAAATTCCTAGAGGTGTTTAAGAAGTTGGAGGTAACTATTCCCTTAGTTGATTTCTTGGAAGAATCACCTCAATACAATTGATTTTTAAAAGAAGTGATGAGCAAGAAAAGAAAAATGAATGAAAGAGAGACAATCATGTTGTCTCAGGCATGTACTGAAGCATTGAAGGATACACTTCCCCTTAAATTAAATGATCTAGGAAAAGTCACTTTAGATTGCATCATAGGAGATAATAGGTTTAAGAATGCTTTTTGTGATCTTGGTGCAAGTATCAATTTGATACCTTTCTCTATGACTAAGAAATTAGGATTAGGGGATGCAATCAAGAAAACTGAGATGACAATACAATTGGTTGATAGCTCTATTAAAAGACCAAGAGGGATGATTGAGGATGTACTATTAAAAGTAGACAAGTTCATATTTCTTGTGGACTTTGTTGTATTAGATATGGAAGAAGATCCTAAGATTCCCGTTATACTTGGCGGCCCATTCATGGCTACTGCAGAAGCTATTAATGATGTAAAGAATAGAAAAATGGTGTTAAGGGTTGGAAATAAAGAGTTGAATGTTAATATTATGAAGCGATGGAAAAATAACCCTAAATTCACCAAGGCAGACACAACAACTGAAGGTTTAAGAGTAGATACTTGCAAGAAAAGGAAGGATGATGAGAAGAAGATTAGTAATTTTGATCTTCCTTCAGGAAGAAAGTCAGAAGTCAGGTTGAGACTATAAAACAATCGCTAGATGGGAGGCAACCCAGCATTTTCTTTTCCTTTGTAAATATTTTTTTTTGTTTTTGTCTTTTGAGTTTCTTTTATGTGCCCTAATTGTTTAGATAAGAGATAGGAGTCAAATAGCATGAATTTTAGACCACAAGAGGATGGAATTTTAAAGATGGACATAATTAGAGAACTCTCTCTATTGCTATACTAGTTGGAACTCAAAATGAATCAAATTTTTAAAACCGGGGAAGTAACAATTTTCTTTTTCTCTCATATCGTTGTTTTTATTTCTTTTCTTTTCTAAGTTAGATTAGGAACAATGAGACACTGATCAATTTAAGTGTGGGGAAGGGATAATGAAATGTGGAGAATGAAGTTGAGTATTGATTGTTGATGTATGACTACTGATGTTTGAATTGTAGATTTAAATTTTTATCTATGACATCTAAACCGAAATGTTGCACCTACACTTTGAACTTATTTGTCCTAAAGCATTATATGGCAATTTTAGGCTAAATTTTTTCAAATTTTTTCATGAGATCTAGAGATTATACTGAAAATGTTATTGATAGCATCTATAAAGAATGTGAAATTGATTTGCTTAGGTACCTTACTCACTTGTTGTTGTAATTAGAATACTTAGTTAAAATTAAATAGTAAAATCTTTAAGGAAGAAATTTACCTTGTATTTAGCTTTAAAATTGAAATTTTGAGAGCAGGTTGAGTGTTTAAGTGAAAAATAAACAGGTCTACTTCTCGAAAAAACTTAACTTGTATATTCTCTTTTAAGTTGTTTTGATAACTTTTCAACATCTAGTGAAAGAGGTAGAAGAAACTCTTTACCTAGTGATCATTAATAAAAAAGGTCTTAAATTTGTGTTGCATTCAAATGAAAAAAAAAAAAAACAATCATAGCCTCTACTCCATTGACTTAGGTAATTGAGCCAAGAGTATTTAAACTTGAATATTAGAGTGAGGAAGAGTTCGTGGGGTTCCCTTAAGACTTGGTCACTTAGATGATGAGCCCAGGACGTGCCAACTCAATGAACTCATTATAACAAGAAGGGAGGAAAGAAAAAAGTTCAGTTCTTAAATTTTGAAAAAAAAGAAAAATAAAAGAATAAGTGTTTGTATGAAACAAAAGGAAAATGCATGCAAGAGCACCAAATGAAATAAGACTTATAATAAAGAGGGAGAAACTCTAGAGAAAGAGTAGATACCATATGCTTTTACTCTATGTTGCTAGGACCATATTCTTGCTAAATATCCAATGAAGTTTAAATGGTTGTTTTTTCGTTACTAGATTGAGTATTTACTTTTGGACAAAAGAATCTTTTAGTAAATACTAGGATTAAAGTTTGTTATGTCTAGATTAGCTACTAGATATTGATTGTAGTAATCTAATTACATATAACTAGTTTGTTTATAGTACTAGACACCGCATTTGCAAGTCATAAGTCATGAGTAAGAAAAGATTATTGAATTGTGAAAGTTAAAGTTTTGTACTTTCTATGATAGATTTCTTGTGTCTTAATTATTTTGCTTGAGGACAAGTAAAAGTTCAAGAGTGAGGGAGTTCATAAAGTCATATTTTACTCACTTTTCATTAAATAAATTATGCTTAACTATTATAGATTTTATAGAAATCCTAAGGAAATGGTACTTAAGTGTGTTTATTTTGATATTTCAGTTCTTAAAGGACTTACATAACAACTACAAGCATATTAGAGGAGTTTTGTGCAAATTTTTAAGACAGGATAAAGTAAGCTAGCAAATTGAGAATGAAATCCAAGCCTTCCTTAGACATCGAATCAACACAGCTTGCTTAAAATAGTAGAAACACAAGCTTTGAATTTTTAGTTGTAAATTTGTATTGGTTCTGTAATATCTTTTGTATAAGATTATGAGAGATTTTATGTGATTTTGCAAAATTTTGTGATAGTTTCATGATGACTCTAGGATCCATTAGGTACAAGTGTTAGTTAGGGAAAGTTAATGTTAAGTGATATGGATTGATGAGTTGTCATGTCAATTAATTAAGTGTGATATTTGGCTTGAGTTTTGGGAATTTACAAGATGTATTTTAATTTAAGAAATTTGTAATTAAGAGTTGATTTGTTTTGGAAATCAAGGATATATAGATTTTTGGATAAGGATTGGAATTTGTTTAATCTATTTTCTAGCTAAATTCAATTATTACTCTATTACTCTAATTTACTATACTACTTAATTTAATTTCTTAAATTATTTAATTCACTTGCCAAATGAATTTTTAAATTAAAGTTCAAAGTCAAATTTATCCCTGATTATATTTGGAAAGTAAAGAATATGGAATAGAAGTAAATTAGGTGGGTACTTTATTATTAATTGCAAAAATGTCATCAATTCTTGACTTATTCAATTTTATTTATTCTTTTAATTTAGCAAAACTAAATTGTACTATATAATTTAGCATTTATTTAATTAGCTAAATTATCTTATTTGTGATTAATTACTCAAGTATAATTTAAGGTTCAAATTTACCTATATTTTCACATTAATTAATACTACTTTCTTAATTTGACTTGTTGAAAATTTAGGGTATTTTAGAAAAATATCAAGAAAATCAAATATCACACATATCAATACAACACAAACAAGATACAAGAAATAGAGAAAAGATACATATGAAACATAAGAAATCAAAGGTATACATATGAGACATTGAAAGACAACACGCAAAGGCTTAGCCACACATAAGAATTCCAATTAATGGTTGGATACGTTTTCCTTAAGACCAGCTTTGGCTTCTCTTCATCTTTTGGGTCTCATGAGAGAGCTCCTGCTTTGGGGTGTCTTGTGATTCTCTCTCAATACCTGAATGAGAGAGTAGCTCATATATGAGTGATGAATTCTCCTCCCATTGTCAGGTGATTTGCGTGGGCGTATGTGTCATTCGATGGAGCTGCATATACCATGAATTCTGACAAAAAATTAGCCAATACCTCACAAATAGTATCAGGGTCCTTGGCATCTTCTATAAGTTGCATTCCAAGCCGCGCTCCCCTATCTATTACTGTTCTACCCTCTCCTTGACTGTATATATCTATAAGTTCTCTTATTCTATCTCCCAAGTTACTGCATTTTCTGAAGGCATCACGAGCCTCGCTTATCACTTGATCAAACACATTCTCCGTGACATAAGGATCGTCTGGTAGCAATCTCAGAGCAAAAGCAACCAAGTAAGCAAGATACTTGGATAGACTGGTTGCTGTCATAAAATTCTCAAGAATTCCTGTATATAACTTCACGAGAAATTTATATTGGCACATGGTAGTGGCGATGTGGCAGACCATTATGACTTGAGTTTGTGTCTCAAGATCACATGCCCATAAGAGCATTGACATGCTATTACATCTCAAAGAAGCTTTTCCATTCTCCAATTTGGTGCCGTTGGTCACTACAGATTTAATAACTGCAGACTTCACCTCTTTTGATAACTCTATTGGAGTGCTCTCAATTTGTCCTTGCTTCTCCTGGTCTACAAACATAGCAGTAACAAAATTATATAATAGCCATGAGGGAGAATGGCCATATGATTTTAGAAGGCAATACTGATGTAATTTTCTTTCCCATGGTTTTAGAGTAGGGATATGACAAATGACTTCATTCAGCTTTTGGTAATAATTGTTCTTTTGGCATTATTCATTGTATACATAACGGTTTATAAACCCAACTCCTCCAAAATGAGGATTGTAGTTATCACCACAAAGGTTATCAAGACATCAATGCTTATCCCAAATGACGTGTTGAGCAGCCCGTTCTCTTCAGGTTTTCGATGGTGCAATATAGTTGATGCAACAATACAAGAACCAACGCACGTGAACACAAGGTTTACGAACTTCAGAAACCCAAATGGATTGAAAACTGGATATTTGGTGTAAAATCTATGAAAAGCAAAATCAAGTTCTACCTCAATGATTCTAAATGCTCGCTCATGGCTATTTTCCATTACCCTCTGAAACAACTTCCATGACTTCCGACAAACTTCTTGGGGAATGGAATGGCCTGTGAATCTGCTAAGCGAGATGTAAGAGAGTGCAAAGGAAAGAGAAAGGTCCTTGAGACGGTGATCCTGGTATTCTGCAGTCAAAAGCTGTCCTTGGCATTGCCAGACCTTTTCAACAGTGATGACTTTAGGATCTCCCATTCGAAATACAAATTTGTTATAGTTTGGAGTATCCAACCTTATTAACTTCTTCTTCCAAAACAACGCCAACAGGAGGATAATAAATTCTTTAAAATCCGTCATTCTGACTACCACGTAGTCGTATCCTTTCATAGTAGTCATGTCTACTTCATCTTGGTAGATCTTGAGATGATCACTTGTCACATAATGCCTAACCAATGCGTCGCTCAGTTCAAACGCATTACTCGCCAAAAATGATGCCAATGCGCGTTCACTAACCTTCACGAACATTACAAAGCAACGACACCTTATTGCAATCACTGGAATAGAAGCCTCAGCATACAATGTTACTAACATTGCTAACGCCACCATCTTAATCAAAAGTTGCCAGCTGTATCTTTTCCATTGCTTATTGTCTTCAAGATTGTAAGCAGAGATTGAGTCAGCACTTCCAAGTAACATGATTAAGAATGTGCCCCAGATAGGAAAGAGTTGGTTCTTAAATAGCGCTGCATTCATCAAACCAATCGTGTACGTGATCAGGTAAGGTGGTGTGGTATAAGCTATCCAAAGGATCACTCGGAACTTCTTGTTGTTGCATCGCCGTTGGTGTCCCCCAAGTGCAACTAGGAATTTCAACAAGAAGGCTGCAAAGCATACCAATAACTCTATTTGTGCTAGCCTCATGTTAGGAGAATGAAGTATATTCATTAAGTCACCGGTGACACTTGGATTTATTGTATCCAATTTTTGGCTTATCCTAGCACCTCTCATTTTTTTAATGCAGATATATGTTCCTCAGGTTTAGCTTGTCAAAATGTAGACAACATCAAATATATATATATATATATATATATAGACACATACAACACCTTGAACATTAATTAAGGTGTATTTTTATGGACATAGCATGTGAATTTGTTATAATATTGGAATAAAGCATAGAGAAGTTAAAGTCCTTTTTCCTTTTAAAATGAAGTATATATTTATATATGCTGCTAACTTTTATCATACCAATGTACTAAAGATGGAAACCTAAGAGGCATTTCTGAATATACCTAACCCCTATGTGCACTCAACATGTCTATTTCAGGTGAACATGTTTGTTGTAAGGATCCACAAGTCGCCAAATCATGAAAAAGAAAAAGGAAAAAAAAATTCCCCATTTTCAACGATTAATGTAACAAATATGTAAAAATTTTAAACCAAGAACTTTATGTGTGCACTTAGAGTGGACATTTAATTTGTGGTTGTAAATATATATTAAGGTGGCAAATAAAATAAAAAAGTATGATATTAGTGTGTCTTGTGGACTCCACGCAATCATGTGCTTCTCCGGTTTAGCTTGTCTGAATATATGAGACGATAGCTATTATGTAAGTATACAATAACGTGAACATTAGATTTTGTCTTTTATGAACATAGCATGCCGAATCGTATAAAGAAATTGAAGCTCTTTTCCTTTTCCAAGTGAACTATCTAGATGTTTTGGTAAAAAGAACTGTAATATATTCTGCTCAATATATATATATATATATATTGCTGCTAACTTTAATGAAACCACTTCCACCCTTATGTCACTTTCACAAAGTGAGATTGCAGTGCTTTTTTTTTCCCCGCTTGTTGCCAACTATTAGAAAAAGAGGAGGGAGAGGATTGGGTGGGGACTAAAAGTTGACATAAGGGTATATGTTTCAGTGCTTTTACATTTAACTGACCTTTGATTTGATTTGATTTGATTTTTTTTTTTGGCCCCCCGCAAATTCATGATCTCTATTTTATTGCGTCAAGCTGCAATACACATGTGACTTTAGATAAAACTTAAATCACAAAATTAAAAAAATTGTATGATAAAGTCTGGATTTTAATTTTCGGTCCAATTTCTTTTAATCCAATTTACATTAAACCCTAACTCATTTGACATAAACTCTTAACTCAGAATTAAAGGAAAGTTTTAATTTAAAAAAGAAAAAATAAGAGTTGCCACTTGACCAAAGTCGGAAAAAAAAAAAAATCAAATTAAGACCAATGGAGAGATTGATCTTAATCTAGCTGCTAATCCGCAAAAAATTATTTTGAGAAAACAAATACTAGAAATTCACAAAACCAAGTCTATCATATTAAAACCAATCGGTTAGCACTTTTAACCTTCTAATTATATATTGTTCCCTAAATGTCCTAAATTGCATTATTATGTGATATTTACAAAAAAGAATTTACCAATGTTATCAAGATTTACAAATTAGCCAATTTTATTAAATTTTACAAAAAGGCAACTAATATTTACATATAATACAAATATAGCAATATTTAGATCAATTTTACAAAATATAAGCTTTTACCTTTTTTAAGTCGCTTGTTAGGTGGCTATATACCTGCTATTCGGGATCAAATAACAGTAGTTCATTTAAGAAAAAATTTCCTATACTAGTTATTTTTAATTTTAAAATTCTTCTCTTTAAATTCATAATTTTAGAAAAATTGACTTTTTTTCTGTGAACCCTAATCTCATTCATTTTAATTTTTGCAATTTCACAAAAATTTGGATTTTCTAAGTGACAAAAGAGTTTTGAATAACAAGTTATAATCATACATCATATCATACATGCTAATTCAACCTATATGTTATCACAAATCAAATCATCAAAAGGAATATCGATTTTCAATATGTTAATCAAGACAAACTCACACAATTTTATTCTTACGCATCATCTTAATATCAATTTGAATTTAGGCTATTATGAACATATATAGACATGTGATGATGAAATAAAATATTCACAAGGTTCAATGTTTTAAAAATCATGGACTATCACCTATCCATTACAAATTTAAAATTTTAGAATATCATACATTGACTATTAAAAATCACATATTACACTATTAGAGCAAGACATTAATAAAGCATGTACATCATGGTCTAATCAAAATTTTCATGTCAATAAGATATCAAGAAGGCAAATACATATCAGGGCAACATTCATCATGGTGAATATCAAGAATTTACAAAATAATGCATTACAATATAAAAAAAGGATTTCATATGAACAAATCCAAAATTTTAAGAGTAATTATTAATTTCAAAAAACAAATCCAATCTTTAAAGCATATTATTATATTCATTAATTATACATGTTTTTAAAATTTTCAAGACAATCAATTGATCACAACACACACATAATATTATTGTAGCAGTTTTTTTTTATTATTATTACAATCAGATTTTTATATTATTATCACAATAATCACTATTAATGGACAATTATTGTAATGTTGTTATTATTGCTTACTAATTATAATTATAATTTTATAATCATTATAATTATAATCAAATAAATTTCAAAAGAAAAAGAAAAAAAAGGAGGGAAAGGGAACTTACCTGACGTGCACGAAGAAACAGAGGGCGACGGTGGGTTGGGTTTGACGACCGGTGTGGTCTATGGATGGTGGTCGGACTGGGAGAATTGAGGACGCCGATGACTCCTATGGGTCTGATTTCATGCAAAAAACACCAGAAGGTGGTGTTTTGATGCTTTTAGGGCGGCGGCGACACGTCAGACTTTGACGACTTAGTTTTGCTGGCTGTTGTCCCGACCCAAGGCTACTTCCCTATGAATTCTAACCCACTGAAACTTCCTGCACCATCTAATTTCCTCAACTCAGCCTGAATAGTCACGAATCAGAGAATTAAAATTGGAAACCCTAATTTTCAATCTAGAACACGAATTCAAACTAAAAGCGAATTTAGGGCAAACTATCCTAGAGTTTAGTTATAGCATATTTACATTACCCGGGGTCTCAATTTCATTTAAGAAATTTCTTAATTTCACCTCGAAATCTAGGATTTACGAGCTATCTTTAGTACGAAATTTGAGTTTCTACCAAATTTCAAGGTGATTTTCTAACTAAACTAGATACATACTACTCATATAATGTTAAGAAGCTTCCCATATCTTCTAACTTACTCGAAAAAAGCCAATTTTGACAGATATCATGTTTTTTTTTTGGAAAGCAAAATATTGAGTTTTACCAAATTTCAAGCTTCAATTTAATCTAGTAAATGTTCACAAAATCCTATAAATTTGGTATTGATTAAAAGCCCTCTATGTCTAGTTTGCAAATTTTCCATCAATTTAGTAAAATTGCAAACGAAATTGGGTAAAAAATGATCGTGAAGTAACCCGACCTGGCTTGTTCTACCGGTAAAAAATGGTCACAAAATCCTACAAATTTGGTATCAATTTAATTTTTTTAAGTTTAATTTCGAGCTTATGACTTAGGATTAATTTTTCCTAATTAAATAAATCCCAGATCAAGTATATGATAAAAAATCGCATTAAACTCAAATAATTTTTAAAGGCTTATAAAATTGAAATTTTTATGCCATTTTCATACTTGAAAATATTAAATTGTTGAATTTTAAGTTAACAAATATTTTTTTATCATATATTAAAATATATGATAATTCATATTTATATATTTTTAATCTTAATTGAGCAAAAATAGGTGTCTAGAGCTGCTCCTCTTTGTGGTGAGGTTTGTCAAAAACTTATCACCAAGAAGAAAGAGACCTCATTTTTGCTTTTATGAGTTTAGCAACTTATTTGCTAGTTTGAATCCATTGGCGTTTGTGATCAATTTCTCATGGGTGTTCCTTCAATTAATTGATATTGAATTTGATCTTGCCCCTTAGATTTAAGTTGGTACTTCTTGAGTTTGCTTTTTCTAAACTATAACTTCATGAACTAGCTTGATCTAACATGAAACAAGATAGAGACAACTCTTTCGAGTTCATTAGATAATGTTATTATAGACAAGTGATCATGAAGATAGTGCTTTTTTAGAAAATGATCCTAAGAGACATGTCAGATGTCGCTTTTGCAAGCAAGTGATCCTAATACTGTTTTGGATGGCTCTCCTCTGAGCATGCAGTCTTAATACTATGTTGGATGGCTCTCCTACAAGCATGCAACCCTAAATCAATGATAGTGCCCTTTCAAGCAAACGACCATAATACTATGTTGGATAGCACTACTACGAGCAAGCAACCTTAGAGATAGGACAATACTCCTTCGGGCAAACAATCCTACTAATGTGTAGGATAGTGCTTTAATGAGCAAGAGACCCTAAACCATATATAGTGTTCCTTCTAGCAAATGACCTTCATACTATAATGGATAGTGTTCCTACAAGAAAGAGACCCTAAAGCTAGGAAAGTGCTCATTCAAGCAAACAATCATAATACTAAGGACTTAGTGACGGTGCTTTAGTGAGCAAGCAATCTACTTATGGCTAAGGGATGATTGAATGCTTTTGAGAATTATGAAATCTGTTAGATGAAAATATTTTGGATGGAAGGAGTTTCTTTGAAAAATTTTCTCAAGCATTTGGGTTGATGCCCTCATCACAAAAATCAATTTTCTAACAAGTGAGGAGTCTCATGGACTTCAAAATTGCAAACGAGCAATAGCTTTTCCCCCATTTGTTTTTCATTCATTCATTTCTTCCCTTAATAAGCATCTCTTGTCAACTTGTTTTCATTTTTAGGGGCACCTATCTTTTTGGGTAATGACTATCTGATTTTAAGGCAAATGAATTCTTATACCCTTATTGATGATTCGTAAGACTCGTATCACTTTTCTTGATCTTGAATTGGATATTTTATTCTTGATGTATTTAGTAAAAGATGACTTCCTCACACTCTCTTAGGCCTATTTTCATGTATGACTCAAATTCAAGAAATTATGGTCCAATTTGTAAACGATACGCTTTGGTCAATTTACCAAGTTTTTTCTTAGGTTGTAACTTAAGCTTTTAGTCATTAGCTATTTTAAAAAGATGTTATATATAGGCTATTTTAAAAAGATGTTACATTCCTATCTTCTTGGGTTTATAAGTCTAGAAAACGTAAGGAAAACTAAAAATGGGCTTATTTCTTGTTTCAAGAGTGTTAATAAATCAATTTACATAGGTAGATAAGCCTTTATAGGGCAATTTTGTAGATGGGCTCATATGCCATAGACTTAGGATCATAATGTTGGGTTTCAGGTGTTTGTTGGCTTTGAGCATGCATGTATGTCCATTTTGGGCTTTTAGGCCTTGAATAGGTGATTTTCACCTTTGGACAGGTGCTCCCATTTTTGGTGATTTAGTTCCTTAAACAAGTGTCTCCCCATTTTTGGTTTTAGGCATATACACTTTGATTGAGCATCTTCTATTTTCTTTCTCTTGCCTTTTCTTTTTCTCTATCTCTCTTTTTGTTTTGCTTTTTTTTTTCCTTTTTTCTTTTTTGTTTTTTTCAACGAGCTCAGAGTGATCTTTATTTGATTCATTTTCACTAGAAAGATTGAAGGGTTGAATAGGGGCGATCATAATTCAGTTAACCGATCCATAATCATTTTTTTAGAAAACAAACCGAAATGATTAGTTTTTTAATATCTTAATTAAAAAATTGTCTAATGGTTAACCGTTTTTCAATTAATTTTTTCAATTTTTTTTAAACATTTAATATAATGATTAACCAAAAATTGTAGTTAATCGAAATTTCAGTAATAACCATAAAAAACCCTTTTATTTCATAATTACATTAAAAATCTTCAAATTAACTAGTCCTATGGTATAATTACATTCAAAAATTGTAAATCAACAAATCAAATAATAATAAAACCAACAAAGTAAGAACATAAGTTTAATTCTACTCCATAAGGCTTAAAATTCAATATCAATATTACTCATTAAAGATTTATGTCTTCTCCTTATTCTAAATTATAATATAATAATTAAAAGATTATTTAAAATATTAATTTATATATATATATGCACATATATAATTTGAACCACAACCATCAGTTTTTGTTGGTTATAAACCAAAACCCAAACCGAAATCAGAAACCAAAAAAATTAAAAACTCTAACCCTAAACCTAAACCTAAACCTAAACCGATAGATTGGTTAATCATTTTTTCGGGTTGGTTTTCCAGTTTCAGTTTAGTTTTTTTATTTCATCAGTTTTTTTCCACACTCTTAGGATTACATCGTATGGATGACGTATTAAAGTAGAGGCTTTCTTAACCTTAAAGAAAATGACTTATTAGTATCAATTGATCACCCTTGAATTGGTGTGACTAGGGTAAGTTAGTTCATCCTTTTACTCCATGTTAAGGACTTTAACCTCCTTATTACCCCATCATAGTGTGCCTCATTACATGATGGTTCTTGATAGGGTTCATATTTTTTAAAACTTCCTTAAATAGCTTAAAAGGTTTAGTAAGGAGTAATTGTATTTTAGGATGTCAAAATGAATGCTTGGTATTTTTAACTTGCGTACTAAGTCCAAAACGGATGGAATGGGTCCTATACCTAACTTTAATGTCCCTCAATTCTCGAATGTTTAAAGGTTAGTGTTTAGGATTTGGTTACCTCTTTTCATCCTAAAATTTTCAAGCAATAATATACCTATTTTATGCAGGGATGTGTTTATTTACTATTGTTTACCCCTTGAATAATTTAATGCTTTCAAATTGCCCTATTCACGTAGGATCAATAAAAGAGATGTTTGCAACTCTAATTAAGAGAAAAGACAAAGAATGTATTTTATTTAAGTCACTCATTTTCATTATAAAGACAATCACTAATTCACTTTCTTTATTTCAATTGATCCCCTTGCAACATCCTTACCTCTATAGACATTAGCCCTTGGCCTATAAATTCAATTGTTGCAGGTGATGCATTACTTTTTTAGATGGTAAAAGTAAACTCTCAATGCTTGATGCTAGAAAGGACTTGCTTGGAACTTCTACAAGTGTTGGGAAGGAATTACTACTACTACTAAGCTCGAAACACTCCAAAAGATGAGGTTGAATGCTCTTGGCATCAATTAGATCTTAGACCTCACTCTTTAACCTTCAACAACTTTCTATGGAAAGTCCCTTTTGACCCATATGGTACTCGCATTATGTATTAGGATCATAGCTTCGTGGTCTATACCCTTCTTTTGGAATCTCGCATGTTATCATATTAATCTTTTTTTAGCTGGCTAAAAACTTAAAACCATTGGAATCTTAAACCATGTGAAATACCTTTGTGATGAGTGACCACACTTGTCTTAGCCCAATGCTTTTGGAATTGGAGGCGTTATCCTTTGCTTCTCCTCTTTTGGCCTATTTTCATTTCCATAGCCTAATGACTCCCCTTAAGTCTCATGAGATGGTCCTTGGTTAGCAACAAGATCCAAATGTTAGACTTTGTCTAGTACATATTTCATAACTCACTATAGGGTTTTGATCCTTTCTACCAATTCTCCAAACATTTATTCTAGAGTCTTGCATGTCCTTTCCCTTTAGAAGATAGGCTCAACTCTTACTTCATCATGAATTTAATCTTTCGTGTGCAAATACACATTTATCCTATATGTATCTCACACTTTCATGTATATTTTTGCACTTTTGAAGTGAAATTCTATTATAATTAGATGAATTGCATGAATGTGGATCAATTGTAGCCAAATGTGCAAAAAGGTATTAAAAACGATCAAAATGATGCTTTCATGGCTTTAAATGGATCATAATTGCTGTCTTGGTTGAGTGCTTCAGTTACGCAAGTGGTTATAGGATTGATGAAATACATCTTTGGATTATTTTTTGCTTAAACAAGTGAAAAACATCAAAATAGAACCATTAAGGAGCATGTGTGTTATTTACATTTTGCACTTCAAGTAAAAACATAACGTGGAGTTCCAAACCTTAAATATCTAATGTGTTGATTTGAGATATTGATCTGTGTGAATTCCCAGTGCAGTATATGGAGCTTCTAGCTATAGATTCCAAATTATAGGAATTAAGATTGAATTGTCTTAGATGAGCTATTGTCAACAGACCATAACTAATCTCAGCTTTACACGATTAGAATTGTGATAGTAGCAACAATATTTTCGAGCACCACATTCTAATTCATAGTAGAACCAAGCTGCTGATGAGTTGCTACATCGACTAGCTAGAGCTCCTTGCCGAACATGCCAACCTGATACATAGCTGATTACAACAACAAGCTCTCAAGTGTCTTCGACTAGCCTCCGACATGATATGTTTTTCCAAGATGCTGTAAGACATCCAATGGGAGCACCCCTATATTGAGCAATCGAGCTAAACTAGATTCCAAACGAGCAATAGCTAAATATAATGGCAAGCACCTATGTTCCTAAGCAGCAGTCAGACACACTCCACATGACAAGATCCGATTACACATCAGTAGGTCTTCTACCGAGCAAGTTCCAAGCAAACCTAAATCAACCAAGCTTGAGCGATGCTAATTGAACTCCGTCTTGTCATGCCATACCCATCGACCTGATCTTCATCCAAATGTCAAGCTCCATCAACATCAAATCAGATCAGCAACTGTGCTTCATGATGATGCAAATGAGATAGCCGACACATTTTTGGATAAGTTAGAGATATCCAAAACGCGAATCAAGAGGCCGAGGAATAAGGCTACCAGCCTTAAAGGCCAGCCTTGATGGAGCCAATCCACGCTGGCAACTAAGCCGGTGTTGTAAGCTTGAAAGTTGCTAACGTACTAGCAAGGCCGCTGGTCAAGGCCGCATGATGCATGCATTTTCAAAGCTGCCAGCTTTGTTTTCAACCGATCTTATGTCTTTTATTTCATTTTTAGGGTTTGTGTAATCACATAAATAGCTTTGGAAAACCTAGCTTATGATTTAGAACATTTTTATCATATTTGAAACCCTATTTGAGAGCATTTCTCAATAAAGTTGCAATCATTTGCATCGTGTCCTTGAAATCAATTGTTGTTATTGATTTCTATTTTCTTTACGCTTTCCATCCTGCGTTAGAATTAGTATCAAAGCAAGGTTAGAATCCTCCGAAGATGTCTTTAGGCAAAGGTGTTGATAGCAATCGTACTCATGGCGGTATCCATGATACGGAAGTTCAAGGGGAGGTTCTTGGGGTGACAAATGAAGCCATGGATCAAAGAATTCGGCTGATTGAAGATCATCTTGAAGAGTTGGTCCAACATTTTGACGCACTACTAGAGGTTGTCAATGGAGGTAGGGAGGTTAGTAGGAGACGATTGGGGTAAGAGAAGCCTTTGGAGGTCCAACTAATAGACCTGTCACTGCGAATCGATGGGCATAAATTTTTTATGAGGAATTTGAGGAGGAAGATGAGTTTTTGCCTAATATGAGGCAGCCGCGAAGGAGAGGTGGTGAAGATAGGGGGTCGATACTAGAGAAACTATTATGGCTATGATCAAGGTGAAGGTGGAGACTTCCAAGTGAAGGTAGACATTCTTTTCTTTAATGGTAGTATGAATATAGAGGAATTTTTAGATTGGGTGGCAGATGTAGATCGATTCTTTAAACACATGGAAGTACCGAAGGATTCAAGGGTTAGATTAATGGTTGTGAAGACCTAGTTCTGGATGAAACAGTTGCTTCAACGGGGTTTTTTGCCTCTTGACTATGAGCAGATTCTCTTTCAGCAATACCAACAAAGTCGCTAAGGTTAGCGATCTATCCATGACTATATGGTGGAGTTTATGAGATTGGCTGAGAGGAATGATTTAAGAGAAAGTGAAGGACAATAGGTGGCTAAGTATATTAATGGGTTAAAATTACAAGTTAGGGATAAGATTGGAGTTAATGTTATGAGGAGTTTGAATGAGGCAAAGAATATGGCATTGAGGCATGAGATGATGATCCAGGATAAGAGTAGCTACGTTGATGGAGGAAATAGGAGATATGGAGTTGAGGGTATAGGTAGTAGCAGATCCACGATTGAGAAAAATAAAGGTCATGAGGAGAAGCAAAATGTGAGTAATGAAAAAAAGGGATGACAAAGCTGCTGGTGAACGCCTATTGAGACTAAAGATGTCCTAAAGTAGAACAACCCTTATGCAAAGCCTATGTGGGGCAAATGCTTTCGCTGTAATAACCCTGGACACAAGTCAAATGAATACTCGAACAGGAAGAATGTGAATATTGTAGAGCGGGATGAGGAAGAAGAGGTATGCGAACCTGATAGGGATGATGTTTATGTGATTAGAAAGATGATGTTGGCACCTAAACAAGAGGATGATACTCAACGACATCAATTATTTCACACTCGATGTACTATTGGTGGAAGGGTGTTTGACTTGATTGTGGATAGTGGGAGTTGTGAGAATATAATTAGTAAAACAGTTGTCAACCAATTGCAGCTTCCTGTTAAGAAACATCCTAATCCATATGCTATTGGATGGATGAAGTTTGCTGAGAGGATAGAGGTGAAAGAGAGGTGTCGAGTAAAATTTTCTGTTGGAAAATACTAGGATGAGGTCTATTGTGACATTGTAGACATAGATGCTTGTCATGTGTTGTTTGGGCAACCCTGGCAATACGATGTGAATGCACAACACGCTAGGAAAAAAACTTATATAGGCTAGAGAAGGGGGGTATGAAGTATACCTTGCTACCCTTTAAGGTGGTAAGCCGTTCTAAAGCTGCTAAGGCTGAGACACGATCCTTCCTGACCATTACTTAATCAGGAAAGGAGATGGAGGAGACTATTAAAGAGTCTACGTTGGTATATGCATTAGTTGTAAAGAATGTTATGAAGTAGAGGAGGAGAGTAGTAATGAGGTGCCAGAGTATGTGAAGGAAGTGTTGGAAGAGTTTCAGGAAGTGGTGCCTAAACAAAACTATTGCAGTTGTGTCCGCTATATATCATTAGCCCTAGTTGAGGAGAGATGTGGGGAAGATTGTGCAGAGATACTATGTTTGTCAAACTTCCAAAGTACAGTCTTAGAATACTAGGCTATATATGCCATTACTAGTGCCTAAGAATATCTAGGAGGACTTGTCCATGAACTTTATATTGGGTGTGCCTCATACCCAATGGGGTGCTAACTCTGTTTTTGTTGTTGTAGACAGGTTTTCTAAGATGGCTCACTTCATACCATGCAGGAAAACTGCTAATGCTCAATCTATTGCTAGACTATTTTTCGAAGAAATTGTACGCCTTCATGGGGATCCAAAATCCATCACTTTAGACAGTGATACCAAATTCTTGAGTTATTTCTAAAAAACACTTTAGCTCATGTTCGACTCATCATTGAAATACAATAGTACGAATCATCCACAGATAGATGGACAAACTAAAGTTATCAACGGGACCCTTAGTAATATGATCAAAAGCATTTGTGGAGAAAATCGAAGGTTGTGGGACTTATCTCTAGCTCAAGCGGAGCTTGCCTATAATAGTTCAGTCCACAGGGCCATTAGGAGATCTCTATTCTCTTTGTATACACTAAGACACCGCAACACATCGTAGATTTGATAAAGTTACCAAGAACATTAAAGTTCAATACACCAGCTAAACATATGGCAGAAAATTGGCAGACTACTACAACTGAAATTAAAGAGAAGATTGAGAAAGCTAATGCCAAGCACAAAGCGAGTGCAGACAAGCATCGAAGGCAACAGTTATTCTCAGTAGGAGATCAGGTGATGGTATTTCTTAGGAAGGAGCGATTTCCAATTAGGAAGTACAGCAAATTGCAACCACAAAAGTATGGGCCATATCAAATAGCGAGGAAGATCAACGACAATGCATATATAGTTGGACTTCCTGATAGTATGGGAATCTCAAAGATGTTTAATGTTATTGATTTATTTCTTTTCCATCCTAATGATGTACCTTTGTATCCAGATGAGAACTTGGCATTGAGTTCTTTGTAAGTGGGAGAGAATGATGCAAATGAGATAGCCAACACATTTTTTGACAAGTTAAAGATGTCTAAGACGCGAATCAAGATGTCGATGAACAAAGATGCCGGCCTTAAAGGTCGGCTTTGATGGAGCCAATCCACACTGTCAACTAAGCTGGCAGCGTGAGCTTGAAAGCCACCGACGTACTAGGAAGGCTACTGGCATAAGCCGCACGATGTGTGCATTTTCAAAGCTACTAACTTTGTTTTTAACCAACTTTATGATGCGTGCTCAGCACGGATCTTAAATTTCCCGGACTCTAAGAATCAAAAAGGCGGACCTTGACCCGATGAAATATTCAGATCTGAATCTGAGACTCCATGAACCTTGGTATAATTAGCTGGAATTGACCTTGACCCTATGGTTGAGTAACCCAAAGAACCTTGATATGATAATCGCGACCCTGTTGGATATACCTACCGAACCTTGGTATAATGATGAATTCAACAAGAATTCAAATTCTTGAAGAAATTCCAAGTTCTCAAAAGAACTCAAAGAGAAAGGATTTCTCTCAAATTATATTTGACAAAGAAAAATGTATTCTGTAATCTGAATTCTATCTCCCATACTAGCCTTAATATATAGGCTATTACAGGCAGTTACGTAACTGAAAAAATCATAATTGTGGCAGTTACGTAACTGAGAAATAAAAACATAATTGTGGCAGTTATGTAACTAATAACGTAACTGAAAAAAAAAACCATAATTGTGGCAGTTACTTAACTGATAACATAACTAAAAACATAATTATAATTAATCCCTACATTATTAAAAAATAGAAATTCGAAAAGACAAAAATTAAATGAAGGCCGACGGCATTGGTCTTTGCATTGGCGGTGTTGAACCCAAAACAGACAGCTCTTGACTGATTTCCATTGGTGATGTTGTATTATCCTTCTGGGTTGCGAAAATGATAGTAAGAGCCCTCATTTTTTGTTCTAAATCGACGTTGGTGAACTTGGAGTGATCTTTAACAAATTTTTGCACAAATCCTTGAAATCTTTCCTGAAGCTTCTTGGCTCTATTTCGTGTAATCATTCCTTCAGGAACTTGAATTTGTTGAGGCGAACTTGGTGCAATTGTACATTCATCATTCCCCCTCTCTTCAAAAGGATTCGTCCTCGAATCGTCTTCACCTACATCAAAAGGACTTAAATAAAAACATTGAAAGTAGCACTTACATTATACTCACCTGGTAAATCTAATTTGTAGGCATTATCATTGATCTTTTCAATGACTTGAAATGGTCCATCGCCTCTAGGCTCTAGCTTTGATTTCCTTTGAGATGGAAATCTCTCTTTCCTTAAGTGCACCCACACCCAATCACCTGGTTCAAAGGTGATCTTTTTCCTGCCCTTGTTAGCTTGTTGAGCGTATTGCTCATTTTTCTTTTCAATTCTCTGTCGCACCTGTTCATGCAATTTCTTGATAGTTTCTGCCTTCTTCTTACCATCCAAGCTAGTTCTTTCATTAACTGGTAAAGGTAATAAATCTAAAGGAGTTAATGGATTAAAACCATAAACAACTTCAAATGGAGAAAAACCAGTAGTAGAATGAACAGTGCGATTATATGCAAATTCAACAAATGGTAAACAATCTTCCCAAGACTTCAAATTCTTTTGAATTACAGCTCTTAGCAAAGTCGTCATTGTCCTATTTACTACTTCAGTTTGTCCATCAGTTTGTGGATGACCAGCAGTAGAAAATAATAGCTTAGTTCCCATTTTGCTCCACAAAACTCTCCAAAAATGGCTCAAAAACTTGACATCTCATCACTTACAATGCTTTTAGGCACTCCATGTAACCTAACAATTTCCTTAAAGAACAAGTCAGCAATATGAGATGCATTGTCAGTTTTATAACAAGCAATAAAGTGTGCCATTTTTGAAAATCTATCAACAACAACGAAAATTGAGTCACAACCCCTCTTAGACCTAGGTAAACCCAAAACAAAATCCATAGAAATATCATTCCATGGCTCACTAGGAACAGGTAAAGGGGTATACAATCCATGAGGCATCACCTTAGATTTGGCCTTTTTGCAAGTAACACATCTACTACAAATCCTTTCTACGTCCCTTCTCATATGAGGCCAATAAAAATGTTCATTTAAAATATCTAAGGTTTTAGTTACACCAAAATGCCCCATTAATCCTCCACTATGAGATTCTCTAACAAGTAATTCTCTTATTGAACATTGAGGAATACACAATTTTCCCTCTCTAAACAAAAATCCCTCATGTCTATAAAACTTGTTAAAAGCTCCCTCTTCACAAACAGCAAAAACAGTAGCAAAATCAGGATCAGTAGCATACAACTCTTTAACATGCTCAAAACCTAGCAACTTTGCATTAAGAGTTGATAGAAGAACATACCTACGTGATAATGCATCAGCAACCACATTTTCTTTACCTTGCTTGTAGTTGATCACATAGGGAAAAGTCTCAATAAACTCCATCCATCTAGCATGTCTCCTATTTAATTTCCCTTGTCCTTTCAAATGCTTCAGTGATTCATGATCTGTATGGATGACAAATTCCTTTGGCCACAAATAGTGTTGCCAAGTCTCCAATGCTCTCACCAATGCATATAGCTCCTTGTCATAAGTAGGATAGCTCAATGGTGCTCCATTTAGCTTTTCACTGAAATATGCTATTGGCTTGCCCTCCTGCATTAGTACAGCTCCAATGCCAATGCCAGATGCATCACATTCAATCTCAAAAGCCCTGGAAAAATCAGGTAAAGACAACAAAGGAGCAGAACATAATTTTTCTTTAAGCAAATTAAAAGCTTTTTCCTGTGCTTCACCCCATTTAAATCCAATAGATTTTTTTACAACTTCAGTCAATGGTGCTGCTAAAGTGCTAAAGTCTTTTACAAAGCGTCTATAAAAACTAGCAAGGCCATGAAAACTCCTTACCTCAGTGATGCTGGTAGGAGTAGGCCAATCCTTGATTGCCTTAATTTTCTCCTCATCTACTTCTATGCCTCTAGCACTGACCATAAATCCTAAGAATACAACTTTGTCCATACAAAAAGTACATTTTTTAAGATTAGCATATAAATGCTCTTTTTTCAAAACAGACAGTACACTCCTCAAATGATTCACATGCTCTTCTAAATTTTTGCTGTAGATTAAAATGTCATCAAAGTACACTACAACAAATTTTCCTATGAAAGGACGCATGACATGATTCATTAATCTCATGAATGTACTTGGTGCATTAGTTAGTCCAAAAGGCATGACTAACCATTCATAAAGGCCCAACTTGGTTTTAAAAGCAGTTTTCCATTCATCCCCTTCTTTCATTCTAATTTGATGGTAACCACTTTTAAGATCAATTTTAGAAAATAGACAAGAACCATGCAATTCATCAAGCATATCATCTAACCTAGGAATAGGATGACGATACTTTACCGTGATCTTATTAATAGCTCTACAATCTACACACATTCTCCAGGTTCCGTCTTTCTTGGGCACAAGCAATACTGGCACAGCACAAGGACTCATGCTTTCACGAACAAACCCTTTTGCCAATAACTCCTCTACTTGCCTTTGGATCTCTTTAGTCTCTTCAGGACTGCTCCTATAGGCTGGTCTATTTGGAATAGAAGCTCCTGGTATGAAGTCTATTTGGTGTTCTATTCCTCTGATTGGTGGCAACCCTTCAGGAATCTCTTCAGGAAACATATCTTCATACTCCTGTAAAAGAGACACAACAGAACTAGGCAAATTTGAGTCAAGATCATTAGTAGAAAACATGATCTCCTTATACATAAGTACAATTAAAGATCTTTTCTCATTTACAACACTCTTGATCTCACTTTTAGTGGCATAACAATTTAATTGTTTCTTCTTCTCACTCTCTCCTTTTTTTCACTAGCCACTTTGTTTTTCCTCTCTGTCACTCGTGTATCATTCTCACTAGCTCTCGTGTTTTCTCTCTTTTTCTCATTAGCTCTTAACATGTCATCTTCCTGTTTCAATTTCTTTTGATCTTCTTGAACTTGTTGGGGTGTCAAAGGCTTCAAGTAAAATGTCTTCCCATTTTGTCTCACTATGAAACGATTTGAACGCCCTTCATGAGTAACATTCCTGTCAAATTGCCATGGTCTACCAAACAATATATGGCAGGCATTCATAGGCACTATATCACATAATACTTCATCCTTATAGTTTCCCAAAGCAATCATTAAATTTACCTACTTATTCACTTTCACTTCTCCAGAGTCATTCAACCACTGCAACTTCTAAGGCTTAGGATGTTTCAATGTGGGCAGTTTAAGCAATTCTACTAGATTAGTACTTACCACATTGGCACAACTACCACCATCAATGATTAAACTGCAAGCCTTGTCTTTCACCACAACTCGAGTATGGAAAATGTTTTCCCTTTGCTGCTCAAGATCTCCCTCTTCTACCTGCTGTGTACTCAAAGTACGTCTGATAACTAATGATACGTTTGAAGCATCTACCTCCTCAATATCTATAACATCTTCTAATTCAGGCACCTCATCATCATCTCCTTCACTTTCACTAGCTGTTTTATACTCATCACTTCCCAAAGCAATCATAGCTTTCTTGTTAGGACACTGGGAAGCTATATGACCAACACCATTGCACCTAAAACAACGAATTTTACTCAAACCAGATTGAGATTCAGATTTACCTTTGGATTTGCTAGAAGGCTCCTCTTTTGAAATAGCTTGAATAAATTTTTCTTTCTTATTCTTCTTATCCTCCTTCTTCCATTTGTTCTTCCATGGAGTAGAAGAAGAACCTGCAAAATTATATTTCTCCTTCCTTAAGCTGGCTCTCAACTTTCAAGGCCATCTGATACATTTCATCCAATTCCATATAGTGCTGCAATTCAACCTTGTCTGCAATATTTCTATTCAAACCATTCAAAAATCTTGCCATAGAGGGTTCACTATCCTCTTGGCTATCAAGCTTCATCATGAGTGTCTCCATCTCCATGTAGTACTCTTCAACACTCATATTTCCTTGTGAAAGTTCCTGCAATTGGCAATACATAAGTACAAACCTCTTCCTCATAATCTGCTTAATTCTCGCCAAGTGCTGACTGGATCCTCTAGATTTCTTCTTCTATTAATTGTCAGCTGGTTCCACCATATGCTGGCATATCCACAAAGTTCTACCACGACCAATTTAACTTTCTTTTCCTCAGAATAATTGTGACATGCAAAAATCAGCTCAATCTTACATTCCCATTCTAGATAAGCCTCTGGATCATTCTTGCCCTGAAAAGGAGGAATTTTAAATTTTATAGAATTTAAATCGGTGTCAACTTTCTCACCTCCACTACTAGTGCTGTCTCTTGAGTTATTCTTGCCTCTGAACCTAGCAGGCTTCCTAATTTCCTGTTCATCATCAGAATCAGGATCCTCTCTTGATTTCTTTTGTTCCATGCGATCCATTCACGTGGTAAATCCCTGTAACATTTCAAACATTCTAGCTATATCCTTCTGCACATAGTTACTCTCATCTTCTTCCTTCCTTGGTGGGCTAGACATCTTGCAATTGTTAGAATTTTCAAACAAATAATAGAAACGGAAAGAAAACCTCACTTCACTCCCTCACGTGTATCTCTCACAAAATACAACACTCAACACTCGTATTTTACATAAACTCAAAATACACTTACCACCTTACCTCTCGATCCTTCATCTTATGGTTCTGTATCAAACTTGGATCTCAATTCTTGAATTTTCCTTCTTGTTTTGTTCCTCACAACACCTTAAATTAAGTATATAACAGGATCTAAATTCCACTCAACTAGAAAATAAAGATTTATTCTCAATTTCACTTCTTTTTTTTTACTTGTTTTTTTTTCTTTTCTTTTTTTTTTTTTTTTGCAACTCTTTTCTTGATTTTTTAATTTCCTCTCTTTTTTTTTTTTTTTTACAAAAACCCTAACAACAAATTCAACAACCAAAGAAATAGAAAATAAAATATGAACGAACCAACTTAGGTTTGATGTATCGTTTTAGATTCTCACTAAATTTGGATGATTCCTAGAAAACCAAGGGCTCTGATACCAATCTGATGCGTGCTCAGCACTCATTAAATTTCCCAGAGTCTAAGAATCAAGAAGGCAGACCTTGACCCGATGATAAATTCAGACTTGGATCTGAAACTAACGAACCTTGGTATAATTAGATGGAATGACCTTGACCCTATGGTTGAGTAACCCAAAGAACCTTGATATGATAATCGCGACCCTGTTGGATATACCTACCTAGAACCTTGGTATAAATGAATTCAACAAGAATCAAATCTTGAAGAAATTCTAAGTTCTCAAAAGAACTCAAAGAGAAAGGATTTCTCTCAAATTATATTTGACAAAGAAAAATGTATTCTGTAATCTGAATTCTATCTCCCATACTAGCCTTAATATATAGGCTATTACAATGCAGTTACATAATTGAAAAATCATAATTGTGGCAGTTATGTAACTGAAGAAATAAAAAACATAATTATGGCAGTTACGTAACTAATAACGTAACTGAAAAAAAAAACCATAATTGTGGCAGTTACGTAACTGAAAACATAATTATAATTAATCCCTACATTATTAAAAAATAGAAATTCGAAAAGATGAAAATTAAATGAAGGCCAACAGCATTAGTCTTTGCATTGGCGGTGTTGAACCCAAAACAGACAGCTCTTGACTGATTTCTAGTGGTGATGTTGTATTATCCTTCTGGGTTGCGAAAATGATAGTAAGAGCCCTCATTTTTTGTTCTAAATAGACGTTGGTGAACTTGGAGTGATCTTTAACAAATTTTTGCACAAATCCTTGAAATCTTTCCTGAAGCTTCTTGGCTCTATTTCGTGTAATCATTCCTTCATGAACTTGAATTTGTTGAGGCAAACTTGGTGCAATTGTACATTCATCACTTTATGTCTTTTATTTCGTTTTTAAGGTTTGTGTAATCATATAAATAGCCTTAGAAACCCTAGCATATGATTCAGAACATTTTTATCATATTTGAAACCCTATTTGAGAGCATTTCTCAATAAAGTTGCAATCTTTTGCATCTTGTCTTTGAAATCAATCGTTATTATTGATTTCTGTTTTCTTTACGCTTTCCATCTGTATGACATGATTAGGAACAACAAGGAATACCGAGCTTGCTTCTGGCCAGCCTAATGTTCTGCTTACACCACCAACCTATTGGTCCATCATCTAAGTGCCACTGAGCTGTTGCGTGAGATCCAAGTGCTGACCTGAAGTCTATTCAAGCACCCAAATGAAGAAGTGAGTGCCCACTTTGAAGTGACCAATTAGCAAGCAATAAGTCCAAGCTTCTGTTCACTTAAGCCAAACCAAGACCAGCTCGGATCTAATCTAGACTTAATTTGAGCAGCAAAATAGCGGACCAAGTCGAGCTGCTCTGAGTAGAAATAAACTCCAGATGTCACAGCAACAGCAAACAGTGAGCTAGCATGGGGCAACTTGATTCTATTCATTTATACCAAGCTTCTTGATACAAGTAGCTCATTTACATTTAGACCGACCAAATTTTTACTAAGCTATTGTTGATAACCAACATCACTCAACTTAAGCACTTGAGCAGTCACAATACCACTGTAGCTAATCTCCATGATGAACGTCCAACCTCTAAGCTTGTTGCAGCAGCTTGCTAAGGTCAAACTCCAGTATAGCATATTGAGCTGACTTTACACTCCAAACTCGAGTTCCAGCAACAGTAGATGCTACTCCATACACGACCAACCTGAGCTATAATGTATTCGAGCTGTCAACGAGTAGAAGCACCAAACTGTCTAGAAGAAGAGGAAGATGAAGATAGGGCTTGCCATACTACTTCTTCCCTAACCAGCTGCTACATCTGAGCTCCAACATTCATTGGAGCGAGCAATAGCTTGAGAACAGAGCATGCTCCATGACAGCAGACCAAGCTCAAGCTAGCAACTGACAGCGAGATTAATCCCTACCATCCAGCTTCCAATAGATCTAATAAACCCAATTTATTCCTATTTTATGAATATCAAATTGGACTTTTATTGATCATTTTATTGATAAATATTATGAATTTGGCACTTAAAAATATTAATTTATGCTTTCAGGCCTTTAAAGGAGTCATTTATAAAAAGAAAGCAAAACGGGTCAAAAATGCAAAGTTTGGACCAAAAAGTGGCTAACACAACAAAGATAAGCCATGTCTATCAACCATGTCAAGGAAAAAGAATAATCGAGGTCTAAATCTCAAGTTTTGGAAGGACAAGTTCAGTGACATGACTTGTCACAAACCATGTCAAATTGGAAATTTCACTTTGCAAAGATACGACCAAGACATGACCTGTCGCTAGGCATGTCGTTTTGAAGATTGAAAACAGTCTGTCACATGACTTCGGGACAAGCCATGTCCTAAGTCGTGTCAATGAAGAAAGAAAGACCACAGCAAAGGACACGACTTTAGGACAAGTCATGTCACAGTCGTGTCAATTTCCACGTTAAGAAATTTGTCAGACATGCTCAAGCGACACGACTTGTCCCCAAACACGTCAATTTGATAGTACGCTACTTTTCGAGAAACGGCTTGTTTATTGAATAGTAGCCCCTTATTTATTAAAGTAACGTCTATTGGGCATTAAAGGGGTGCTACTTTTGAAAGCCAAGAGACCCGTAACTTCCCATTTCCTCCATAATAAGCATTCAATTCCATTTATGTAAGAATCATTATAAATTGAAGATGGAGGAAGAATCAAACAAGAAGCAAGAGAGCAAGTATAGAAATTATACACAAGTTCTTCAAGTGTTTAACAACAAGTCAAGACTATCTTGGATTGAAGATCCACAGTTTTGAGCTTCATTTTCTTGGGTGATATCATGAATTTTGGTTTGTTTTTAGAATTTCATGTATTCTCATTAATTACTATGGAAGAGTAAATTTTCAAATCTGGGTTTTATTGAACTCTAATTTTATTTTGTGATGAGGATTTAGGCTTAATAAAAAATTGATGTTCTTTCGTTCAATTGCATGTTCCTTAACTGTTTCTTAAGTTTGTATATCCGGAATGCAAATTTATGCTTGATTTTCATTTAAGCTAATTGAAAGATTGCTTTTATGAATTGATCTATGCAATTGATGAGATTCGTTTGTAATTCTAGACATAGAATAGCAAGAATCTTCTGTGACCATTGAAATTCCAATGAGTTCATGTTCTTAATGCAGGCTTAAGTTTCTATTGATTGAGAAGAAATCCTAATTGATTAACTTAGGTTTAGAAAAATTGATAGATTTGAAAGAATTATCTTTTTGTTTGAGAAACTCAACAGCTTAAGAACTAATTCAAATCTGTAAATTCCAAGGATTCACATGATAAATTAGATGAAGACAATACCTAGATCATTGCTTTAATCGAATCTTGCTTGTTGATCAGTGCTAGTGTATTTGTTTCTAGTAAATTAAATATAGTAATAATATATTTTAGTAATAGAATTTCATCAAAATTATCAGTTAAACAGTAGAATAAGTAATTACTAGTAGTTGCTTATTCCCTGTGGACGACCTTGATTTTATTAGCGCTATATTACATTTCCAATAGGTACACTGCCTATTGCCTTTATAGTGAATTAAAACGGGCCATTATAAATTTTAAAACTACGCTTGAAGGCAAAATAATTATCAAGATCCGAGCACTCTAGGATACTAAGCTACATGTGCCAGTTTTGCTTCAATCTATGAGCTCACCGCGCAAACGTGAATTGAGCTACAGATCATAGTTTACCGACCTACAACAGTGGATGAACAAAACACCAGCACATCCTTAATCTAAGCTTCACACAATGAACTGAGTTGCACTTCAACGAATCAATCTAACTCAGTAACATTTTTTCCTTTGTTTTTATCTCCTTTTGTTTTGTACATATTTTAAGACTTTTTGTCTTTCTTTTTGCATCTTTTTGCAGTATTTTGGGGATCTACTCCACTCACACAAGTCACATCACAGTCATCAAATCCAATCATCTTTCACATCATCATACTTCCACTCACCAACTAACTTTTCACATACTCTATATATACCCTTTTCATCTTCATTTTCCTTTTGTCTTTCCCTTAGAGGACCATTTTCATCTTCCATCTTTTAGGACAGACCATTATTTTGGTCTTGTCTTGGATAGACCAATTCATCCATCTTTCACCTCATTCAGTTCACCTCATACCCAACCTTGACCTTGTTTCATCTCATCACCTGATAGTATTCATTATGCATTTTCATAGTGGAGTTGGATCACCAGAATTACTAGAAGATGTTCTTCAATTTTTGGGTGATTTCTATCATTTATCTTTTGTAATGAATTGTGTTTAGATTTGTATGAATGAAATTCCGCTTTTCAATATGAGCTAAATTTATCTAGTAGGGTTATTAGATGTGTTTATAGATTCACTAAGCAGTTGATTAGTAATTTATAACGGGTTTTGTTAACTTGGAACTTTGGTTATTTCTATTTTAATGTTTACAAGGCCAAAAGTTTGTCTATGAACATCTTGTAAATTAGAGCTTAAGATACTCAAGAGGGATTCAAGAGCTCGATTGAAATGGAAAATACAACGTCTAAACTGACACGGACACGTGTATTTTTAGCTCAAGTTGTAGAACTTATGTTCTTAATGCTGTTGAAATTATGGTTAATTGATAAGAACACATGGTTGAACCATAAGTTCAACTAGAATAACATGGTTGTAACGCCCTAAAAATTTAATTTAAGACATTACTGCCACGTATAATACTTCATGTATTACACATTCAGGTTTCCTTGAATGATATGTTTATTGTAAACATTTCCTGCTCAAGTTTTAAATTATGGAATCATTCAACTAGATTCTCAAAACAACTAGATTTAGTCTTTCAAATAAAATTTTACAAAATCATAACATTATCTACTTGCTTGAGTAGAGCAACAGTTACAAACACTTGGTCACCACCAGGCCCTTTTTAAAAGGAAATATAATCTCAAAATATAAATCTAGTTCTTAAAATAAAACATAAATGTAACAAAACACATCTACGGTCTTAACTCTCTTCATTTTTCCTCTCAACTCCAAGATTGCCCTAAACCCGAGACAAACACCATCATCAAACATCCGGATTCACAACAATTGTTTCAAAGGGGGTTTTTGTCATTATGTTTTATTTAAACTCTTCTAGATCCATTGTTTCTGTTGTTTATCATATGGAAGAGTAGATTTGTATGCCCTAGGTTTTGTGAAACCCTAACTCATGTTCTGAATTGTTATCAATTAATGAAAAGTTTTGATCTTGAATTCATTAATGTGATTTAATTATCTTGTGATAATTTTATGGCCAGGATTATTGCTTGTTTGATCTTATTAGTTAGAAAGAGATTTCAAATAATAGGATAAATCTTATATGAATGATAAATTTGCATGTTTCACCTAGACATAGGGAGGCTTCGAATTTCTGCAATAAAGATTAAATCTTTATTTAGGGTTTGTGAGTTTTATGCAATTTTACATTGCGTGAATGAAGGAAGAGATTCCCATTTTCTCATGTAAAATTAGGAATCAATTCACTTGAAGAAAGTAATTGGTTTAATTTAGAAACCCTGTAGTTCAAGATTTGATTTTTCATCAATTAAATTTATCATAAGTATTAAGAGTAGGGTGGAACAAAACTAGGGGCATTGTTGTGAATGAATTAAATTAAGGAAAGCTTTCATATTCTATAATTAGGGTTTGTCAATTATTAGCATAATTAATTATTAGGGTTAATACAATCTTTTGATAATTTAGACTAGATATTAGTGAAAGGGTATTACTAGTAATTGCCCATAGATCTTTAGGACGACATCCGAGTTAATTTCCATACCACAGGATAGGTGCGCTGCCTTGTGTGGATCTGAATTAATTGAATTATAAATTTTAGACTTGGTGATCATACACACATCATCAACCTATATATATTAAAATTAACTATGTTTAAAAGTTAAGCTATTTCAAAAAAAAAAAAAAATCAAAAGGAAAAGGGGGATAAATGGGTAATGTTTAAGGTTTTTTTATTAATAAAGGATTAAGGCTTAAATCTTTTAGATCATTATCTATAATATCAAAATTAGTTAGAAAATAATTTGAGAACATATGTATTAGAAATTTATAACTTGATATAAAAACACGATATAAAAGTATAATTTGGGAAATTCTAATATTTAACTCAAGTTCGGGTTTAAAAAAGTTCGGGTTTAAAACTGATATTTTTAAACTAGTAGTTGATTTCAAAAATTATTAAGATTTTACAAAATGAAAGAATACTATAGTTTAAGGGTTTAAGAGTTGTCAAAACATTTAAAATATTTGTTTTGGGAATTAGGAATTGAAATTGACGAGTAAGGAGTTTACTAAGATGAAAGATTTGAGTAGAAATTAGATAGTTTGATTGATAAAATCAATAGAAGAAAAAATAGATATTTTGAAAAGAATATTTAAAATCTCAAATCTCAATTTTACCTATTTACTAATTTAATTATATCAATTCATTTATTCCTTTTTCCCTTATATACTTATTTTATTTATTTAAACTATCTAACTATGTTCCAAATTAACTATCAATCATATCATTTGATTAAATCATTTCTAAATTAACTAGATGAGGGTTTAGGGTATTTCGATGGCTTATGAGAGGAGTGTGTTATTTAATGGATAATTATAAATGGGTTACTTGATAGCGATATTCATGTTATAGTTAGGACTCTGCAACTCAAAAGGGAAGCAAATCCTTGTGAGTTTAATCAAAATCCAAATGAACAAACCCAATTATAATTACAAAGCAGCGAATGAAAATTCTAACCAAGCCATTACATAATCCCTTACCTATCTATTAAAGGAGTTTCACTAAGTAGTTTTAGCATTAATTAGTCCTTAGTGTTATATTAGTTGTAATTTGCAGTGGTAGAAGTAGTTTAATTAGTTTAGGACCATCAAATCTCTATTTCGGTTGCCTAGCTTGGAGAAAAAACACTACAATCTAGTACTTAGTCAATTAGCTCCCTGTGAATTCGACCTGGTGCTCATAAGTTTTTATTGTTGCATGCCCACTCGATACATGGTTGGTAGTTTTACGCTCTCAAAATATTCTCTTTCAATTAAAAGCATATCAAAATGACCCTTTTTTTCCAAATTGGATGTCATCCTAATAATGTATGTATGGATCATATTGATAGTAGTCGCTTCATATGTCGGTGAAGGTATGGTATTGATGTTGGGTGTTAAGCCCTCCAAAAAGTGCAATTGAGCCATGTTTGTGTCAATCAAGTCTTGGATTTTGTCCTTCATTTCCTAACAATTATTAGTGGCATGTTCTTGTTGACCTATGTGATATTCACATTATGAGTGAGGGTTATATTTTCATGTGCTATATTCCAATATTAGCTCCTTAGGGTGCAACAAATGGTCTTCCCTTAGTTTATTATAAACTTGAGATAGTGGGATAACGATATGAGTGAATTTCCTCTTAGGCATTTTGTGTTGGCTTTAGTGTATCTTTTTGCATTCACCCCATGGATTGTGATTGTAGGGTCTACTTTATAGTGAACTTAGAATTTGCCAGCAATAAGCGTGTTTTCAATTATGCACTCTACCCGTCACTATATTTGATAAATTAGATGATGTGTACCCAATAAGGTGACAGAATATGGTTCCTTCAATGTGTTGACGAATATGAATGTCAAATCATTTTCTAATAGTGGAACAGCAAACCTAAATGCTTGGTTAGATCATTTTACAAAACACAAAGTTAAAGTTCCCAAAAATTTATATAAAAAGATAATAAGTTCTGTTCAACTTCGATTGCAATCACCAATGTAGACAAGTGCACTTACTAAAGTAGTAGAGAAAGTATTAGGCCGTATTCCTTGGGGATCATTAGCATCTATCTTACTCACTTTTCATCTATTATCTAGCCAAACAAAAATTTAGCAAAACATATGCACAGGAAAAACACTAAGTGAAAGTTATTGCTAAAAATATATATACATTTCAAGGTAATATTAAGAATATAAGTTTGTAAATGCAAGAAACGACTTAAGATTTGCTTCAACAATTCCTTAGCATGTGATTTCTAAACAAACTCATAAAGTTGTTTATAGGGTATATTTGCACTATTGAATTCACTATGGTAAGCTAAAGCCTCTCATAAGGTCAAAAACTCTAGATTTAAATCAAACCAGTAGAATCTCTTCATAATCTATTAGCAATCTAGATCTGCATATAGATTAGAAATCCTTTGATTAAAAACCTAATTGATTGAATTTTTAATTCAAGAGACAAAAAGTTTTACCATCCTTTCTCGAGTTGATTATGAGTAATCTCATTAGTAGTCTAGATCTATTCAAAAGAATGATCTCTCAATCTATTCAGTTGAAATTAGACATAGATCTAAAAGGTGCCATGCATTTAGACCTATAAAGTTAAGTTTGAGCTAATAAATAAAAATACTCAGTCAATATTCAATTAAAATGCATTTGAAATCACATGAAACAGGTCTTGGATTCACAAATCTTAAGTTAAGGTAATTATTTCTACATAGATGTTAACATTGAGCACAAATTCAAGAGAATAATATGAAAATACGAATGAATATTATAAATTAAGCACAAATGGGCCTTGCAAAAACAAATTTCGGAATAAAATAAAATTACCCAAAAAACTTAGAATTCCTCGCAAAAGAAAAGATTTTCCCTCACTAAGAATTCTCTTACTAGTCTATTCTAAGTCAGCAAAATTGATACATATGATACACTCCTTATTGGAAGTCTGTACATGTTCATTTATAGGTAATAGGTACAAAAATCATGAAGATTTTATTTACTAACATGGTACACTTTTTATAACAGAATTTATCCTTATCTTCACACGCGTGTGTGAGAAAACTCATTCATGATAAGGTTACTTTTTGTAATATACAAATAAATAAGTTATAATGAAGGTTAGAATTGTAATGAAAGTGTTATTAAAGGGTAATTTTATCTTTGAATAGGTAAATTTTGGAGACAAGAAAGTCACACAAACAATACGGGATGAGTTTGTGGAAATTGGCCCTAAGATGGCACTTAGACCGCCGGCCCACTTTGCGGCCTAAATCTATTTTCTATACATACAGTTTATGATGAGAATTAGGGTTTGTCTTGTCACACCCCAAGGGGTACCCTAAACGTAACAGCCCGCCACACTCAATATTAAAGCTTAAGTATGACAACCTTAGCTACTCCCAAAAGCTTTGATATTAAGTGTAAGGCGTGCTCTCATAATTTTAGAGGACCATACATGGAATTATGAAGCTTAAGAAGATATAATAACATATTCAGAAAAGAGGATTCATAATATTCATTTATTTATAACAATGATCTTACAATCTTAGGGACATTTCCTCTATTCACAAATCTATTACAGGAATATTTGTACATCTTATCCAATACTAAACTTCATCTAGAATTTCCTTATAAAAAAAAAAAATACCTGACTACAGGGTCCTCGTTATAAGCCCCTAGATTTTTCGATAATATTAGCAAACCCTAAAAACCGGAAGTTGAAACGAAACCCTAAATTAACCTAGTTATGTGATTAGTCTAGTCAATCTAGATCCGGCAATCCCGTATTATTTAACCCTAGAAAACGAAATTGAGATAATTGTGGATTATAGTTCGTAAATATATAGGAAAGCTTAAAAATAACAGATTCGAAATTTTCTAGTGTCTTTTGGATCCGATCGGGATCAGTTTTAGAAAACCGTGCCCCGGAGCACCGGATAGAAAAAATATTCTGACAACACCAATAGATTCGTAAAAATATAAGGTTTTCAAAAATATCAGTTTTAGAATTTTTCAGTAACCAAAAATATCAGATAAAGGCCGTTTACGCGTATTTTCTTTACTACCGGTATTTTAATTGTCTAGTCTACTATTCATAGTACTTTTCTACTATTCATTACTATTCACCTATCTCTACTTTTTCTTACACTCTACCATACCTATACCTTACAATTTACCTTCTCCATACAACTTTAATCACATCACACTTTACACATTACTTCTTTTATTACAAAACAAACAAAACAAATCAATTTTCTCTCTTCCCCATGCATCTCAATTTATTTTCTTTGTCATTTTATTTAATTACATCTAATTTCCACTCCAAAAATCTATAAATACCCCCTTCCTCTTCCATTCTTTCACATAACAAAAATTCATACTAAAACTCTCTCAAAATCACTCCATAAAATCATCTCCCAAAATCTCTCTTAAGTTTCTTCTTTTCTTTAGAAAACCAAGTCCCACATAATACTACAACCCATTTCTTTTCTTCTTCAACCAATACATAAACCTTAGGTAAAAGTTTCTTTCATATACTCATCATGTTCATATAACTTAACATGAGTTTAGTGTATGTTTCTTAGACTCATTGAGTTAAAGAAGCAACAATTTATTCATGTTTTATTTTTGTTCATGTTCTTATTTTCTTTGTGCTACTATTATGTTGATATTGTTATTATTGTTTCTAACCTAACTTATATAAGTATTATGTATATATATTTAGAGCATATAAGCTCATTTGTTATTTATTTACTTTCAAGTCTTGCAATTTAATTATTTACTTGTTTTATGCAAATATTAAGACTAGTCTTTCTAGTCTTAGACTTGTCCATATCAAGTCAAAACAATTTTCTTTGCTTTTCTTTTAAAGACTAGTCTATTCTTAGTCCTGGGATACTTTGATGAAGCTAAGGTTCCCAATACTTGACTTTATTTTTATACTCTTATTTTATTTATGTTGTTTTTATATTTCTCATAGTTATGTATTCTCATTCATGCATGGATATGTTGTTATTGTCTCAATCATAATAAGAATAAGTTTTCTTAAGTAATAAAAATAAGAATAAGAACTCTCTTTAAAAATAAATTTTGTCACATACAAGAAATTATTTTTAAAGACTTGAAATTTTATCTTAAACAAATATTTTTCTAAAGTTAGATAAGCTAGCTCAAGTTTTAGTAATAATATGTGGTTTTACCAAGAAATACATAAAGTAAAGTTATCATAAATTCTCTTTTCAAACAAATAAGAAAGTTTCTTTAAACCTAAACAAAGGATTTCTTAAATTCAATTGTCGAAGTTTTCCACCAACACTAAAGTCTAGATAAGTTTTTCAAAATTAACTTATAAGATCATTTCTTTTAAAAGTGGATATAACTTTAGAACATATAACCATAAAGTATTTAGAAAGACTATGTTTTCCAAAACACTAGAAATAAAGTTATGGGAATCCTAGAAGATTAAGATTTCTTTTTGAAAATTTAAATGGAGTTAAAGAAGGAAATACTCACTTATGATAATTTAGGAAATTTTCCAAAAAACAAAATTTATTTCTTTACAAGTCTTAAGCTTATCACACTTTTTAAGACACAATTGTTTTACAAGATCCTTGTTGAGACAATACCACTAAATTCATGCATATGGTTGAGCATATATATGTATTCAAGGGATTTTTCAACCATACAATATATCTATATTTTGTACAAAAGCCCTTGAGTGAAGAAAAGTTTGAAAACTCTAATTTTAAAGTTTGAAAAATTCGTATCAAATCTGTACGTTACTGTTCCGAGGACTAAATAACTTCTTTTGATAAAAATAACCTTAGAAATAAATAGATCTTTTCGAGTATGTAGAAATCGGTATATAATATGCGAAATTCCGAGTTAAAATGAGCAAGTTATGGCCATTTTAAGTTGGAATTTCCATTCCATACGATTTTTACGAATTCTCTAAGATAGAAGTATAGAATTTGAATAGATCTTGGATGAAATACTCATGTTGGGTATTTCTTTTGTTTAGGTATCGAGGATCACGATCTTGTCTTCCCCGAGGATTACTTCGACTCCTAGATCGCTATGGACGAGTGAGTTTCCTTTATGCTTATGTATTCGCGCTTGTGCTTGTAAAATAGAGCACTAGATGTTAGGAAAAGATAAAATAGATATGCATGTGGGATATCATGGGAATCATGTATGTGAATCGTTGTGTGCGATCAATGAACAATAAAGTATATCGAAATCTAATTTGTAATTGATATAAATGTCTCCATGTATGTATTTGTTATGTGTGCAAATATTGTTTGATCGCTTTAAATGATTTAATGTCATATTGAAATCCCCATATAATAAACTGCTCATGCATATCACTTAGAATATCATTTCGAAGTTTTGCTACTACTCCTCAGCGTGAGACCAGAAGGTAAGCTGCCTAGCTACATCTTGAGGGTTAGGACGTTTGGGGAATACGACCTCAAGATGTAGCTGAGCCGGATCGATCACTTTGGGTATGGAAAGCCCAGGGATTAGTAGTACGGTTCGTTGGAACCCCAAGACGCGTGCAAACTTTAAGGAGGTCGTTCGGGGCCCAGTTCAAAGCATTCCCTAACCACCGATGGAGGGGTAAATCCATCATACATACGAAACTAGATAGTCGTATGTAATGTTTGGTCATATGGTTGTTGCATTTTATATGCTTGATTAAATAAACTTGGTTGAATGCTTGATTATGAGTACTTTTGCGTAAGGAATATCTCACTAAGCAAGTCATGCTTATACTCCTATAGACTTTTGATATTGCAGGATTACCTTTTGCACCCGAGACCACCTTGATTTCCCGGGTAGAATCCTTATTTTGAGAAGCTTTTGGAGGAATTCTATTTTGAAGTTATAGAGTAGATTTCTTCTAAAATCTTCTAGCTTTAGTTATGTTATTTTCAGTAGAACCATGTTGTTACATATTTATCGGGGGAATGCCCCTTAGAAGTTGTAAGACTTTATGTTTCTATATATATTAAGTGTTATTTTATATGTTCCATTGCTAATATCTTAAAATGCATTACTTCAACGGTCTCCCTTTGTTGTGAATGTACGCCTTGTACCAATATGGAAGCTTTCGAGTGATTGAGGTAGTCATTCTTGAGCTTTAATATTGCGTACGGCGGGCTGTCACGTTTAAGGTACCTGTTGGGGCGTGACAATTTAAGTTGGTATTAGAGCGTCAAAGATTAGGGAAAGAAACAGTAAGTTAAAAGTAAAAGTCTTAGAAATAGGATAAGTTTAGGATTAAGCTATAATAGTTTTAGGAAGAATCCTAGAATCATAGGAAGTGGGGATCATGGGAAACCACATGTTTCATGACCATACCTAAGATATGTAGATGGCTATAGAACTAGTTTATACCCTTAAGAAGAATAGGAGGATTTCCCAACCGTTTTAAGCCTCAACTCTAGTAAGTTGCAGCTAGAAGAAAACGGAATTAACTAACTTTTGTTAATGAAACTAAAAGAAAATTTTGTTTACGTAAAGACTATACAACCAACCTTAGGTAATGTTGGAAACGAGTCTCGTAGACGTCACCAATGGATCGAAGGCAAGAAGAAGGTGAAAACAACCCCAGATTCCCTCAAGTCTCAACGGAAGAATCGAGAAAGGAAGTAAGGAACCACAATGAGAAGCAAGCGTCGCGTTTACCCAAGACGTAATGCCTTAGTATTAAATCGCAACTAATTAAGAAGATATAGTTAAGTGTTTAACAAATAAAAGTAACCTAATGATTTCTTAATAATGTAATTCCTTTGTTTTGTTTTATGGCATTTATAATATTTCTTTGTCAAGAAAAATGCATGATTTTGATTTCTTACCTTGTGATTTCTTTAAATAGTATTTGATTTTAATTTCTTATTAACTCCTATCAATTCCTATTTTGCAAATTTATTTCCTTAAGTTTTGTATTTTAATTTAAATTTATGGTCTTTATATTTAAGATTTTCGCAATTTCTGTAAACGTTAGTATAGAGCGTAAAATAGGAACTAAAATCTGAATAATTAAACAGCCGTCCAAGAAGACGTAGTAATAGAGAACAAAGAGATTCCAACAACGTACCAGCTGGACGAGGAGTACCCCCGCGTAACCAACCGGAAAATAACCCTGCTCCTGCCCCAAATCAACAAAATGACTTTGCTGCTGCCATTGGACAGATGAACCAGTTGTTAACTATTTTGATTCAACAACAAAATCAAAATATTCCAGCTCTTGCTCCACCACAGAATGCTCCTGAAGCTACAGTAGAAGCACCCGACAAACAGTCGCATGCCGCCCCATTTCCACCACCACCACCACCAAGATCACATCAAAACTTGCTTGCCAACTTCATCAAAAGTAATACCTACTTTGATGGAACCTTCGGAAAGCCAGCTAAAGCTGAAGATTGGTTAGCCCAAATCGAGAGATCGTTTGATGGTTATGAGATACCCCACCACTTAAGAGTCAGTTTTGGGACATTCATGTTAAAGTTTAATGCCCGAATATGGTGGGAATCGAAGAAGCGAGAATTGCTTGCTCCAGTTACTTGGGATATGTTTCGAGAAGAGTTCTTGGAGAACTACTTTCCAGGGAGTCTTAGAGTTCGGTACATTGCTGAGTTCTTGAATATTACTCAGAAAGGGAGAACCATCGAGCAGTACGAAATCGAATTTAGTCGCTTGTTGCAGTATGCTTCTGACTCCTATAAGCACAGCGAGGAGTTAAAGAGACAAGTTTTCTTGAATAGGTTAGATGAGGACCTAAAGATTCATTTGGTGGAATTTGATGTTAGAAGCTTTAAGGGGTTAGTGGAAAAGGCTAGAATTATAGAAGAGGCCAAAAAGATGAAAACAAAAGCTCCGAGAAGAAAGTGTTTGTGTTCGGAAGGAAGCCCTATGAAGGACCAAGTTCTGTGTTCAAAAATAAGAGGTTTAAGACCTTTGGAAGTTTCAAAGGAAGTGGGAGCAATTAGAAGGAGGTGACCAAAGTAGATGTCACATGTTGGAAATGCCGAGGGAAGCATTATCCAAAGTCCTGCCCACAATTACAAAACAAGTGCTTCTTTTGTGGCAGCCCGGATCACAAAATCTTGGAGTGTCCCAAAAGAACACCAGTGTCTGCTATGTGTGTAAGCAGCCAGGGCACTTTGCAAATGAATGCCCAAAGAGGAAAAATGCTTTAGTGAAGTCATCCAACACCTCGGGAGGATCCGCCCTTGTCAGAACCAACAATGGCAATGGAAATGGGAACCGCTCTGGCACCTCGATGCATGGAATGAGAGTTTACAACCTGGAGGGCCAGTGGATGTGCGAGGAAGCTGATGATGAGGAAGAAGGATGTGAGTTTGCTGCCTTGGAGGGAGATGAAAGCTATGATCATGGACTCGTTGCAGGTTAGCCTTAACCTTAAAGCTTTCGTTTTGTTTATAGTATCTTTTTACGCTATCAACCTGTAATAATAAAATCCCTATATCTCTTAGTCCTAAAGCTTTAGAAAAGTTAGATAAGTATAGTATGGTTAGTAACTAGTGCGTGTTGAACGCAGGAGTATAGGAGTAGCTAGTGAGACCGCTTATGCCTTGTTTGATTCTGGAGCCATCCATTCGTTTATCACCCCAACCTTGCTAAGAAGGTGGATTACCTATAGTTACCACCGCTGCCAGCTTCAAGATAAAGACACCCATGGGTAGCGTCATAACCACCCGAGAGATGTTAAAGGAATGTCCGTTAGAAATCCAAGGACACCATACGACAAGTGACTTGATTGTTTGGAAATAAATAAGTAAAAAGTAATCCTTGGAATGAGTTAGTTGGTCCACGTTAAAGCTACGGTAGATTGTCGAGAGAAGAAGGTAAATTTTAAGGATGTATATGGGAAGGACATTGAGTTCAAAGGAGAATCCGCAGTCATAAGGAGGCAAGGATTAAGTTCACTCTAGTTGGTGACGAATGAGGAGAAGATCGACCAACAAATCAATGCTGTAGAAGAAGAAAGTAAAGGACCAAAGGTGGAAGATATACCCATAGTCAACGAGTTTCCTGATGTTTTTCCTAAGGAGTTACCTAGATTACCACCAAAGAGGGAGATCGATTTTGAGATTAGCTTGATGCCAAATACCAAGCCGATATCAAAAGCTTTGTACCGCATGGCACCGGTAGAGTTGAAAGAACTCAAGAAGCAATTACAAGAGCTTCTGGATCAAGGATTTATACGCCCAAGTGTATCACCTTGGGGAGCACCAGTTTTGTTTGTTAAGAAAAAGGATGAGTCCATGAGGTTATGTATCGATTACCGGGAGTTGAATAAGGTTACAATCAAGAATAAGTATCCATTACCCCGGATTGATGATCTCTTGATCAGTTGCAAGGAGCAAGTGTGTTTTACGCATCGACTTGAGGTCGATACCATCAATTAAGAGTAAGACCGGAAGACGTACCAAAGACCGCTTTTCGAACTCGATATGGACATTATGAGTTCTTAGTGATGTCTTTTGGATTGACAAATGCACCTGCCGCTTTCATGGACTGATGAATCGAATCTATAAGCCCTTGTTGGATAAGTGCGTTATAGTTTTCATCGACGACATTTTGGTCTACTCGACTACATGAGAGGAACATGAGGAACACCTCCGTATGACACTTCAGACGTTAAGAGAACATAAGTTGTATGCCAAATTGTCGAAGTGTGACTTTTGGTTGGATAAGATATCCTTTTAGGACATGTTGTTTCGGGA